>JAEQBH010000193.1:6000000-6330433 GCA_016808115.1 Tetrastigma voinierianum
CTTGAAACCGAGAATGATTCAATGACTTATCAATTCAAAATGAGCAGAGAGTCTCTTCTTCGATTCGAACAAGAAGATCAATCCCATGTTAGCAAGGATCTAACTATAAAAGAATGAACTGCTCCAATTTTGAGGATGAGAAACTGAGTGATAGTGTAAACCCACAAGCCATTTATGTCTTTAGAGCCTGTGCTTCATGCCCATGTTCGGGTATGAAGTATCGAAAGAAAATACCTAACAAGGCAACTCGCATTAAAAGTAGTTATCTAACTCGTATCTCGAAAGAAACAGAGAAGATTAGATGATGAAATGTGTCATTGGCTAGAGAGATCCACATGGCATTACCTTTTTCCTTTGACCTGATTCTAAATCAAGTTCATAGCCAAAGTTACAGCCGGTTCACAGGAATCTATAGTTTCACCAACAAATAGATTTTCAATGCTCCTTTAAAATCTAACTGATCAGTCTATTTCTTTTATTTTTTTTTTTATTTTAGTTTAAGCATTATTTCATTTTGTTCTAGTTTACATATCTTTATTCTTTCATTATTTTAAAGGTTGTTAAGGATATATCAATTGTAAAATCATACCCAAATAGTATAGAACTTTGAGTAGTCGTAGAAGATTTAGAATTCTTTGATCTCGTGGATCGAGATCGGACTTAAATCCATTTTATTACTTGTTCTGACCTTATACTTGCGTAATCATGATCAAAAATTAGAAAGAAATTTATCTCCTCTTAAGGAAACCGTTGTTAATCGCATAATTGCAAAGAAATATAACAAACAAGTTTCATGGCATTATTGGGTTTGAGATTGATAATAGCTTGGCCTGTAATAGTGTGTCATAAATTTGTATATACCTTTGGTCCCAATGTATAACATTACACTCGGTGCCCCCGAACTTCCAACTTGTTCCTCGATGGGTTTGTTCCAACTGAGTGCATTCAAGACGGGCTTCGCTTCCTTTGAAGCTTCGCTTCGCTTGACGGACTCTCCCATTATGTTGTCTCGTGGCACCTTTCAAGCCCCCTTTCTTCTTCCACCTCTTTCTTTCCCTTCCTCGCTCTTCGATCCTTACCACCCTCTGCCAATGTGCTAGGGATGTACTTGGGTACGTGTCTTTTTCCCATTCTGCTTCAACTCCCCCAAGAAGGCATAGGCTGGTTATAGTGGAATCAATCCCCTGAAATTGCTTCTAGAGTAGCTCAAGATGGACTTTTCAATTTTTTTCCCCACATTTATTTTGTACCCCGTTAGCAATGCATAGAGAAGTATTGCTTCATCTTTTCTCGCTATGCTAAGGTTCTTCGATGGAAAAATGACAGAACTGATGAAATAGAACCATACCTTAGCCTCTTTAGTTAAGTCTCCTATAGAAATTGATTTGTATAGGGTTTTCTTTGTTCTCTTCCACTTTCCTTTTCCGGCTATCAGCAAATCTACTATCTTATGGTAATCTGGCTCTGATTAGTACCCAAATAGTGCGATATTAAACCTTGTTTATAGCAGGTTTTATGCGCTTTTTGTGTACTAATCTACTTCAATAACTCAATTGATACACTGTCCTGACTTTGCTACTCGATCAAGATTCAGAGCTATTTTAGTAGTTTTTCAGGTCGAATGTGCCTTCTATTTTCTTCAATTTGACTCCAACACGATGAACCTGAGCCGACCAAGACACACTAAATTGAGGAATTGTAATAAATTTATCACAGCGGAGGAGCAAACCGTTGAAATTTCAGTCGTAAAATTCTGCAACCGCAAATTCACAAGCTACGAAATTTCGCAACCCCCAAAATTTCGCAAGTTGCCAATTTTCGCAACTCCGCGAACACCGCTTCACCTATGCCTCACTGTCCCTCGTTGATCGGCTGACTCCACCTGTGGTTTTATACAAGTTCGTTTCTCATGTAAATTTGGTTCTTTTAAACATTATTGTAATTTCCTTATTCTAAGCACCTATATAAGCTTAGCCATGCTTGTAATCAAATCAACTTTTTGACATTCCATCAATCAATCAAGGAAATTGGGCACGAAGCTTCCTTTCCCTCTGCTAGTGATGATTTTCTCTTCTTCTCCCTTCACTTTCAGATTCAGAGCCAAACACCCCTCAGGATGACAAATCAAGGGATGCTTGGCTAAACCCCTAATCCTTGAAGGTGATGCACAGTGTTTATTTTGGGGCTTAGCTGCATGTTCTCATGCTCTTCATGTAGGCATTTCTAAGGGTATTTCAGGCCTCGCTTCTCACCTTAGGTTAAAATCTCCTAAGCATGCCTCCTAATGTGTATTCGCAAGCTTTTTGTGTTTAGTGGATACTTCTCTACTGGGGATCCACCGATGCCTAGTTAGTCAGTTCCTATTAGTTATCAGAGAAAGAGGTTTTCTGAGATGTGTTTCACCAAGGGGTGACATTTACGCTAACCAAATGCCATCTTTCAAGAGGGAAACTCTAGGTTTATGTTATAAAGCTAAATGAAGATCCGGTCGAAATGACTACATATGTCATGCTCCCCCAAAGCAAGGAAAAAGACCCGATCACATGCCTGGCCAACCCAACCCCAAGCCCAAGTGGGCCCGAGACTTCTCAAGGGATTTCTCTTAACTCTTTACATCGCTTATTTCGGGCCTCAACCATTCACACACTGCTTCACAAACCCGATAAATCCAACGAGAAAACACCATTTTCAATGTACAGAACTCTATCTCACAAAGAAACCCATCCTTGTGCTCACCCTGTGAGCCACTATACTCAAGCAGAAGAGCTTTCTACTTTAGCAAGAGGGAATCCTGTGTTATAAATTTTGTCGATTTCAACACCTACTCGCACAAACGAATCAAACATCGGCGCTTTCTACGGATTAAGTTCCAGCCGAGAGAGAAAATAGTTAACTCAGGATTCATATCACAAGTTTTGGTACACCTCATTTCTTTTTTCTATTTTATCATTTTTCCTACTGGTAGCTTCACTGGGTAGGGGAATTTGAAAACTTCACTGCAGGGAGTTTGAAAACTTCACTATGCATCAGCATTCCCCGTTTTGATTTTAGTTAAACCATAACCTTTTGTTAGTTTTGTTTCTCATATTCCTTTGCTTTCGTGTGTGATCATAGCAAATTTTTTATGTAAGGACGTAAAACACTGCAGTGCATTGGAAAGGCTAGCGCCTAATCAAGAGGGTTGTGGTTAACAAGACACCAATTGCATGGAGAATCCCACCTACATGCTAGAGCCACAAGGGGTTCATCGGGAACCCAATGCATACCGATCAATGAGGGATCACATTCACCCACCAAGGGGTGAGTGCACCTCGCGACTATACCCCATAGAGGATGTGGCGCTGAGACCTTATTCGGGTTCCCCTAATTCCCGACTCATGGTATGGAAATCGAAACCATACACACATATTCTGGATTTCGAGGAGGTTCACTACTTTCAAGGAGGGTGCATTTGATATGGACTTGCTCAAGCCGAAAGCCTCCTCACCTCAGCATGTGCAAGCCAAAATTGGGTCAATCTACTAAGGCCAAGGACCATCTAAACTCGGGTCGAAATACAGCGAAAAGTTTAAGAAGTTCTTCAAAGGCCCATAAGACCAACAATCTCAAGAGGAAAATCTACACTAAGTGTTCTTAACAGTGAGAAATTTTATCAACGCCGGAAAGATATCTTGAAATCCATTGGATTACGTGCCTACACCACGGTTTACATGGAGCCGGGTCAACCATTTTTATGATGAAATGTCCTCTTCCCATGAAACAACTTTTGGTTCATGTGTGGGGGACTTACTCAACAAAATCCATATGAAGCCCCGGATTTCTCAACTGTTTCTAGACCTCCAAAGCTCGGGATGAACCAAATCCTGTGAAATCGACATAGCCCCCATGAACCAAAAAAAGGGGGCATTTTTTCACTATCGTAGTGAAATGGAATGAAAGCCAAGCTATCTTCTTTGACTAGAAGATCGAAGAACTAGAATTGCTAAATCAAGATGAAGCATAGCAAAGAATCAACCGCTCACCTCCAATCCTCGCTTTAATCGCTAGTCTACTAGTCATCAAGGAGATCAATGTCCAACTGCTCCTCTAACACTAGAGATTTGATGCAAGAGCAAGCAAACATAGGACCAAAGTAGGCAAACTACAAGTGCTCCATATGGGAATTTACAATCCAGATTGAGAAACCATCCTAATTTATCATGGAAGCCAAACCCCACTATACTCCCATAGGTTCACAAAGAAGAACAAACCCCACCTTCACACCGTAGTGCAGCTATCACGGAATTCGAAAGAAGGTAGCGGTCACTTTTGCCAAGAATGTAAGATGCTGAATGCTCAGACCACACAAAAATTGAAAATAGCCGGGAAGGCACTTTCAACAAAATATTAGATGACCTACAAGATCACCTGTGTTGACTAGCTAACAACAAATGCAAGAAAAAGGAAAATTTCTCTCAAACAACCAACCTAGCTGGACATATGAAGAGAGCTCCTCTCAAGACCCGACCTAAATAAATGAGGTCAAGGCACTATCACACCGAGGAGTGACAAAGAGCTTGCAAAGCCATCACCAAAGGCACAAACCCATAACAGAAGGCCATACTAAACTGTGGAGGTGGTGATCAAGCAACCGCTGAGAATATAAGCCATCCCCACCTTTCCCTCAATCATTAAAAACTAAAAAGAAGGCCATTAATCAGGATGAAATTTTAGAAGTGTTGAGGCAAGTAAAGGTCAACATTCCACTACTTGACATGATCAAGCAAGTCCCAACTTATGCAAAATTTCTAAAGGATTTGTGCACAGTAAAAAAAGGGTTGAGAATTGACAAGAAAGCCTTTCTAACTGAACAAGTCAATGCCATTATTCAATGCAAGACTCTAGTGAAATACAAAGATCCAGGTTGTCCGACCATCTCGGGCCAATATAGCACTATGAGAGAAAGCACTGTTAGATCCGGGAAGCTGGGGCAGAATCTCCTCCCCATTCGATGTACGTAGCTCCTGGTCAGGAGCTAAAGCCCACCTCCATCACACTTTCTCTTGACGATAGGTCGATCAAAATACCAAAGGGGATGTGGAGGATGTCCTGATTCAAGTGGACAAATTTTACTATCATGTAGATTTTGTTGTACTAACATTGCAACTGGGCGAGTTAGGCCAATTATGTACTCATCATCTCAGAACACTATTCTAGCCACCTCCAATGCAATTATCAATCAGAGGAATGGTGTCATGCAACTCACCTTCTAAACATGATTCTGTATTCAACATCTTCCACCTTAAGTAAAAGCACATGCAACCTAAGAAGCATGCATCATTGGTTACCATTCGAGGAACAAGTCGATCACAGGTATGTTAGATATACTAGATGAAGAGTTGACTAAGTGTGCAGAAAAGCAGGAGAAAGTTGACACGAAATCCGTACAAGAATATTGGAGAAGAAGAAATGAAATTTTTCTATTGGCAGTGAGCCCTAGAAAATAGATCTCAAGCCTCTGCCTGTGGAACTGAAGTATGCTTACTTAGAAGACCATGAACAATGTCCACACATTTCAAATTTTGCTCAAGATCGCACAGAGGGTAGTCCTCGTCGCAAGTCCTCAAACGTAACAAGAAAGCCCTGGGTGGAGAATCTCCGATTCAAGGGCATTAGCTCTACAGCTTGCACTCCAATTCACATCTACTTAGAGGAGGAGGCAAAGTCAGTGAGGCAACCACAAAGAAGGCTGAACCCACATATGCAAGAAGTGGTTAGAGAGGAAGTCTTAAAGCTGCTGCAAGCTGGCATCATATACCTGATTAGTGCCCAAAAAGTGCTATTTTGAACCCTATATTAGATAGGTTTTGAGTGCTTTTTGCGCGCTAATCATGTCATTTATGCCAATTGAAGTGTTCAAGTCTTCTTAGTATCACTAATGCCGTTTAGAGGTTATTTTTGGTTGTTTTGCGTTCGTGTACTTGGGAGTTCGACATCGTGACATAAGGATGAATCATGAAGATTGAACCCAATTGTCAACCATCAATCATACCAAAAATCAAAGAGAGAATGAAGGCAAAGTGAAGAAAAATCAATGCAATAGAGGAGCCGGAGGCAATGCAGTGAAGATCAGCAATTCCAGGGAATTTTGCTAAGATTGCGAAATTACGATTGCGAAAATTTTGCAAACTTTAGCGAAAATTTCAAATCTTAGCGAAACTGATAATTCTCGCTAGACCCAAAATTTTCGCTAAAAGCACTATTCCCATTTAAATCTTTCACGCCGCTTACTCACAAGAATTCGCTAAGCCAGCGAAATTTAGCCAGCTTAAATTGCTGTATTCAAATAAATTTCCTTGCTGCTTATTCTTGGTGATTTCGCTACCTAGCGAATTTTCGCTTAGCTACGAACTTTCTCTCACTAGCGAAATTTGTATGCCTTAGCGAAATTCACTGCCTTGTCACACTTTTTTGTAATTAATGCAAACCGACTTCAATTTTGGTGTATTAATTCCTATTCCTAAACGTAGCCAAATTGTTAGGCTTTATGGTATTTTCATACATCGGGGTGGCCTATATAAGCCCCCTCCCATTTTGTAACCCTAAGCAACAAATTGAGGAAGCAATTTTTGGCAAGTTTTTATTCAGGAATATCTTCTCGTAGCTTTAGTTAGGTTTGGTGTTTCTCTCTTCTCCTTTCCTTTATTTTCGCTGCCAAACACCCTCTGAGGATGACAACTCAAGAGATGTCGCTGCTCTCTTTGAAGAGGAAGGAAGCTAGCTTGGTATAAGTATATGTGTTGTCCTCTTGTGTTAAAAAGCTGTGTGTACTGGGTTTATGACTCTCATCTTCTCAAACCAGGGTTGAATATCATTTAATGTCATTAATTTGGCCAATACTTACCATGCTTTAGGATACAATGTATACTTATTGCTAGATGCACTGTGGTTTTTTAGATGGTCTTTACGAGCCACTGAAATGATGTTGAATGTTAGGGTTTCAAACTGTAAAGGGGCCATAGATATATGTTACATGTGTTAACTCAAATAGGAGTGGTTTCTGTAAGAATTAGTTAAACATAGATCCTGGGCTGTGGTCAATTATAGGTCAAGCCATTATAACGCGAGGATAAAAACCCGAGGACACTTGCTTCGCCTCTAAGTTACCAAGTTAGTGACCTAAATCTTCAAAGTTAACTTTTTCACACATCACTTTCGCTTTACAATTTCGTTAGCTTAAACTACTTCCACTGCTTTTGAAACAAAATCCAAAAGTCCAAATAGAAAGCCTTACCTTTACACTTATGTGAATCATTCTAGGATGAAAACCCATCCTCGTGTTCGACCCTAGATCATTATACTCGCAAAGAGTTTGACTACAAAGAAGAGAGGAACTTAGGTATATAAATTTTGTCGATTCAAATTTCAACCTTACCGTGGCACGAATCAATTTATCGACAGCACTGGGTGAGTCCAACCCAAGTAGTACCTAAGAAATTAGGGATAACCACAGTGCATAATGAAAAAGGAGAGGAGATACCCACTCATTTTACTGGCTGTGGTGGAGGGTGGCGCATTGATTATCGCAGTTAAATGAAGTAATGACTAAAGATCACTTCCCCTCTTCCATTTACGGATCAACTACTTCGAGAGGATTTACGGCCAACCCTTTTATTGTTTCAGATGGTTATTCGTGATATTTCCAATCGAGATCGCGCATGATTCGCTTCACAAAGAGGTGATCCGAATCAACAAAATTTATATCCTAATTTTCCTCCTACTCGTCAGAGTCAAGCTACCGCAAAGATACGGCCAGTGTCGAACACAGGATGGGTTTTCTTCTGCATAAAATGATTTAAGTGAAGTCAAAAATGGTGAATTTGGTTTGATTTTATGCTTGATAAAAACAGGGTGTAATGGTTGGCAAACTGAAATTTAAATAAATGTTGTAAAATAGAACCTCATGTTAGGTCACCTGGTCAAGTCTTACAGTCACCGAGAGGTCCCTGGTTATTTCCTTCGCATCGGGAGGATGACATATAGTCATCTCCTCGAACCTGATCTTCATTTAGCTATAAACCTAACCCAAAAAATAATTATCTCAAAGATGGTGTTTATCGAAAGGAAGCAGTTGATCACCGATGTTGAAGAACAATTCTTCTCGACTCACTTTACAATGATTAATGAGGGTAACTAATTTAACTCATGATCTAGCAATAAGCATCCACCGAACCCTAAAAGACACAAATAAAGGTCATTCAAGGTGAATCTAGGGACAAAACTCTAGAGTTCAAAGGAACACAACCGCTGCATAATTGCAAGTGGAAAAACAGGGAACCTCCAAAGAACCTCCCGTGATCCTACTCCCCAAAGAGCCTTTTCCTTCTCTTCAAGGAGGAAGGGCTTTAGCCGCTCATCCTCCAAGTTGTCATCCTTGGAGGGTGTTTGGAAACCAAGAAAATAGAAAATAAAGGGGAAGAAAATGAAGCAGAGAAAACGGGAGAGCTGAAAGCTTCTCCAAAAATTTATTATGAAGTGATTGATGTTTACAAACCTTGACTCTAGCTTATATAGTGTGCAGAGCAAGGGAAATTATAAAAACAAACCAAAACAAAGGCTATTACAAGGGTAGAAAGGAGAAAACCAAAACGGAGTCGCTTGAACATAAAAACAGAAGCGTAAATTTCGCTTATGCACAAAGGATTTTCGCTATCATAGCTAAAATTTGCTATGATAGTTAAATTCTTGTTATCATAAATAAAATAACTATGCATACAAAATGGAAATTTTCGCTATGCACGCACTTTCGCTATGATAGCAAAAAATTCCAAATAGAAATAATTTCGCATCGCTCAAGACTGCCTCTCCCGGCTACTGCTCCACCCTGGCTACTGCTCCATCGCTTCTCCTCGCTTCATTTTCTTCTATTTCGTCCTTTCCTCTCGGGTTCTGATCTATGATGTTGAGTTTGATCAATTCTTCATGTTTGATCGACTAACAATGTCGCATGATTAGCTCGCAAAATCGCAAAAATTTGCCACAAAATGCGATTTCCAGAGAATAAGAGGGACCTTTAACGTGTAAATCTGTTAATTAGAATGATTAGTATACAAAAAGCACTCAAACCTATAATAAATAGGTTCTAAATAGCACTTTCGGGGTACCAATCACCGTGAGGATCAGAAAGACAACTTTCACCGTCCATTCGCAATTTATGCATATTGTGAGGATGCCCTTTCGCCTTGTAATGCCCTACCACATTTCAATGATGTATGCTCATGATTTTCAAATGATTTAGTAGAACGTGATTATGGAGGTTTACATGGGACGATATTGGCGTCTATGGAAAGAATTTCGAGGGAGTGCCTAACCCGGAAACCATCCTACACAATACAGAGAAACCTAGTGTTGAATCAGAGAAATGCCATTTTATGGTAAGCCAAGGCATTGTGGACGGGCATATCATTTCGTAGAAAGGGGATTGAAGTCGATAAGGCAAAAGTTGACTTGATTTAAACTACCTCCACCTACGAATGTTAAGACCGTGGAGGCAATTTTGGGGCATGCAGGTTTTGCAGGAGGTTCATACAGACTTCAAAATTGCTGCCGCTTTATAAGCTTCTTGAAAAAGATGCTACATTTGAATGGGATTCAGAATGTCAACAAAGGTTTGAAGAACTCAAGGCTTATTTAACCATTGCACCAATAGTAAGGGCCAGAATCGCGCTACCTTTCGAGGTTATGCGATGTAAGTGACTCGCTGGTTTGCCAGCCCTTGGACAAAGGGCAAAGGAAACTATATGTAGTTTACTATACAAGAAATAATGAAGCTCAGAGGAATTACACTACCACTGAGAAAGAATTGCTGGCAAAGAGTTTATGCCTGGACAAGTTTCGTGCTTATTTGTTAGGGGTAGAAATAATTATCTTCATAGACCATTCAGCTTTGAAATATCTGTTCACTAAGAAAAATGCCAAGGCTAGGCTTATTAGGTGGGTCCTCTTACTACAGGAATTCAACCTGCAAATTCGGGATAAAAAGGGGTAGAAAATGTTGTCACGATCACCTCTCCATACTAACCATAGCGCACAACACCCATAACCCCCCAATCTTTGACGAATTCCCGGAGGAGTCTTTACTCGCTGTGGACAGTGCTCCTTGGTTCGCCCACATAGCCAACTTTTTAGTAACAGGGGAGTTTCCTACATAATGGAAAGCACAGGACAAGAAGTTCTTCCCTGCAAAAATCCACTCCTACTATTGGGAGGAGCCCCATTCTTGCTCAAATATCGCGGCTGGATCAGATAATCGAAGGTGTGCACCCAAGGAACAACCAGTGGATACTCCGCCCACCGCTAAGGACAAAGGTTCTGTGGAGGTCATTTTGCTTCCTAGAAAACGACAATGAAGGTGATGCAGGCAGGTTTCTATTGGCCATCTTTGTTTAAGGATGCTTATGCCATATGCAAACAATGTGACAAATGCCAAAGGTTGGGAAAAATCTCTCGCCGTCATATGATGCCACTGAATCCGCATTCTCGTTACTGAAGTTATTCGACGTCGGGGGCATCGACTCACGGACCATTTCCCACTTTCTTCGGGTATACTTACATCCTCGTGGGAGTCGACTATGTGTCAAAGTGGGCGGAAGCAGTGCCGTGTAGAGCAGCAGACCACAAGACCGTATTGAAATTCTTGAAAGAGAACATTTTTTCCAGATTTGGAGTTCCCAAAGCCATAATCAGTGATGGAGGTTCACATTTCCACAACAAACCTTTTGAGAACCTCTTATCCAAGTATGGTGTCAAGCACAAAGTGGCCACCCCTTACCATCCGCATCAAAGGGCTGCGAGAATCAGCCAACAAGGAAATCAAGACTATATTGATGAAAGTGGTGAATCTCAAACAGAAGGATTGGTCTCTAAGCTTCTAGGATTCTTTTTTAGGGCATACACAACGCATAAGACCATCCTTGGAATGTCCCTCATCACCTAGTTTATACAAGGCTGATTAGTGCCCAAAGTGCTATTTCAACCCTATTTATTATGTGTTTGAAGGCTTTTGTGTACTAATCATGCTAATTAACCCGATTTGCACATTAAGGTCCCTACTATTTTATTGATCGTATTTTGTGGCAAATTTTGTAGTTTTGCGAGCTAATTATGCCGAAATTGTTGAGTCGATCTAAGCACGAAGAATTCAAGTCAAACTCACATCACATCAAAGATCGAAGGAAAGAAGAGAAACGTGAAGAAAAACACCACTGTATAGGAAAACATTCATGCATGACCGGTTCCTACCTCCAAAAGACACTGCTCCTTCCCGTACTCTCGCTCTCCTACATCTCACGCTTTTGTTCTTTTGTTATAATTTTTGGTTTTTCTCTCCTTCTACCTTGTTGTAATCACTTATGTTTGATTGTATGGTATTTCACTTACTTTGTAAGGCTACATAAGCCATTTTGATACACTGTTTATGGGACGAATTTTTTTGGTGTAAATAAAATTGTGGTCTGGGTTTCTCCCGTTTTTTCTCGCTTTTTTCATTTTCTCTCCCTTCGTTACTCAAACACCCTCCAAGGATGACAACTGGAGGATGAGCGGTTAAAACCTCTTCCTCCTTGGAAGAGGAAGAATGGGTACCACCTTAAGGTAACCTCTCGTCTCCTGCTTTCACGCCAGCTGCATTTTTTCCATTTTTGGTTCCCAAATCTTGCAACCCTAGGTTTAAAGCTTTTGATGCACTTTGGCCAATACTGCAAGTTTTTAAAGGTTCATTGTATTCTTAGCATTAGATACACTGATATCCATTAGTTGCTCTTTACGAGCCACTTGAGGTAGGTTAAGGGTTGAATTTCAACTTTTTAGGTTAAAATCTCTTAAGCATGCTTTCCTAATGTGTATTTGCGCTTTTAGGTTCAATGGATACTTTCACTGCATTCACTGATGCCTAATTAGGTCAGGCCTCTTATTAGTTATTTAAGGGTAGGTTTTGAGACATGTTTTCACCGAAGGAACCATAAATGTTAAATGCTTTTATCAAAAGGAAAATTATTAGTATTTAGCCTTTCAAAGTTAAATGAAGATCCTGCTCGAGACGACTATTATCATCCTCCCAATGAGGAAAAGATCCCGGGAACCCTCAGCTTATCCTAGGAACCTGTAACCCCAAGCAAATTCTAACAATTCAAGGAGTTCTATTTTACATTTTATTTTATTTAAATTTCAGTTTGCTAACCACCACTCCACTGTTTTTATCACCACCTTAAAATCCAAATTTAATTCACCATTTTTGACTTCACTCAAATCATTTGTACGAAGAAAACCCATCCCTGTGTTCGACCCTAGACCACTATACTGCAGTAGCTTGACTACGGCAGTAGGAGGAATATAGGGATATAAATTTTGTTGATTCCGATCACCCTACTATGGCACGAATCAAATGGCGCCGTTGCCGGGGATGGTGCCTTAGTGCATTTGACGAACTGTGGAACACTTGTGATCCTCATCACAAGTCTCGTGAATTTCCTTTATCATTTTACGCTCATTTTTTCTACTTTATCTCAATCGTTAAAAAAAAAGTTGTTGCAGATCGTTTTGGCCACCTGCCACGTAGAATCCATTTTCGTGGATCAAAATTACGAAGGCAAGCATTCTAGTTCAGGTTCAGGAAACACCCAGAGAAAATGGAACCCCACATGAAGAGCAATACAATGAGAGTAACCCTAGTATATATGACAATGAGGACTATAGGAACCCGTATGGCAAAATCAAGAACTCCTGGAGAGAAATCCAAACCCACCTAGATCCATGAGGACCACATTATCGATGAGCGCACCCTCCCACAAGCCTGCAAAGATGCCTTTGTCGCTTCAACCACCACGCTAATCTCCCGCTTGAGCAAGCAATTCTCGACCCATCAACCAGTGGTGACGCTTTGTGGTTCAAAAAGGAATTCAATGTCCAATTGAGTGAAAATCCATAATCGGCAGAATTCCCGGACTAATGATTGGGATGGTCGAACAATGATTTTCGAAGCATGAAACGGGACAACCCGCAAGATTCCATCAAGACCTAATTGATCGCCAGCCGGCGTCCACCAGAGATACAAGTGGCACCATAGAGAGCTGTGGTCAGGCTGCAATGCACAAGAAAACTGTGAAAATTTTGAATCCGCCGGTGCCGTTTATTTGCCTATGGGAGAAGAAGGAAGCAACCCTTCCAACAATTCAGATATTAGCGAACATGAAACAGTAGAGCTCCAAGAACCTCATCCTTCAACCAATCCACGTTGAACTTAGTGCCACGCCTGCTAACCAAAAACCCACTCGCCAAAGGTAATATATTGCCTCACCCAGTAACTAATCCCTTAGCACCACCATAAAGTCCAACCATCATCGCCTCAGCCATGACCCTAAGATTAGCACACATGAATGCCACTTACTTCAAAGAGATGCAGCCGTTTGCACTCGCTGTGGCAGGATGGTTCGTTGGTTCGGATTTTGAGCACCCAACCCTCAGATTGAGTTCGCTTCCAAGCAGCCTCCAAAGGCCTAAGGAGTGGCCTGGGGGAGCACGCCTCCCCACTTTTTGTTTCTGAACTTTTCCCATTTGTCTTATTCACCTGATTTCATTCTTACCTTCTACACTCTTTCCTCCCAGGTTCTGACCAATTCCTAGTTAATTTCATGTTTAATCAATTTTCCAGTTTTCCAAATTTTCTCTGTTAATTTATGATTCAAAAGTAAACTTAAGTCCAGATTGAATCAGTTGTAATATGCTTGAACTATAGCTATAGCGAAAATTTCGCAATTCTAGCGAAATGAAAGAATTTAGCTATAGATGAAATTTTAAGCTAGATATGAAATTCCATGTTATAGCGAAATGTCTCCAGACAACTTTTTAAAATTTTTTATTTATTTATTTATTTTTTATATTTTATAAAAAAAAAAAAAAAAAAGGGGAGTTTGTTTTTTTATATATATGTATATATATTTTATTAAAAAAAAAACGTTTGTTTTCTTTATATATTATTTTTATTTCTAAAAAAAAAAAAAAATATATATATACTTTTCTTTTTTATATATATATATATATATATATATATATATATATATATATATATATATATATATATATATTTTTTTTTAACTTTTTATTATATATTAAAAGGTAAAAATTTTAAAAAATATGGTTTTTTAATATAAAAAAAAAAGGTTTTTATTTTGTTTTTATTATTTATTATTTTTTATTTTTTTAATTATTTTATTTGAAAGAAAATAATATCAAAATCAAAATTTTTACTTAAACATAATAAATGCCTAATTTTCGCTAACTAGTAAATTTAGTGGATCGCGAAAATTTTTATCCCACGAGTTTGACTTCCAATTTTGTTTCGTTCATAGCTTTTTCATCGAACTTTCTAGTTTTAGGCGTTCTTGAGTGATGCAGTTAGAGCTTAGAGAGTGTAGAATCAAATACTTGACCAGAAGAACATTTTGACACTTTTATGAAGGTGTAATTTTTAAAATGGTCAACTTCGACCCACTTTTTCTCTCTTTTCTTTAACTTGTTTATTTAGAAGCCCCAAGCCGGGTGAATGAAGTCTTGGTGGAAATCTTGCCGACGATTTCTATCTGCAATGATCACATCTCATCAAGGAGTAACACTTCCTTCTCTAATTTTCTAATAAGGAGCCTGCATTTCGGACAGAGATGTTTGGGTTGGGGAGAGTTATGAAAGGAAGTGGCTTTTATATCATTTGGTGACCCATTTTTGTGATGTTCGGTGGCTTCTTTGGTCCCCTCTATGGCGGGTTATGCTAGGCTTAGCAAAATTTGGACACAGTTTGCAACCGAAATTTTTGTATTGTTTGCTGTTTTGTGAGTTTGAAAAATTGAAACTTTGTCGATTATATTGATGTTAGATTGGTCCCATGCATGGTGGAGTGGATGATTGATTAAATTCTTCTTGCTTTCAACCTTGCTTTCTTCCACCTTTAGCTAACCACACATGAGTACGATGGGTTTCAATAATGAAATTTGTGCACAACCTCCTTTACTTTGCATAACTTCACCTAGTTTCATTGACCACCTTTAATAGGTTATGGACCCTTGTGGAAAAAAGAAAAAGAAGAAAAGCGAGAAAAGAAAGAAAAAGAAAAGAAAAAGAATAAAAATTGCAACATTTGCCTTGAAACAGAAACACGGTCCGAGGGTATGTGGCGAAAACCTTTAAAGCCCGGTGCCTAAACCCTTCGCGGTTGGGAGTCACGAGACTTAGTGTTAAAATTACATGGGTGGATGGGTGGAGTTGGAAGATTTATGATTGCTGAGTCTAAATCATTCGATCGGAATTGGCTACAGCCAGAGTTTGTGGTGAAAGATCCTTATGACTTAGTGCCCCTAAGCCTTAATTGGTTGGGAGTCATCGGTAGATCCAGATTATGAGACTTTAATTGAGGTCGATTCCTGGCATTGCACCTACGCGCATAAAGAATTGGCAGAACAGAGGTGGGTCACGATCATTAGGTTAGTTAGCATGCTAGGTCGTGGTTGTAGCTAGGTTGGGGAGAGTACGGTTGACCAGTTTATTGTTGAGGCGATCAGGCAAACACTTGGTGCTAGTGGAAGTTTGGTTGATTCACGAGAAGGAGGCTCTTTTAATACTCAGAATTTTGTATGGCCTTCATTCTCTCATGATAGTTATTGGACACGGCATTGATTATTCTTACTTAGGGTTAGGCATTACTCATTCACAACCTTTTTGAACTGCAACCTTTTTGTAACGTAATTTTGTTATCATTTTGTATGCTCTTTCTTTCTTTCTTATTCTTCAGGGATAGCGATGTACTGGGATGAAGTGTGATTAGTGCCCCAGTCTATTTTGAACCATATTTATTATAGGTTTAGTGCTTTTTGTGTACTAATCATGCTAGTCTTTCCCGATTTGCACATTAAGGTCCTTGCTATTCTACTGATCACATTTTGTATGTAAATTTTGCGATTTGCGAGCTAATTATCTTGAAATTGTTGAGTGATCTACAAACCTGAAGAATTGAAAGTCAAACTCAACATTTGGATCAAAGATCATAAGGAAAGAAGAGAAAAAATGTGAAGAAAACACCCACTGGGAAAAACATTCTGGTGCCTTTATTCCTACCTCAGCGCCTTGTTATTTCTATGACCCACAATTTCTCCATCTCACGCTTTTTATTCTTTTTTATTTATAGTTTTTGGTTTTCTCCTTTCCCTTATTTATAATCCTTATGTTTGGATTGTATGGTATTTCACTTAGTTTTTGTAGGCTACATAAGCCATTTGATACCTTTGTTGAAGGGCCAATTTTCTTGTAAATAAAATTAGGGTTAGTTCTCAGATTTTGTTTTTCTCTCATTTTCTCTCCCTTTCTTGGATTTGCAAACACCCTCCAAGGACAACAACGGAGGATGGTGACTAAAACCTCTTCCTCCTTGAAGAGGGAAGGCTACTGAGACAACGATCTTAAGGTAACCTCTTGTTTCATTCACCTTGTGATTTTCCATTTGGTTCTGGTGCAACCCTAGGTTGTTTTTGATGGACTTTCTTTGGCCAATACTTGGCAAGCTTTTAGGGTTCATTGTATTCTTAGCATTAGATACACTGATATCCATTAGTTGCTCTTTACGAGCCACTTGAGGTAGGTTAAGGGTTGAATTTCAACTTTTTAGGTTAAAATCTCTTAAGCATGCTTTCTAATGTATTGGCAAGCTTTTTTAGGTTGATGGATACTTTCACTAGATTCACGTGCCTAATTGGTTGTCTCTTATTAGTTATTGAAGGGTGAGTTTTGAGACATTTTTTCCTTTGGAAAGACCATAAATGTTAAATAAATGCTTTCTATCGAAAGGAAAATTATTAGGAGTTTAGTTTTCAAAGTTAAATGAGATCAGGTTCGGGAGATGACTATATGTCATCCTCCCAATGCGAAAAGATCCTGGGAACCTCGGTTATCTGGAACCAGCCCAGAGTAGCCTAACAATTCAAGGAGTTCTATTTTACATTTATTTATTTAGAATTTCAGTTTGCTAACCCTTACTCCCTTTGTTTTTATCACCACCTTAAAATCAATTTAATTCACCATTTTTGACTTCATAAAATCATTTGTCTGAAGAAAAGCCAATCCCTTTGTGTTAGACCCTAGACCACTATATACTGGTAACGACTACGGCGGTGGGAGAATATAGGATATAAATTTTGTTGATTAGGATCACTTGTGCGTAGCTGAAATCACCCGCCACGGAGTCGGTGGAAATTAGTCCTCAAGGCATGATTGGGCGTTAAAAGTGGAATCTGGACATGGGAAGGCGGCCTTAAGGGCTCCTTGATCTCAATGAGTTAGAGGATCTCGGGAGCCAAGCGCCACTACTTCAATTTGAAAGTGCGAAGGACAAATTAAAGAAGTGGCATGATCGACTCATAACCGGAAGAACTTGACGGAGGACCAAGTCCTACTCTATGACTCCCAGAAACTCACCTTTTAGGATAGCTCAAATTAAGATGGATTGGACCATTCATCGTTCAACAAGCATACCCAATGGTTGATGGAGCCTACTCGACCTAAATGATAATAGAGAGTGTTCAAGGTCGATGGGCCGGAAGAATGAAGCCTTATGTTGTCTGCGTGGCGCGAGACGGGAGGAAATTCTCAACCACGGGATCCTCCTTGAGACCCTCGGGCTATACATTTAAGGTGACTCTGCGATGTCTGAAGCCACTAATTTAATTCTTAGTCTTGTTGGAGGTTTCCATTTTTGTTAATGATCTTGTTGGTCAGTTCAGACTTGTTTTTCTTTGTTTTGGTAGGCTGGCATCGACCACTTCACCCGTGACACCTCAGCACCTTGTTTGAAGATGATCCTTCTCCCGATACCAGGTTGAGTGCCCTTCCTCGCTGCTCTCGTTTAGATTCTTTGGGGCGAGTTAGTGTTGGAAGTGATGTTCATACTTTTGATTGTAGTTTACTTGCAACATACCCGGCCTCGCCCGTTTTTTGTTTATGAAGAGGCTTCTTTGTTTACTTATCTTGCAAAGTCAAAAATTTTGTAAATTCACCTTGATATGTATAATACAAATCTATTTTTCTACACTTTTGCATCTCATTTTGCCTTTATATTATTGTGGTTTTGCCCTTCCTGTAAATTGAAAAGTTGAAGCACTGTATGATACCAAATGCTAGAATGGTTCCATGCCTGATTGAGTTTTTGGTTATTTGAAGACCTGGTAATTACCCCACTGTCTTCCTCCATTCTCTAGCCACACACACAGTTCACATTAGTTTTCACCAATGGGCTACGAGGCTGCATTCTCCTTTTACTTTATAAAACCGGCCTTAGCATCATTGACGTCCCATAATAGATTAGAGTTCCTTAAGAAAGAAGGCTAATGAGTCTTCCAAAAGAAAAAGAAAAGGAAAAGAGACATGTAAAGCCATGTGGCTTGCCTTGAAACAGAGCACGGTCAGAAGTGCGAACCTTTAAAACTGGTGCCACTAAGCATTGGTTGGAGTCCAAACTTTGTGCTTAGTACATGGGTGAATGGGTGGAGTTTGCAAGTTATAGGTGCTGGATTCTCAAAATCATTCGGTCGGGTTGAAACATGGTTGTGGTGAAGATCAGCACAACTGATGCCTAAACCTTAGTTGGTTGGAGTCGTCGGTGGATCCCTGGATTACACGGACTTTGGTGAAGTCGAGTTTCGACATTGCCACTACGATGAGAAATAAGAATGAAATTGAATCTATTTAGGTTGGTCAACAGTCTAAGGCATTGGCAGTAGTTTGGTTGGGGGGGAAGTAACTTTGCAGCTTATTGGTGCAAACTGATCACCTAAAAACACTTAGATTTTGGTGGAATTTAAGGTTGATTTCCTTGGAATAATTGTTGCCCTTAAACTTGCTCCTGTATGGCATTTGTTCTCCCAAGCTGGTCTTTATACAGAGTCCCAATTGGTCATACTAAAGGTTAGGCATTATTTTGCTTATACTTTTGAACGAGTGAGTCCATTTTGCAAAAACATATCACATGATCTTCCTTTTTTTTATCATTACTAAGGGACTAGCAATGTCTCGGTTGGGGGGAGTGATTAGTACCCAAATAGTGCAATATTAAACCTTGTTTATGGCAGGTTTTATGCGCTTTTTGTGTACTAATCTACTTCAATAACTCAATTGATACATTGGGGTCCCGGCTTTGCTATTGATCACATTTTGTAGTTGGCCCAGTAGTTTTGCGGGTCGAGATACCTTATTTTCTTCAGTTGACTCAGAAACATAGTGAACTGTGGTCGAAGATGCATGATCAAATCAAGGAAATTCGGAACAAATTTATTTGAGAAGAAGGGAGGAGCAAGCGCCAAAATTTTGGGGTTGCAAAATTTGGCAACCACCAAATTCGCGAGTTTATATTTTATAACACTATGAACATGCTCACACGTACTTTGTTGGCCTTTGGACCCACCTTTTTGGTGGTTTTATATAAGTTTTCCCTCATGTAAATTTGGTTCTTTTAAACATTATTGTAATTTCCTTATTCTGAGCACCTATATAAGCTCAACCATGCTTGTAATCAAATCAACTTTTTGGCATTCCATCAATCAATCAAGGAAATTGGGCAAGAAGCTTCCTTTCCCTCTGCTAGTGATGATTTTCTCTTCTTCTCCCTTCACCTTCTTGCACTTTCTTTGTAGCCAAACACCCCTTGGTGATGATGATGAGGATGTGATTAAAACCCTAAATCTTGAAGGGGGAGGCCGCTGGGAGGTGTTGATTTTGGGCTTAGTTATGTTCTCATCTTTGTCACCAGGCATTTAAAGGGTGTTGTGCCTGCTTCTCTGTAGGTTAAAATCTCTAAGCATGCTCTCACACAATGTGTATTTGGCAAGCTTTTTAGGTTCAGTGGATACTTTCACTAGATCCACTAATGCCTAGTTAGTTGTCTCCTATTAGTTATTATAAAGTAGGGTTTTTGAGATGTGTTTTCACCGTTAGGGACATTTATGCCTAACCAAATGCCATCTTTCAAGAGGAAAACTCTTAGGTTTTAGGTTATAAAGCTAAATGAAGATCCAGTTCGGGAAATGACTATATGTCATACTCCCCAACACGAGGAAAAATACCAAAACATGTCCCATTGACTGAACCTTTAAGCCCAGTGGCGAGACTGAGGATTTCTCTTAACTTTTACATCAGTTATTCGGTCTTCAACCATTCACACCTTGTTTTCCTAGGCTTAGATAAAATCGAAAACACCATTTTGTGCAACGTAACTCTTCTCTCACAAAAGAAAACCCATCCTGTGTTCGACCACAGAGCCCTTTATCTTTATGAGTAGCTTTCTTCTACGTTAGTAATGGAATCTGAGTTATAAATTTTGTTGATTCCGAACACCTACTTGGCACAAACGAATCATGCTCCTTTAGTAGTTTCTTGAACTTTGAGCCATCCTTTTTCACCTTCAAGTTGAACAACATATTTATCCTCTCTTTACTAAAGTCTATCCAATGTCCTCTAAGATATACTTTCTTTCCTTCATCTTCTACCATATTAGCAAAGAATTCCTTCACCATAGCAACGCACCCAAGTTCCTTGTGCTCGCCCAATGCTTGCCACTCTCTTTTCTCAAGCATTTCAACGAAAGGGGAGATAAGCTTTTTGAAACCTCTTTCAACAATGAAACCTCTATCCTTCAGACTTTTCTCCATTAGCACAACTGCTTTGTCTAAGATAAAGTTTCTTACTTTTTCAACTCTATGCTCAGTTTCAATTTCTTTAGTTTTCCTCTTCTTTTTTCTTGATTATTCCTCTATCGGTTCAAACACTATGTTTACCTCGTCCCTTTCTTCGCCTTATACGCTATTGTGAGTGACTTGGTATCTCATTCTCCTTTCGGCTATACTCTTCCATGATTTCGTTGAGGTTTGGAACTAAGTTGGTGGGCTCAGATATCGTGAGAGTTCGGATAGGTTTTGGAGCTCTAGGGTTTTTAGATGGCAAGATGGAAGAGATTTGAGTATGAAAGCTGAGAGGGTTAATGGTTTATGAGAAAGGTGGCCCTTTGGTTTTCAAAATTTTTCTATTTATAAGCCAACTGTATTGTTGTGTCATCATTAAATGTCACAACATCAACTACCTAGGGTTCATTACATTTCTAATACGATGTTACCTTGAGCGAAATAATTGTCACGTGGTTTGCGATCGATTTGGAAACTAGTCAGTCAAATTTAGACATTGAAAAATGTTGTGACATTAGCATCGATTGCATCTTCGGAGTCTATCGCGTGATGAAAATATGTGTGCGTGACATAAACTTCTACTTTTCCAAATTGAGTTCAAAATCCATTGTAAGTGACGAAGAAGAGTATGTTCTTGATTTACTAACATTTTTTCTAGACTTGCATCTTTCCCAGTTTTTTACTCAAGACACATTCAAAATAAGGTGTATTCACTCATATCCAACTAAACATACTTATGCAAACTCATTTAATCATTAAAGACTCTCAATTCAAGTATGAACAACAACATTTCATTTCTTTATTTAAGATAATATGCAAGGCTGATGTTCGAACTAAAAATTTTGAAAACCACAAAGCTATCATTCATTTTATGAATTTAAACTAAACTCACATTCCCTCAAACTTCATTATGCATTATCATTAAGAACAAATTGAAGGAAATAGAAATACTCCCCCTTGTAGCTATTTTTTGCAAAAATGTTTTTTGAAACAATGTGCTTCCTACTAAAATTCATCTTTAATATTGCTTCATTGTCCTAAAAAATCAACAACAACTAAAAATAAAACTTCGGCAGTGTTTCTTGAATAAAAAAAAACACACAAATTTTAATCACATTAATCTAACTATTAAAAATTAAAATCCTACTTGGGTTGCCTCTTAAGAAGCTACTCAGTTTATTGTCTTTAGCTAGACATTGCTAATAAATTCTTCATTTTCAGCATCTCTTTGTATGCTCCTCTAGTATGAGTTGTTCTTCCTCAATTTCTTCCCAATGTCTGTTTCATTCTACATCTTCTTGTTTCCTTGCAATTCATTGTTTTCGCTTAGGGAAGTAGATGTGAAATCTTTTGGATTTATCTCTGTACTACTGGGAAATGCATTCCTTGATTGATTTTGCAAGGAAAGGGCTAACTTCCTTACTTGAGTTTCCAAGTTCCTTAATGAAGCATTAGTATTTGTTTGAAACACATTTGTGTTTGCTTTGAAATTTTCAAGTTTAGAAAATCTTTTCTCATGCATATTCAGAATTCTTTTGTTTTCTGACATGAAATGAAGCATCTGATCTTCAAATCATTGAGTCCTTTTCTGACCTTGATATATCCTCTGTATCCCTCTCTCTTCTTTGTTCTTGGAACTGGAGTTGAGCATAAGCTTGATGGTAATTACGTCGTATTTGGAAAAACTTTGTTGCATTTGGCGGAGTCTTGTCAGGTTGCCTTGCCTTCTGCACTTCTTCTCTTAAAAGCCCACAATGGATGCATCAGTGC
Source organism: Tetrastigma voinierianum (assembly GCA_016808115.1). Classification (NCBI taxonomy): domain Eukaryota; kingdom Viridiplantae; phylum Streptophyta; class Magnoliopsida; order Vitales; family Vitaceae; genus Tetrastigma; species Tetrastigma voinierianum. The sequence continues at coordinate 6,022,518 of JAEQBH010000193.1, forward strand.
TGCCCTTGAAGGCGTAAATTCATGGCATTGTAGAATATATCCATCTGAGTGGTCAGATCTATTCCATGCATAGGGCATATTTTTAATAGTCTCTTAAATCTTTTCCATGCGTTGAAGTGACTCTCCTCTTCCTCCAGCTTGAAGACAATCATTTCTTCTCTTCTCTCAGAAGTTAGAGCTGGAGGAAAAAATCCTCTCATATAGGCCTCCACTAAATCTTCCCAGTTGTTCACTGATCCAATTGGTAATGAATCAAACCATGTTGCTTCCACATCTCTCGGTGAGGAAAACTGCGTGATTACGCCACGGTCACCACGAATTCCCGGTTTTACTATATTAGCCATCTCATGAATCTTCCCATATGCTCATTGGGATCTTTAGAGGGGTGACTAGTGAACTGAATGGCGCTATACCAAGGTAATCAGTAAACCCATTTCGAATTGTTGGCTTCTATGGCAGGTTGTCTCACTACAAAGTACTCATCTTGAATAATAGGCCTCCAAAAGTCCTCCATAGTATTAGGCCTCTGAGTTCTCTCTACTTCTTATTCTTCTTCTAGAATAGCCTACAATCTTTCTCTTTGATTTGTCATACTTTTGGATTCTGCAACTGTGATCTTCCTTAGATTATTTAGTGTTCTCTCAATTTCAGTTTTTAAGGCGAGTAGATCTGGCTGTATTTCTATCATTTAGCTCTTCTGAAATGAGAAACACACTAGATCAAATGAATTTTATTGGCTTGATTATATCCATTTAAGCTCATAGAAAAATTTCAGTAGCTTATTCAGATACTGCCATTAAAACCGTTTTTGTGATTTTCTGAAGAAAAAAAATTAACAAAAAGAAAAATGTCCAAATTAGTAAATCCCTTTTTGGTTAGAAAATTGATCTTTAAATTCATCAATTCGAGTCCTTGGCCAACGACGCTAAAAACTTGTTAAGACCAAACTGTATGATGTGATCAGTGTATGATAAGCCTCTGGTACTGCCACACAAGAACTTTCCAGTCCCCGACAACGACGCCAAAAACTTGTTAAGACTAAACTATATGATGTGATCAGTGTATGACAAGCTTCTGGTACTACCATTTAAGAACTTTTCAGTCCTTGGCAATGTTGCCGAAAACTTGATAAGACCATTTTTTTATATACATAAAAAATTGTATTTGTTCTTTTCTTGTAAAATGATTCATTTAAAATTTGTGTGTGGTCTTAATCACTGCAAGTGGACAAGTCATACAAGTAATAAAAGTGGATATTTAAAAAGTCGAATGTCGTTCGAGGAAGGATGATAAATCAAAGACTAACTACTCGACTACTCAAAGATCATTCTGATTTGAACTCCACTATTATGATGATAAGAGGACTAAAATGTAATAATTATTTAAAATCTTAAATATACAAAGTAAAAGTTTAAGCAAATTAAGGTTGAGGATTCATTAGGTGAAATGGCCCGGACATGGATCAATTAGTAATAATCAATTTCTCGTCATTTCGATTCATAGGTCCAACCATAAATTGGAAGCGGGTTTTCAAGATCGCCAGTAGTATGGTTTGGATTTCTCCCTTAACCATACTTTTCACTGATTCAAGGTTCAAATTCATTTATGAGACATGATTCTAATCAGTTACTTGTAATATGTAACCCTCTTTGCAAGATTTAAGTGTTTTTCCTTTTCAGTACTTCATACTCAAATCTTAGGACTAAAGAATTCTTGCCCCATAGGCAGGGATATTTTAAGCCTTCTCGGTTGATTGACACCTGTCTACTTCGATGAAAATTTCCATCTCCTTGATTAGATCTTTGCTTACACGGGATCAGAATCAATTTAGCAGAAAGAGGAGAGACCTCTGAGTGATTAAATAGATACTTCAATAAGCAATCCTCAAATTGTAAGTAAGTTGGTGATCTATCTAAGTTCCATAGTATTAGTCTACCATACCCATAAGGAACCGTTCTCCACTCTCAGGATTCTCCATACCTATGAGGGCCTCCTGGAAATCAGAGCGAGATACAGTACCTTACATTGGGTACACGGTAATAGTACTGAGAACAAGTAAATTTATAAACAATACCAATCAAATAAATTCAAGAATTCTAATTAAAGCTTTCTTCCACCTTATGTAGAAAATAGTATCATGTTATTACATTCCAGTGAAACTCGACTTTTCAAAGCGGTTTACTCATATCGGTGACTAAGCGTCGGAAAATTCAACGAAATCATAAACAAGCTGAAATAAATGAACTCCAAAACTTTCTATCATCCATTTAAATCAAACGATAATGAAAAGATGATTTTATAAAGAAATATCGGCTCAGCGCATGATGTACGATCGGAAAATTAAGGAAAACTAACAAAATAAAACTACTAACCACTTAGAACTAAATCTACTAAAATGGAAAATAAAATAGAAAAATAAAATATACAAAGTCTTGACCACCGAGACGTCACAGGTTGAGCTCGCACATTCCACAAGCGTGTATTTATAGGCTTTCCAATGTTGGGCCTCACTTCGTGAATTGTGTTGTGGATCCCGAGTGCAGTCCCAGAGTGGGTCTCTTTGTGTGCAGCCAGGCTTTCAGTCTTTGTCGTTACCTTTGTCGTAGCTTCTTGTTTTATGTCGTGACCTGTTCTCTGGACTTGCTCTTGGATTTTGTTGCGACATACTTTGATAATGTCGTGACATAAATTTTATTTAGCAGTCTTGTTCTTGTTGCGACTGGAATGCCTTGTGTCGCGAGACCAAACCTGTTTGCAACCAGCTTCCCATGTCCTTGTCCTTCTAGAGTTTGTCACGACAAACATTTACTTTTCAGCCTATCAACTATGTCGCGACAAGATTTATTTCAGTCCTTAGCAATTTCTGTCGCGACAGGAAACTCCTTGGTCGTGACATACTTTTCTTCTCTTATTCTTGTTGCTTGCTGAGCTGTTTGTCGCCACAAAGAATTATCTATTGCAACACAATTGCCTTGACCATTCTCAATTCTTCTTCAATTTCTATCGTGACAGAATTTTATCATTCCATAGCTTTTATTGTCGCGACAAAAAACTTCTTTGTCGCCATTCTTCTTGTGTTGCTCTTCAACTTCTTGTCGGGACAGGGAATTCACCTCCTTCATATTTTGTTTTTCGCGACATAAATAATCTTTGTCATGATAGAGATTTTATTGCTCTTGTTTGTGAATTCTAAATGTTATGTTGTGACAGGATTTTCTTTGTTGCGACAATAATTCTTCCCATGGCGACGATCTTTGAAAACTTTGTCATGACATAAAAACACTTGTCTCGATTGACTTGTGTTGTAATTTGAGCAATTTCTGTCCCGACATAATTGTCTTTTGTCACTGAGTTTGTTGTTAGCCTTGACTTTTATGTTGCAGCCAGAGAATTATTTTGTCGTGACCATGACTTCTTGCTCTCTACTTTGTCGTTAATAGTGACAAAGTCAAGAATTGTTCGCGACAGGTTTCTTCACAATCTTCTTCAATAATGTCGTGACAGAAAAACTCTTTGTTGCGACAAAATTTCTCTTTGTATGAGTTACATCGACCTTTGTTGCGACGTTTAGTTCTTTGAGCTGCGACACATAGTTCCCTTAGCTGCTTTAATTTTGTGTCGTGACATCCCAGAAAATTATGTCGCGACAGTTGCTATTTTCACCTTTTGCTTCTTTTTTACGCTTTTTTTCTCTTCTTTTTCCAATTGCTTTGCAAAACACAAAGTAGGTGAATATTCAATAATTTGGCATAAAAATATATCTGAAACTATTAAAAACATGCCATAAAAATGGATTAAAAATAGATGAGTTTTAAACTCATCACTACTCCATTATCTTATTTTAAACCTATTGAGCAAGATAGATGGCGGAACAAGAATGTATGAACCCATCCGTGTGATTTCGAGTTTACGGTAGTCGATAAAATTAAATAACAGGACTCGATCACCTTCTTTATATGCTTTCTGCACGATATACCGATCATGCCACTTTTTCATCTTGTCTTTGTAAATCCTAGGATTGTCATATGATTCATTTCTTATTTCCACCAATTCATTCAGTTGAAGGAGCCTCTTTTCACCCACTGATTTGAAGTCGAAATTTAGCTTCTTTATTGCCCAAAATGCTCGATGTTCCAATTCTACGGGTAAGTGACAAGCTTTTCCAAACACAAGATGGTACAGTAGGTGTCTTGTATGCCCAAAGTGACTCATAAAGCCTCATTGCCCAGTCTTTTATGTTTGTACTAACAATTTTCTCCATAGTTTTCTTTATTTCTCAATTAGTAATATCGTCTTCTCCATTCGCTTAGGGGTGGTATGCTAAAGCCTTTTTATGATGAACCCTATATTTAGCCATGAGTGCAGCAAAAACCTTGTTGTAGAAATGGGTGCCTTCATCCTTACAATCGCTCTTGGTGTTCCGAAACGAGTTAGAATGTTCTTTACGAGAAAATTAATCACTATGTTTGCATCATTTATGGGCGTTGCCATGGCTTCTACCCACTCAGAGACATAATCCACCGCTATAAGAATATACAAATTGCCCTTTGAAAGTGGAAATGGTCCCATAAAATCTATTCCCCAAACGTCAAATATCTCAACTTCCAGCATGATGTGTAATGACATTTCATCTCTTTTTGAAATGTTTCAGCTCGTGGTAGGCGATGAAGCAAAAGTCATCCATTTTAAGTCCATTTTTCGGTTATTTCTATCTAAGGGCAGGTTATATGCCAAAAAATGTGGAATAACTCACCATTTGCTATACCGGTAGGAAATTCAAGAGAAGAGGGATATTACGGTAGAAGGAAGCGAAAGTGGTTGAGCAGTAATGACATGGTGGCAATGATGTCACAAAAGGAGAGGTGCACGAGGAAGGACGTGTCGCGGCCTTGACGGTAATGAAGAATCACATCGAGGTGCAACCATAAAACTCGGTCGCGACATAAGAGCGATTGAAGGCGACGGCGAATTACTTAGCGAAATTCCAAGTCGATGACCATAAATTAATGAAGAACAAGACATGATGTCGCGACACCATTTCGAATTGGCGAATTAAAGCCTAGTAGTGAACAAGGAGAATTAGTGACACGAATAGAAGTCGCGACACAAGATTTTCAAGAGGCGAACATCGAAATTAGCGACATTTAGAAGAGATCGCGACATCGACAGATTAGAATTGTTCTAGAGTGGTATCAAAGACAACTTGCAAAATTAGATCGCGGCGTCATTTAAGTGTGACCGGGTGAGCCTTCTTTGGGAAGGGTGATGAGTGATTAGATAAATGATGTCGACACCATTTCGGTGTGACGGGCGATGTCGCGGCGAATCGGTCGGCGACATTGGGAACTAAATGGGCGGTGTCCCGGAAATCCACAGGGAGCGCATCCAAAGTTGGGGCCCGACTTGAACCACGCGTAAGCGGTACGCTGCGAAGGAAAGCGTCTTGGCGGCTGAGCGAGAGATGCGGGTAGCTGCAAGGCTCATGTATTTTTATTTTCTTTTCTTTGTTTGTCATTATTTAGATTAGATAGTTATTTCTTTCAAATTTTGGATTTGGTACGTTAGTATTAAAGTAGAAAGCTGAATACGAGAATTCTATTTCTTTCAAATTACTTTGGATAAATGCGATTTGAGACAAATTTTGGAAATTCGATTTCCACGATTATCCGTCTACAGTGGTTCTCTTGATCGAAAACCATTGTAGGGTGTAATAAAGTAATTTAGAAACCCATCTCCATTGAATAGACTACATTTAGAATTTATCTTTCACAGCAAGGAAATTTATCGAGGAAAACTCACGAACTTAGGTTATAAATCTATGTAGTTACGAATATTACGTATCGATCCCAATATAGTGTCTATACTGTGATAAGTTGTTTCATGCTCGATTTCGAGAGGCCCTCACGGTGACCGCAGAGAAGGCATTCACGAGTAGTGAACAATTTCTCAAAGGTATCAGGGCACGATAATGGAATCCTAATGAGCTCTGTGGATGTAAGTCGATAAATCATCTTCTCACTTGAAATCGAGTTAACTGGTTGAATGACTTATCAGTTTAAAAGTGAGAGAGTTCACCTCTATTCGAACAGTAAGTTCAATCTAGTGTTAGCAAGGATCTAATCAAGGAAAGGATGAACTGTTACAATTTTGAGGAAGAGAAACCAGTAAAGTGTAAACCCATGCTATACCTATGTCTTAGGAGCTAAGGTTCTGATCCATTCTAGAGTATGGAAGTATTGAAAGAAAAATATCGAGGAACAAGGCAGCCCAGTTAAGTGGTGTCAATCCTCTGTGTTGAAGAGATCGGGAAGATTAGATGATGAGCGATCTTAGTAAGGAGAGATCAGTACTACCCTATTCCTTGGGCCAGTTTTAAATATATGGCGGTTCATGAAGCCAAGTTGGTAGTACTGCGAGGAATTGATATTTCCACACAAATATGATCTTTCAATGCTCCTTTAAAGATAATGATTAATTGAATTTATTTATTTTAGTTTCAGTTTTAATTCATTTGTTATTTAATCACTTTTCTTAGTTTTTTTATTATTTTAAGGTTTGCTAGAATATGTCAATTGCCTATCAAAGTAAAATAGTATAGGTTTGAGTAGTCGGGGTAGTTGATTGAGAATTCTTAAGATCTACGTAGGATCGATATACGGACTTAAATCAGTCACTACGCATTTAGGCCTGTACACTTGCGACATCTGGATCGAAAACCAGAAAGAAGGTTACTCTTAAGAAAGCGACTTTTAATCGGTACAATAGATAATGAACACGACAAACGAGTTTCATGGCATTATTGCTGGGGATTATATAATATTCGCAGGTAATATGACATAAATTTGTATAGGTATTTTGGTGATAGCGAAGGAATTGAACAAGTTTTTTGTAGTTCTTGCGTGAAACAAAATTTAAGTTTGGGGAGTTTGATGAGCTTAAAGTCATCCATTTTTCGATCCATTTTTCGATTGATTTTATCTAAAAGATGATTTATATCTTAATGTGGAATAACTCACCCAAGCGCTATATAGTAGGAAATTCAACGAGAAGAGGATATTGTAGTAGAAGGAAGCAGTGGCTGAGCAGTAATGACATTCTTGGTTCAATAGTGCAAAGGAGAGGTGCACGAGGAAGAAAAGGACGATGTCGCGGCCTTGGCCAGTAATGAAGAATCATCAAGGTCGCGACCACAAAACTCCGGTCGCGGCAGTAAAGAACGGTGAAGGCGAGCGAAGCGGTCGCAATGGAAATTCCAGAGTCGAGCAACCATAAATTAATGAACAAGACATGATGTCGCGACACCATTCGGTCGCGATAGAATTAATGGCGATGGAGCATGGAGGTGCGTGACACGTAATAGAAGTCGCGACCTGAAGATTTTCAAGGAAGCTGAACGCCGAGTCGCGACATTTAGAAGAAGTCGCGACATCAACACTGAATCAGGACTTGTTCCTAGAGTGGGTATCAGAGACAACTTGCAAGGAATTAAGGTCGCGACGTCATTTAGAGGTCGCGACCAGAAGATGAACCTTCTTTGGGAAGAATTGATGAGTGATTAGATAAATGATGTCGCGACACCATTTCGAGGTCGCAATGGTGATATCGCGACAAATGTCGAAGATAAAACGACATTAACAGCAAATGGGCGGTTAATATTAAATCACAAGGAGGTGCATCAAAGTTAGGGCTTGACTTGAGACCACATAAATAACCCGGTTGCTCTTGTGGAAGCGACTCTTATGACTCAGGCAGAGAGATCTGGGTAGCCTAAGGCTCATGTATTTTTATTTTCTTTTCTTTGTTTTGTCGTTATTTTAGATTAGATTGTTATTTCTTTCAAATTTTGGATTTGAACGTTAGCTGTTAAAGTAGAAGCTGAATCTGGTCTATTTCTTTCAAATTCTTTGCTGGATCGATGCGGATTTGAATGAATTTTGGAGTCAGTTTAGATTGTCCAATCTTATAGTGATTACTCTTGATCGGAAGCCATTGTAGGGTGTAATAAAGTAATTTAGAAATCCGACTTCCATTAAATAGACTTCATTGTTAGAATTTATCTTTCTGTAGAAATTTATGGCGAAACTCTTGAACCGGTTTATAAATCTACTTCTTTGGTTACGAATACGTATCGTCCCAATATCAATGTCATATACACCCAGTAAGTTGTTTTCATGCTCACGATTTCGGAGGCCCTGCAGGTGACCACGAAGGCATTCTGAGGAAGTAGTGAACAATTTCTCAAGGTATCACGGGCGATAATGGAAGTCTAATGAGCTGTGGATGTAAGTCGATAAATCGTCTTCTCACTTGAAATCGAGATTGAGTTGAATGACTTATCAATTTAAGCGGAGAGTTCACCTCTGTCGAGCATTAAGTTCAATCGGTGTTAACGAGGATCTAATCAAAGGAAATGATGAAATTTGTTCCAATTTTGAGGAAGAGAAACCATTAAAGTGTAAACCCATGCTATACCTATAATGTAGGAGCTAAGGTTTCACAGTCCATGTTCACGGGTATGAAGTATTGAAAAGAAAAATATCTAGAGCAAGGCAGTTAAAAGTAGTTTATCTAATCCTCTGTCTTGAGAAAGAATCGGGGAAGATTAGATGATGAGCGATGCCCGTAAGGAAAGATCAGCCCACTACCTATTCCTTGGGCTGATTTTAAATATGGTTCATGGAAGTAAATTCTGGTAGTCTCTGAGAATTGATGTTTCCTGATAAGCGTATTTTCAATGCTCCCGCTAAAGATAGCAGTTAGTCGAATTTGTTATTTTGGATTTCCAGTTTTAATTAATTTTGTTATTAAATCACTTTTCTTAGTTTTTTTTTTATTATTTTAAGGTTTGCTAAGAATATATCAATTGCCTATCAAAGTCCAAATAGTATAGAGTTTGAGTAGTTAGGGTAGTTGATTGAGAATTCTTGAGATCTCTGTGGGTTCGATATCTGGACTTAAATCCAATTTACTACTTGTTCGACACGGCCTTGCGACATCACGGATCGAAACCGGAAAGAAAAGGATTTACTCTTAAGAAAGCGACTTGTCGTCTGATAGATAATAAACACAACAAGCAAGTTTCATGGCATTGTGGCGGGGATAGATAATATTCGCGGAATTATGCGCTATAAATTTGTATAGGTATTTTTGGTCCATCCTAGAAAGGGTGGAGAGTTTTTGTGTAGTTGTCGGAACAAGCAAATTTAAGTTTGTGGGAGTTTGATGAGCTTAAAGTCATCCATTTTCGGTCCATTTTACGATTGATTTCTAACTAAGGGCGATTTATATCTGAAAATGGAATAACTTCGCTGGCTTTATATAGCGGAAGTGAGAAAGAAGGATATTGCGGAGTAGAAGGAGCGAGAAAGTGGTTTGAGCAGTAATGACATGGTGGCTTAATGATGTCGTAAAGGAGGTTACGAGGAAGAAAGGACTGATGTCGTGACGCCTTGGCGGATAATGAAGATCACATCAGTCATGACCACAAAACTTTCGTCAGCGACATAAAGGCAATTGAAGCGAGAGCGGCGAATTACGCAACATAAATTCCAAGTCGGGCAACCATAAATTAATGAAGAAACGAAGACATGATGTCGCGACACCATTTCGAGGTGCGGCGAGTGAAAGTAGAAGCGTAGACATGGAGGTCGTGACCGTAATGAAGTCCGCGACCGCACGAGATTTTCAGAGGTGAACAGCCGAGTCGCGACATTTAGAAGAGGTCGCAACATCAACCTTTGAATCGGGGGTATTCCTGGAGTGGGTATCAAAGACAGCTTGCAAGGAATTAAGGTCGGCGTCATTTTAGAATTCGCGACCGAAGATGAACCTTCTTTAGGAAGAATTGATGAGTGATTAGATCGTGATGTGTGACACCATTTGAGGAGTCACGAAGCCGGGCGATGTCGCGACAAAAGAAATCGAGTCGACATTAGAACCAAATGGGCCAGTTAATATGAAATCCACAAGGAGGCGCGCCAGTTAGGGCTAACTTCAGAACACATAAATAAGTAGGTACGCTACGAGAAGGAGCGGCTCATGGCGACTTCGAGCGAGATCTGGGTAGCTGGGCTCATGTATTTTATTTTCTTTTTCTTTGTTTTGTGTCGTTATTTTAGATTACATTGTTATTTTCTTTCAAATTTTGGATTTGAGCGTTAGGCGGTAAAGTAGAAAGTGAATGCGAATTCTTTCTTTCAAATCTTGCTGGATCGATAAGATTTCGGATAAATTTGGAATTCGGTTCCAATGTTCAATCTACGAGTGGTTACTCTTGATGCGAAAGCCATTGTGGGTGTAATAAAGTAATTTAGAAACCCGGCTCCATTGAATAGACTTTCACATTGTTAGAATTTCTCTTTCTGTGAAATTTATCGAGTTGATTAGTGCTTGAAGTCTTATTTTGAACCACACATTTATTATAGGTTTTGGTGCTTTTTGTATACTAATCATTCTAATTAACCCGATTTACACATTAAGGTCCCTACTATTCCTACGTCGCATTTTGTGGTAAATTTTAGGTTTTCGAGGAGCTAATCATGCCAACATTGTTAGTCGATCCAAACATGAAGAATTCGAGGTCAAACTCAACATCATAGATCGAGAGACGAGAGGAAAGAAGCGGAAAATAGAAGAAAATGAAGCGGGAGCAATGGAGCTTGATGCTTGAGAGCAGTGTTAAACAATGCAAGTCGCTCTGTGGAATTTTGCAATCATAGCGAAAATTACGTATAACAAAAATTTGAATTTTCGATATGCACATATATTTTAGCTATGATGGCCCGAAATTTGCTATCATGGCGAATTTTCCTTTATCATGGCGGAGTCAATGCATAGCGAAATTTTCTGCTCCTATTTTTGATCCAAACGACTCCGTTTTGGTTTTTTGTCCTTTCTACCCTTGTAATAGCCTTTGTTTTGGTTTGTTTTTGTAATTTCCCTTGCTATGCACACTATATAAGCTAGAGTCAAGGTTTGTGAACATCAATCAACATCATAATAAATTTTTGGGGAGAAGCTTTTAGCTCTCCCCCGTTTCTGCTCTTCTCTGTTTCCTTTTTCTCTTATTTTCTTGGCACTTTCTGGGCAATGACACCCTCGAGGATAATGACTTGGAGGATGGTTAAATTAAAACCTTCCCTCTTTAGTAGAATTTTGCTGGTGCGGATCTAGAACTTTGGAGGTTCCCTGTTCTTCTGCTTGGTATCACTTTACCGTCAACGTGTTCCACTTTCTAACTTTAGGTTCTTTTCTCCTTGAATCTCCTTGAATGGCTATTATTTGGTAAGCTTTTAGGGTTCAATGGATGCTTAATGTTAGATCCACTTATATTCATTAGTTACCCTCTATGACCCATTGAAAGGGGAGTCCAGGAGACTTTTTCTTCACTGTCGGTGACCACTGATGGCTAGTAGATGCCATTTTTCAAAAGGATAAATATTTTGGGTTAGGTTTATATTAAATGAAGATCGGTTCGGAGATGACTATATGTCATCCTCCCAAGCTGAGAAACCAAGCCCTAGGACCCCTCGATTGCCTAAATCCTAAGCCCGGTATCACGATACTTGAGGAAACTACACATTTTATTTTATTTAAATTTCAGTTTGCCAACCATTACACCCCACATTTTTATCAAAACCCCAAAATCCAAATTTAATTCACCATTTTTGACTTCACTCAAATCATTTGTCTGAGAAGAAAACCCCATCCGTGTTGACCTAGACCCTTTATCTGTGAGTAGCTTGACTACGCGGTAGGAGGAGGAAGTGAGGATACAAATTTTGTTGATTCCGAGATCACCTACTTAGGTGACACGAAACAAATGGCGTCGTTACTTGGGGATGGTGCTAAGTGCATTTATTGTTTGTGGAACACTTGTGATCCTCATCACAAGTTTTGGTGAATTTCCTTTTATCCTTTTACTGTCAGTTATTTTTATTTTATTTTTATTTCAATTCACTGTGAAAAAAAAAAAAAAAAATTCTTGGGTTTTTGTTTAGTGTTGTCACAGGTTGCCACAGTATTTCTTTGCGGGAGAACATTTTCAGTGGGTGGGATTACGAAGGCAAGCGATTCGATCACGGGTTACGTAGGAAAATTAGTGTGATCAAATGGAACACCTAGCGGGAGAACAAGCTGATCAATACACCATGGAGGAGTTAACCACAGAGCATACATGTCTTTGAGGATTAAGGGAGACCCAGTCATGTGAAAGTCGGCCAGCCGGTGGAGAGGAATCGAATGAATATAGGTCCATGAGGGACTATAGAGACGATGGATGAGTTCTCATGAGTAGTACTTACAACCATAGTTAGGGGAATCTCTGAATTCCTCATGGGACAGGGCCTCCCTGATATGCACCTCTAAACCTCCTTATTATACCCCACTTCTCGATGCGACAAACAAACCCCATCCCACAATTGAACGAGCCATCGAACTTGAAGCGAAACTAGTGGATAATTTCATGAAGGAACAAAGGGTGGTAGTATCCGGACCAATCAAGAAATTAACAGTGGAAACTGTGAACAAGAAATTGGATGGGTTCCAAAGTGCGATTGATCAAAATTGGACATCTGGGAATCCATCTCAAAGCTCACCAATGAAGCTTGTTCATCAAGAGGAAGAAAATCCAGAAGGAGGGTGCTTGACGACACCATGGTGGGGCGGTGTCAACGACGGGGGGTTATACGAATCCTCATATACTTGTGCTGCTGTTTGTCCATGGGAGAAAGAAGAAGAAATCCCTACCTTGTTGACTGAGAAGAGCAGTGGACGGGGAAGCAGTGGAAGGACGAGCTATCATTCAGCGAACCCCATAGATTTGGATCCTAATGCATGACCCAAAGCAATCCTTTGCCGGTAGCCCCTCGGTGACAAAAGTGTATACGCACACTGCGGCAAACCCAAAACCCGGCACCTATCCCGAACCCATGCGATCCATCGCGCGTTGCAAAATGCTCGAGTTAATGGCCAGCGGTAGAGCCTTTGCCGCTACGCCGAAGACACAAGCGGTTGCACATTTGCGACACGGTGGTTGGTTGGTGCGGGTTCGGTTTGGAGCACCAGATCGGTATTTCTAAGCTCCGCCGGTTCGGCTGACCTCGAAGGCTGGGAGAATGGTTTGGGGGGCCTGGTCTCCCCAGCTTTTTGTTTAATTTTCTTGGCTTATTTTATTTTATCGTATTTTATTTTGATTTCTTTAATTTTTCTTTTTAGATTTTCTCTAATTTTTAGTTAATTCATGTTTTTAAATTAATTTTTGCTTTTCTGCAATTTTTTCGAATCTTTCTTGTATTAATTTTTGCAGTTTAAGTGAAAAATTTGAAGGCTGGAATGAAGAAATGGCAAGTAGGGAGGAGCAAGAAAATTTTGCAATCACAGCGAAATTTTCGCAATGATAGCGAAATTTTCGCAGCCATAGCGAAAATTTCACAGTGATAGCGAAAATGAATTTTCGCTATCATAGCGAAATTTCGCTAAGCTAGCGAAAAATTGTACGGATGTTCAGCGACAAAGCGATATGATAAGGTAAGGTAAAAAAAAAAAAAAAAAAAACGTTTGCCTTTTTTCTTTATTATTATTATTTTATTTTTATTTCTAAAAGTATTTTTATATATAAAAAAAAATTTTTGTCTCTCAAAAAATTATTGTTTTTATTTTTATTTTTATTAATTTATTATTTTTATTTATTAATTATTTTTGTTTTTCTAAAAAAAATATCAAAAAAATAAATAAATAAATAAAAATAAAAAAAATTCAAAAAATTTCGCTATTAGACATAGCGAAAAATTAGCAAACATTCTGAAATTTTATGATATCGATTCGCTATCATAGCGAAAATTTACCATATAGACCTTGTTTTTGCCTCAGTTTGTTTGTTTCATAACTTTTAAATACGAACTCGGATTTTAGCGTTCTTGGTACAGTTGGAAAGCTTAGAGTATAGAATCCAAATATGGCCAGAAAAGAACATTTGAAATTATTATGAAGGTGTAATTTTAAAATTCTCCAGCGACCCTTTTTCCTCTATTTTCTTCTCCTAACTTGTTTGTTTCAAGCCCTGGCTTGAATTGAATAAGGTGTCGATGGAAAGCACAGTCTCCCACATCAGAAATGATCACATCTCATCGAGGAGCTAACACTTCTTTCTCTAATTTTCCAATCCGAAGCCCATTTCGGACACCGAGATGTTTGGGTTGGGGGGAGAGTTAGCGAAGGAAGTGGCTTTTGTATTTATGTTTTTGTTATTATTTTGAGCAAGCCCATTTTGTAATGTTTAGTGGCTTCTTTGGAGTTCCTTCCTATAAAACATTATACTATACAACTTGCTTTTTTCAAATTATGGACCGTACAGCAAAATTTTTGTGGTATTGCACAACCTCTGAGTTGGAAGTGAAACTTTGTCAATTCTATTGATGTTAGATTGGTTCCATGCCTAATTGAGTGGATGATTAGTTGAATTCTTATTTGTTTCTGACCATTTTTCTTCCACCTTTAGCTAACCACACCCAGAGCACATTAGGTTTCAATGATAGTGAGAAAAGCTACTTGCTTGACCTCTAAACCTTGCGATAGCTTTATCCTAGTATTTGTTGACTACCTTTAATAGGTTAAGGACCACGTGGATAGAGGCCAATGTGTCTTCAAAATAAAAGAAAAGAAAAGGAAAAGGAAAAGATAAATAGAAAGAGCTAAATTATGACCAGCTTGCGTGAAACCCGACGCGATTAAGGTATGGCGAAACGCTGGCTGTTGCCTAAACCTTCAGTTTGGGATCGCCGACTTAGTGTTCGCTACGGGTGGATGGGTGGAGTTTAACCAAGTTTCTTAGGTCTTCGGAATCCATAAATCATTACCGGTCGGGGTGAAACACGAAAGAGTTTGGTCGAACGATCCTTATGACTTGGTGCCTAGCCTTGGTGGGTGCGGAGTCATCGGTGGGTCTGGATTACATGGATTTTGGTGAGGTCGATTCACCGACATTTACGCTCATTTCAAAGAATTGTGGAATAAGAGGTGGGTCCTGATCTATTTAGGTTGGTTAGCATGCTAGGTCGTGGTAGTAGCTAGGTTGGGGAGAGAGTGCAGTTTAGCAGTTTATTGTTGAGCTGATCAAACAAACACTTAGATTTTGGTGGAAGTTTCTGGTTGATTCACTAAGAAGGAGGCTCTTTTAATACTCAATTTTGTATGGCATTCATTCTCTCATGATAGTTATTGGACACTACTTTAATGATTCTTTCTTAGGGCTAGGCATTACTCATTCACAACCTTTTTGAAATACCATTTTTGTGAATGTTATTTTGTTATTGCTTTGTATGTTCTCTCTTTCTTTCTTTCCTTCATTACTAAGGGACTAGCAATGTGTAGGTTGGGGGGTGTGATTAGAGCCCGAGTGCTATTTGAACCTATTTATTATAGGTTTAGTGCTTTTTTGTATACTAATCATTATAATTAACAGGTACATTAAGGTCCCTATATTCTACTAATCGCATTTTGTGGCAAATTTTGCAGTTTTGTGAGCTAATCATGCCAACATTGTTGAGTGGAATCCAAACATGAAGAATTCGGGTCAGGCTTCGACATCATAGATCGAAACCAAGAGGAAAGAAAGAGCATAAAATATAAGAAAAATGAAAGCGAGCGATGACGGTAACTTGAGGAGGAACAGTGATGAACAGTGCAAATTCGCTACGCTAGAAATTTTTCTATCATAGCGAAAATAAGCGTACTATAGCAAAAAATTACCCGGTATCATGGCCAATTTTAGCTATGATAGCGAAAGTGCGTGCATAAGCGAAAATTTAATTAACTATCTTGTATATTTAAGCTATGATAGCGAAGTACTATCATGGCAATTTTCGCTATCATAGCGAATTCGCATTATAGCGAAAACCACTACGCTCTGTTTTGATCAAAGCATTTCCGTTTTGGTTTTTCTGCTATACCCTTGTAATAGCCTTTGTTTTGGTTTGTTTTTGTAATTTCCGCCTGCGCACACTATATAAGCTAGAGTCAAGGTTTGTGAACATCAATCGGCTTATCATAATAAATTTTTGGGGGCTCGGCTCTCCCAGTTTTGCTCTTCTCTGTTTCCTTTTTCTCTTATTTTCTTGGCACTTTAAAGCCTTGGTTCCCTCAAGGATAATGACTTGGAGGATGGTTAGCTACTAAAACCACTCCCTTTGAAGTAGAAGGAATTTCTTTGGGTGCGGGATCTGAAATTTCTTGGAGGAGTTCCCTGTTCTTCAGCGCAATTATCCACTCTGATCACTTTGTGTTCCCTTTCTAACTTTAGGTTTTTATCTCCTTGAATCTCCTTGAATGGCTATTATTTGGTAAGCTTTTAGGGTTCAGTGGATGCTTAATGTTAGATCCAATGATATTCATTAGTTACCCTCTATGACCCATTGAAAGGGGAGTCCAGGAGACTTTTTCTTCATTGTCGGTGACCACTGATGGCCTGTAGATGCCATTTTTCAAAAGGATAAATATTTTAGGTTAGGTTTTATAGCTAAATGAAGATCCGGTTCAGGAGATGACTATATGTCCTCCCAGCAAGAAATGAGCAGGGGACTCAGTTGCCTAGAATGTCTAAGCCAGTGTCTTGATACTTCAAGGAGACTTCTTTTACATTTTATTTTATTTAAATTTCAGTTTGCCAACCATTACACACACCTGTTTTTATCAAAACCCCAAAATCCAAATTTAATTCACCATTTTTTACTTCACTCAAATCAATTGTACGAAGAAAACTCATCCCTGTGTTCGACCCTAGATTGCATCTTTGCATTAGCTTATTTCTACGACAGTAGGAAATTTAGGATACAAATTTTGTTGATTTAGGATCACCTGCCCAGGTAGCCTTGCGAATCGGGAAGCTCTTGAACGGTTTATAAATCTACTTCTTTGATTGAATATTATGTATCTGATCCCGATATCAATGTCATACCTTGATAGGATTGTTTCATGCTCTGATTTCGGAGGCCCTCTGGGTAACCTGAGAGAAGGCGTCTCTGAGTAGTGAACAATTTCTCAAAGGTATGCGAACCTAATAATGGAGATCTAATGAGCTCTGTGGATGTAAGTCGATAAAACGTCTTCTTACTTGAAATCGAGATTGAGTTGAATGACTTATCAATTTAAAAAAGCAAAGAGTCCACCTGGGTTCGAGCGATGATTGATCGATTGTTATGAGGATCTAATCGAGAAGGATAGTGTTCCAATTTTGAGGAAGAGAAACCGAGTAAAGTGTAAGCCCACATGCTATACCTATGTCTTAGAATTTAAGGTTCTGATCCGTATTGCAGGTATGAAGTATTGAAAAAAAAATATCGAACAAAGCGACTCAGAGATTAAGTAGTTATCTAATCTCTGTCTTTGAAAGAATCAGGGAAGGTGGATGATGAATAATAATCTTAGTGAGAGGAATCCAGATACCACCCTATTCCTTGGACCTTATGCAAATGTGTGATTCATGAAACAAAGTTACGAGTAGTGCGGGAATTGATGTTTCACGATAGCGGTATTTTTTGTGCTCCTTTAAGATGTCGCGATTAATTAAAATTTGTTATTTTTGGATTTCCAGGTTTAATTAATTTGTTATTAAATCACTTAGTTTTTTATTTATTTTGGTTTGCTAAGAATATATGGTGCCTATCAAAGTCAAAATAGTATAGAGTTTGAGTAGTCGAGGGTAGTTGATTGAGAATTAAGGATCTACATTAGGATTCGATATCACGGACTTAAATCGATTTACTGCCTTGTTGACCTATACATACTGACATCACGGATCAAAACTAGAGAAAATGATTTACTCTTAAGAAAACAACTTTTTAATCGATCTGATAGATAATGAACCTATGACAAGTTTCATGGCATTATTCTTTGGGGATTAGATAATATTCCTTGGGTAATAAAGCTATAAATTTGTATAGGTATTTTGGTCCCATCACGTGAGAATTGAGCATTAGCGATCACACTTTACATATTGACACTATCACGGAAAATTATTGACTGATAAAATCTAGAATCTAAAATCTTTCAAGAAGTTCTTAATGGTCCCATGTGACCTCCATACTGTGAGAAATGGCAATGTGCTAAGATGCCATCATACTCAATTTATGGGACACATCTCTGTACCACCGAATCCACACATCTACGAAATAACAGTGGATAGTCCCATTGATGGCATTTCATATCATGAAGAAATTTCTTTCTTTGCATTAAGTGTAGCTTCGGTGGTAACACATTACATGATAAGAAGTTCACTATATCAGCATACCAAGGCAAGTTTGTTTTTAAGGCTAGCAATTGTTCATCTAAGAAAAATTCTTCAATCTCTATGGGGTCTTCAATTCCCTTGTCTTATTCCAAATGAGATAAGTGATCAGCTACCAAATTCTTGCTTCCTTTCTTATCTTTGATATCCATATTGAATTCTTGAAGAAATAGGACCCATCGAATCATTCTTGGTTTGGCATCCTTTTTCATCATTAAATATCTAAGCGCAGCATGATCCGTATAGAGAATCACCTTTGACCCAAGTATGTAGGACCTGAACTTTTCACAAGAATATACCATTGCTAGCATCTCTTTCTTCGTGTAATTTTCTTGAGCTTCGTTCAGTGTTATGCTTGCATAATAGATGGGCCTAAAAATATTCTCTCGCCTTTGTCCTAAAACAGCTCCAATTGCAAAATCACTTGCATTGCACATTATTTCAAATGGTTCATTCCAATTAGGCTTAACAACAACAGGTGCTTCAATCAGTTGGTTCTTTAACTCCTCAAATGCTTTCAAGCAAGACTCATCAAAATTGAAGGTCACATCTTTTGCCAACAATTTAAATAGTGGCTGTGCAATTTTTAAGAAGTATTTATGAATCTTTGATAAAAACCTGCATGCCCTAAAAAACTACGAATACCTCGCACTGTAGTTGGTGGGGTAAGGGTTTGGATTGCAGCTATCTTTGCTTTATCAACTTCCAACCCTTTTGAAGAGATGAGATGTCCTAGTACGATACCCTCTTGAACCATGAAATGAAAATTTTCCCAGTTCAACACCAGATTTTTCTCTCTACACCTTTGTAAAACCACTTCTAGATTGTTAAGGCAGTTGTCAAATGAACACCCATACACTGAAAAATCATCCATAGAAACTTCGATGATATTTTCAATCAAATACGAAAAAATTACGGTCATACATCTCTGAAATGTAGCTGGAGCATTGCACAATCCAAACGACATTCTCTTGAAAGCAAATGTTCCATATGGAAAAGTGAAGGTTGTCTTTTCTTTGTCTTCTGGATGTACCATAATCTGATTGTATTCTGAGTAGCCATCTAGGAAACAAAATGACAATGTCTAGCAAGTTTGTTTAGAATTTGATCCAAGAAAGGTAGTTTATAATGATCTTTTCTCATTGCTTTGTTCAGCTTTCTATAATCAAAGCACACTCGCCATCCTGTAACTATACAAGTGGACAAAAGCTCATCTTTCTCATTTTTCACCATTGTCATACCTCATTTTTTGGCACAACATGCACAAGGCTTACCCAAGAACTGTCGAAAATGGCATATATGAATCTGACATGAATCTATTTCAAAACTTCTTTCTTTACTACTTCCTTTATTATGGGATTTAACCGCCTTTGGTGTTCAATGGATGGGACATGGTCTTCTTCCACCATAATTCATGCATACAAATAGATGGACTAATTCCTTTTATATCACCTATTGACAAAGCAAAAGCCTCCAGATTCTTCTCAAGAACATTCAACAATTTTCCCTCCATAGCCACATCTAATTTTGAAGAAATGATTACAGGCTTTGTACCATCCTTCCCCAAAAATGCATATTTCAAACCTTTTGACAGTTCTTTCAACACTAACCCATCCGGTGTCTTCTTATCTTCTTCAAAAATACTCTATATTTACAAAAATCCATATTATCTCAATTATTCAGGGTTTATAATATATCTTAAAATCCTTTAGTTTATGTGTAAGAGATTTTGTCAAGCATTGTTCGAGAGGATCTCTTTTTCCAAAGTCATGAAGTAATTCATCTCGAGATGGAATCAAAGTATCTATCCTCATGCAACTAGAATTTACATAATTTTGAAATTCTATGCTCTTGTACAAGTTGAATTTTACTTGATCTTCACCCACTTTGAGTGTGAGCTCTCCGTTTTTCACATCAATAAGTGTGACGGTAACAAGCGATCTCCCCAAAATTATGGTGCTTCGGAGTCTTCTTCCATATCTAGTACTACAAAATCAATTGAAAAGATAAACTTGTCAACTTTAACCAAAAAGTCTTCAATAATACCATTTGGAAAAGTCATCAACCTATCCGCCATTTGAAGTAAGAGAGATGTAGGAGTGATCTCTACTAAATTCAGCTTTTTAGCTATTGAGAAAGGCATTAGATTAATGCTTGACCCAAGATCACAAAGTTCCTTGCTAAAGGTATGCTCCCCAATAATACATGGGATAGTAAAACTATCCGGATCTTAGTTTTTCTGGAAGTTTCCTTTGAATAATTGCACTGCAGTTTTCTGATAAGCTGACCATCCTATAAGCATCTAGCTTTTTCTTTTTGCTCATAATTCCCTTCATGAATTTGACATAATTCGTCATTTGAGCGAGGGCATTGGAAAATGGAATATGGACTTCAAGCTTCTTAAATATGTTCATAAGTTTCTGGAATTGTTAATCGACTTAGTGCTTTCAAAATCTTTGGGGAAATGTGAGGGTGGAGTATCTGAGGAGGTTTTCGAGAAAAGTGATTCTCCTTTACGGAACACCTTCATCATTACTCTTCTTTATTGCTATGTTCTTCTCTACTCACTCTTGATCCTTTTCAGCTTTACTCTGCTCTTTTTCAGCTTTAGCCTTTCTCTTCTCGGTTTGTTCTTCTTCATTCACAATATTTTTAGGCTCTTCAATCTCTTTTCCATTTCGTAATGTGGCTTCCATGCATTGCTTCGGATTCTTCTCAACATCACTTGGGAAAGATTTAAAAGGATTTTCTCTCAAAGATTATGCTAATTGCCCCATTTGAGTCTCCACATTCTTTAACGATGCTCCTAAGTTTACTTGATTTGTCTCCATATTCTTCATGAATGTGCAAATATTCACTTGATTATGCTCCATATTTTTCATACAACTTCCCATGTTCGATTGAATACTTTCCATGTTCTTCATTAAATTTCCCATGACAGATTGACCATTTTCCATCTACATAATTATGGTATCAGTAGAATTTTTCATATCATTAATCACAAGCAAGAGCTCATTGAATCTTAGTTGCCTTGTATTTCCTTGATAATTGGAGCTCGAACCTCCTTGGTTATGAAAAACCTAGGGGTGCCATGGTGGTGCTTAACTGATAAGGCTCATGGGAGCTATGGCTTGATTGTTATACGAGAGGTTCTCATGATTCCTTAACCTCGGATGATAATGGGATGGTAAGTTGTTGGGGCGGAATGTGTAACTTCTATTATTCACATAGTTTGCATCCTCAATTAGAAGTGGAGGATTAGCTATAAGGGCACCTTGTGCTTGCATATATTCAATTTCCTCAGTAGTCGGCTCCCTTGGAGCCTATTGATTCAGCTTAGTCATTAAAGCATCAAATTTCGCCTCCAAATAAGACATCCTATCCACTTCAATTAAACCTCCTTGTCTTCATCCAATATTTCTTTCTGAAGGGGCTTAGTAGTTGTTCTTCGCTAACTCCTCAAATAGTTGATTGGCTTTCCTCACGATTTTAGTTATGATCCAAACTCTACAAGCTGCGCCAACCAATGCTCTTGTAGAATAATTCAAACCATTGTAAAAAGTCTGTACTTGGGCACTTAGCTTGTACCCATGTTGTGGACACTTTCTCAACAATTCTTTAAATTTGTCCTAAGCATCATATAGTGCCTCTTGGTCAGCTTGTCTAAACTGTGTGATTTTTGCTCAAAGTTGTGACATAAGTTGGGGCAAGGAATTTTCCCAGACTTCCTTCGCAACCCAGTATGAGAATGACCTGTATGTTCAAAGTATGAGGACAACTGCGGCGGCCCCAAAACCAAGCTAGCAACCCTCCTCTTCCAAGGCTATAAGGCTTGCGAAGCATCCCATGAGTTGTCATCCTCAGGGGGTGTTTGGCGACAAAGAAAATGAAAGAAAGGAAGAGAGAGCAAATGAAACCACAAATGAGAAGCTGCGAAACATAAAATGAAAAGTTGCTTCAAAGTTGCTTGGGGTTACAAGTTTGTGAGGGTTTATATAGTTACACAACCCAAAGTGTGAAACTACCAAAATACCTAAAAATGAGATTACATAAGGGCTAAAATGGTAATACACCAAAGCGTGGTCGTTTAGGATCAAATATACAAAAAATCACGGGGCGACAATTTTGGCTATGCGGGGAGTTTCGTAGCATAGTGAAATTTAGCTGGCCTAGCGAGAATTTCGTAGCCTAGCGAAATTCTACGGAGATAAACGAGGAATTGAGAGTTTGGCTATCAGCGATGGTTAAGCTGGGCTGGCGAGAACCCCATGAAGTGTATTCATAACTGGCGAAATTATTGTGAGATAAGCGAGTATAGGCCCTAACAGGCACGGTAGATTTAGCTGGCTAGCGAAATTTCGTAGCCTAGCGAAAATTCTCAATTTAAGCCCAGGATTGCGAATTTTAGCTATGATTGCGGGAAATTTTCGCGAATCCAGTAGTACCGTAATCATAGCGAAAAATCTGAGATCCTTTGTTTTAACTCAGCGCATCTCACTGCATCTATGCATTCTCCTTCCTTCAAAATCCACTTCAAATTCCTTCATTTTTGATGGTGAAAATATATCGTGATTCCTCGACATTATTGCGTATCTTTACATCGGACTTGAACTAAATAGTAGAGGCACTCAGACCTGCCAAATTACCAAAAACAAGCAGAGTAGCATCGGTGGAACTAAGTGGACACCGCACACATCAATTGGCTTAATTGACATGATTAGTGCGAAAAAAGCACTCAAAACCTATCTTGGATAGGGCTCAAAATAGCACTTTTGAGCAATAATCACCCCAAGCAGGCCGTTGCTAGTCCCTTAAGCGTGCTAAAACAATAATGGGATGCATGATGATTTCTGAAAAGTATATATATGGTTCAAAAAGGTGGCAATACAGATAAACATTACCTTTAAAATAAACAATTTACACCATGTTAGAAAACCGACTTTTGAAGAACGAAACCATATAAGAATAAGTTTTAGGTGACATCGGATCGAGGAAATCCTTTTTGAATTTCTTCAAAATCTAATGATTCTAATGTAGCAAATTGAGCTAATAAATTGCAAAGTGTCCCTCCCCAGCCTAACTCTTTGCCATGGCCTTAAGCACATTGACCAACCTAAATGGGATTAGCTACACTCTTATTTCGCTGTTTGACTACATTGTAGGGTGCAATCTCTTAAAGCTTCGACTTCACCAAGTCAGGTGTAGCGGTCCACGATGACTCCCATTAATTAAGGTTTAGGAGCATCGAGCGGGATCCTTGACCACAAACTGCAGGCCACGGACTCGAATGACTTTGAGAATTAAGCACCTACAACACATAAACTCTACCCGTCCACCCGTAGCAGACACTAAGTCGATGACTCCCGACGATTAAGGCTTAGGGCATCGGGCTTGAGCTTTCACCATATACCCCTGGGACCGTATTAGGGTTTCAAAAGTAGCGTCCGGCTTTTTATTTTCTTTTTCTTTTCTTTTCCTTTTGGAAGACAACATTGGCCTTCATATATGGTAGTACTAACCTATTACGGGTTGTCTGACATGTCTGCTGGCCAAACTTTAGAAGCGAAAGAGAGGTATATAATTTCCACGACCTAATGGTACGATGATCGATTGTGCAGTGTGTGAATTAGCTCAAGGGGGAATGTTCAAGGTTGAAATACGCCAAAATTTCAATTGAATAAAAACTAAATCATGCATGGAATTGTTCTAACATTAAGGTAACAACAGGGTTTCAATTCTCGATTAAAGGCAGATTCAATTGTTGATTAAAAGCAATTCAATTGTCAGTGAAAGAAAAGAGATACACAAAATAAAGACCTTAAAAAGTACTTTGCACAAAGTATAGTAAACTGTAATAGTGCTGTAAAACTTTTGATATAACCAAAATGGCTAATCTGAGAAATCTGACTAAACATACAAAAATATCACTTTACCTCTATTAGCTATGCAGATCTAAACAAAATCGGTAGAGCGGTTGATAATCTTTGAAAACTATACAAAAACATAACAGAAGACACTCCACACCTCCCAGCTTTTCCTCCGATAAGGTAAATGGAGCATATGGCAGGGATAGGAAAGTTAGAGGCTGAGAGAGATGTGACCACCTCAAATCCTCGTGGTGAAATTGAGGTGGATCAGAGCGTTGTTCTTCTTTGTGGCGACATGTCTGTAAGGATGCGCTGCTGGCGGCTCATCTCTATGGTCGGGAACATCTGGGGAGACCGGTGACTCATGATATCTTTGGAGCATGGTATGACACGCCCCCAAGTGGTCTGGCTCAATTAGACCTCGATCCGTGTTCGATGCTGTGTGGAAGCAATGAGCAGACCGACATCCATAACAGGCTAGCTCACGGTACCCGACGAGCATTGCTCCCGGAGGTGCTGTCTTTGTATATGATGGGCCTGGAGTGTCAGCAGGAGCTGTGGCTGAAGCAGGTGGAGGAGGAGATGGAGGAGATATATCTGGCACTGGACTCCTCTCCATCTCGACCTCAGGAGCATGCACATCTCTCCTCTGTGAGTCCTCTGCCTCCTCGTCGATTTACCTCCTCCTGATCCATTCTTTGGAGGAGAAAAGAAATAGGCATCCTACATAGCTCGCTCAGACGGGGACCCCGGGCATCGAGATCACTCCTCTCGATGCGGGGCTCCTCTGGAAAGCCCAAGTGCTCCAGGACATGACTCAGCAGTCGTGGCATCAATAAGGGTAGACTCTCTGCTCAAGCCAGGCCCTTTCGGTGGACCTTATCTTCGAAATGTAGTAATGTGGTCATCACCAACTCAGAGGGACTGAACCAGAACCCCTCACGGGATCCGTCTGAAACCTGAGGATGGCCCCTCTGGACGTAGTGGCGCGGAGTGGGGAGAGGCGGTGGGAGCGGATGATCAATAAGGAAGCATGCGAGGGGCGGAAGGTTTGCCTCCGAGGAATAGTATCAAGGTCGGCGGTGGTGTCTCGGCAGGCGCGGACCATCTCTCCCGAGTCGGATTTGGGGCCCCGATCTCGATAGCCTCGAAATTGGCACACTGCCCGGTGGCGAGGCCAATGCGGCCAGATATGTCGCCGCTGAGAACTCCGGACGATCATCGATCTTGAATCGGGCTCCGGCGGACTCGGCGCTCCGGAGGTCATAGAATGGTAAGCGTAGAACCACCGGGGGTGTAGAGCTGCTTCCGGTGCCATGGTAGCGACAATGGTAATCTCGTCTGACCTCATAGAATCCACTGAATTTGCAGGGTCGATACATCGTCAGACATCGTATCACGACCCCGTAAGAAAATGCCTCGCGTGTAGTCAGGCATTCCCGAGGATAGGATGCACGGCGAATCAGGGCCTCCTGATCCTCGGCGAGCGATAGCGGCGATGGTCGCCTCTCCGCATTTCTTGATGGGGTTGTGATGGGCGAGGCTGGACGATGACTCCCAGTCCTGATGCGGAGCTGCTTTGGAGGTCGGGCCCTCCTGGATCTCTGTGGCTCAGTGAAGGGGCGGGGGTCCCGCGTCAGATGTCTGATATCTCCACGGAATCCACACGAGGCTCCTCGAGGGCGCCTGAGGCGGCTGCGGGATAGGAGCTGGGCTGGAGCCTGCTCCTCGCTCGGGAGTCTTGAATCGTGGCGAGACGGGCGGGACCCACCTCGAGTGCAGACCATGCAATGTCCCGAGGTTTCAGGCGGGCGGGGTAGTGCTCGAGACGGTAGTGAGGCTCCGGTGACAGGTGGACCGGGCGGGCACGGCGGAGCTTCGGGTCCTGGCGAACCCAGGCTCACTCTGCGATAACTAGGGAGCGAGCGTTAGGAACCTGGGCACAAGCGAACCGGGGCTCACGGGTGGACCGAGCCGCGACACGGCGAGGCGGCGAATGCGCGGGGCGCGACGGAGTGACCCGGCCCGGTCTGCGGTGGCGATGCAGCGGCAAGAGCGCGAAAGCGGAGGCGGCGGTGGTACGGTGCCGGCGGTTCTCGATGTATTGACGGTGCTTCTGGCGATGCTAATCTGGCAGAGGCGTGGCTAGAGGAGGCTCAGGGCTCGGCTGTGCAGGCTGGGCAAAACCAGGGCTCGGTTACGGGAGAACCAGGGTTGATTTCGCTATTATAGCGAAATTGAGCCAAAATTGGGTTCACCTGCAATAAAAAAAATTTATTTTGATTTAAGCACATTCAAAACAAAAAAAAAAATCAACAAAAAATTATTTAAACAAAATTTAAATCAAATAAAATTAAGAAACTAGGCTACCTAAAGAGCTACTAAGCGGAAATTACTAAAAAGGGAAAGTTACTAAAAATAGTAACTATCAAAATTGACCACTTACACAAAACAAAAAAAAAAAATGTTTGAGCTGTAATTTTGTTTTGGTTAACACCAAACCAGCTCAGCTTCACTGATTCACTCATGGAGGGTCAAAGAGGAGGAGCTCCTCAACCCTGGCAGTGGCCTGGGCTAATGCCTTGATGCTTGATTTCCCATTGTTGATTTTCTTCTCATCGGCTGGAATTTGGGCGACCAATTTCTGCGGTGGCGACGTCAGCAACTCCCAGGCCACTGCTTCACCTTGGTTAGCTATTTCTTGCGGTCCTTGGACATTTTGGCTGAACTCGATGACTAAAGCGAGACTTCATTGTTTCCTTCCATTTCACCTTCCAATGATTTGTGCTTGTGACTCAAATGAAAAATATTCAGCTCCAATGTCATGTTGCCAAATGTGAGCTGCATTACCCCATTTCGGCAATTGATGATTGCATTAGCAGTGGCCAAAAATGGTCTTCCCAGGATAATTGGCACATGGTTGGGCCCACTTGCTATTGGCTCGGTGTCAAGCACTACAAAGTCTACTGGGTAGTAGAATTTGTCTACCTTGACCAACACATCCTCAACTATCCCCTTAGGGATCTTCACCCCGTCGATCATTGATAGAGTGATGTTGTGACAAAGCTCTCGAGCCTAGCGCCTGCGGTATGGCGGTAGGTTCCTGCGACCCCTAAACTAGCGATTACTTTGTCTATGCAAGTCCCACCAATGTTGACTGAAATTGTGGGAGATCCTGGATCCTTGTATTTAACTGGGTTCTTGCTCTGGATTATGGCACTGACTTGCTCAATTAAAAATGCCTCTTTCTTAATGCCCAATCCCTTTTTGATTGTACAAAGATCCTTCAAAAATTTTGCATAGGCAGGGACTTGTTTGATGATGTCCAAAAGAGGTATGTTGACCTTCACGCCTTAGGACTTCTAAGATGCTGCTTCTTTGGGATGCCTTCTTCTTACTTCTTAGTGCACGAGGAAATGGAGGTGGCATACGGTCTTCATTGAGTCCTCAACGTGATCACCCTCTCGGGTTCGCTTCCCCTTTTCGCCTTGTTTCTTCATGACCTTGGGCCTTGGGTGCTCTATTTCTCTTCCACTCCTCAGAGTGAGTATAGCCTTCACCTCATCCATTCTGAATTGCTGGATGAACCTACCTCATGGACTCCTTGGTTGCGGTGTTTGGGAAGGGAACCTTCCTCTCTCCTGTACCTCTAGAATATTGTTGATCTTAGTGATTGAATACTGCAGGTTGTCTATTTTCTGGTTAAGATTGCTCTCAAGCCCATCTATTCTCTTGTTCAATGTACTTTCTACAGTGTCAATCCTTTGTGCCAAATGTGCATTGATCCCTTTTTGTTCTTCCACAAAATTACCTACTGCACTTGCTGAGTGGGTATCGCTTGTTCGATTGAAGTGGATGATGGTGGTTGTGGTTGAGATGAGAATAAGCGCTGTTTGGCACACAGGGGCACATAGAGCGAGTTAGGTTTCGAGGATAGAGTTGAGGTGATTTTTCAATTGGAATTGTAAATTGTTACCATATGGGGCATTGGGTTGTGGCTTGTATGACTCTGACATTATATTACGGCATAAAATCCTTCAGCGATGGAAGCGGTCGGATAATGTTCTCTGGATTAACGGGTAGGTTAGTGCGATGAATGGGATTGGCACGTGCGGTGTTTTCGATCCAGCACTTTTTGCACTTCTCAACTAGACCTCTTTCCCTTCTGACTCCTCCACCTTCCTAGTTAATGTTGAAATTTTTGCTTTCATTTCCATGTCCTCTGAAAGTGTAAAAATTCCTCCCCTTTGGTGTGCTGAGGGCCTCATTTTTTCTACTTGTCTCGGGTTTGGCTCATCCCAACCCTTAGAAGTTTCAGCTACATAGCTCAAGAAATCCATAGCTTCATGCATTTTACTTAAAATCACCTCACATAGTTTCTGTAGTGCTTCATGGCGAGGACATCTCATTATAAATGATTCACTAACATCAGTGCCGAAACCATGATGTGGACAAGCAACGATGGTGTCCATGAATCTCTCCAATAGTAGAATTTTTCATTATCACTAGGCAGTAGGTGTAGATGCGCCTCTTCAAGCGTAGTCTTTGTGGCACTGAAGAATTTCTTCAAAAATTAAGCTTGAAGATCTGCCCAACTTCTAATCGTTCTCGGCCTTAGTGAATTTAGCCATATTTTGGCCTTGTCCTTGAGTGTCAGTGGAAATGCTTTCAGCTTGAGCAAATCCATGTCAGTTATACCCTCCTTAAAAGTAGTGCATACCTCCTCAAAATCCCTTATGTGTGAATATGGATTTTCATTCTCCATACCATGAAAGGTGGGAGCGAGGGGCCTTGGTAGGGTCTCTTGCCACATCTTCGGTAGGAGTATGATCACGAGGAGGGCACTAACTCTAGGAGGGTGTGTATGTGTTCCCTCATCGTCATGTGCGTTTGATTCAGCGGGAGGTTGTTGACTTTGCTGTTCCCTCGGGTAGAGGATCCATTTGGTCACTTTGTACTGCTGATTTCATGACCTTGTTCAATTGGTGCACTCACTCTTTACTTGGAGTCTACCCGATGTCCCTACGTCGATCCTTGCATAAACCCTTTGTTGCATAAAATGAGACACAATAAAGAATACAAACAAACTTGCCAAAAAGGTCAGTGTTAGTTAAAACAAAAACTGACTGCAAGAAGCAAAAACAGTGCAGTGACTGCCAAGTAAAGAAAACTTGCAGTTCTTGCACACTAAATTCAAAAAGGACTAAAGGTCGCAACACTTGTAATGGATTACAAGTACACATCAACTCATCAAAGCATTAGTTTGGCACCATCCCCGTGCTTGGCGCCATTTGATTAGTGCCCGCGGTAGGGTGGCGGAATCAACAAATTTGTTTCCTATGTTCCTCTGCGCGTAGTCAAGCTATTTGCGATATGCGATCTAGGAGTCGAACACGGGGATGGGTTTCATCCACGAATGATTTACATCGGTGTTTGGAAAATGGTGAGGCTTTGTTTGGATTTTTGGATTTGGTTAAAACGGGGAGGTTGTTTGTTCCGGTTAGCTGCGGCAAATGAAAGTGTGAAATGGTAACCTTTAAGGTTTGGGTCACTAGCTTGACAACATGGGGGTATTACAGTGTCCTCTGGTTATTTCCTCGCATTAGGACAAATGACATATAGTCAAAGCCAAAACCGGATCTCTATTTAGCTATAAAACCTAACCCTAGAACCACTCCTATTTGAGTCGAACCAAATACTAAGCATTTAAAGTCCCATTCGAGTTTTGAAACCACAGCCTTTAACCTCATTCCCACTTGTTACGTAAATGACATCTAAAGGATATCGGTGCATCGTATTAAGCATACCTTTGAACCTAAGAAAACTTGTAACAAGTATTGACCAAAAACAACATTAAATGGCATTAAACCACTAGTTTGGAAGAAAATTTTGGGGAGCTATAAATGCGAATTACTGTAACATTCAAAACCATGAGGACAACACAGCGACCCCGAAAACCAAGCTAGCAACCCTCGCTCTTCAGAAATTTTATAAGGCTTAGCCAAGCATCCCTTGAGTTGTCATCCTCAAGGGGGTGTTTGACAAGAAAAATGAAGAAAGGAGAAGAAGAAGAGCAAATGAAACCCCTAAAATGAAAATGCAGGAAACTTTATAAATGAAAAGTTGCTTCAAAGTTGCTTGGGTTACAAGTTTGTGAGGTTTATATAGTACAACCCAAAGTGTGAAACTACCAAAATACCTAAAATATGAGATTACATAAGGGCTAAAATGGTAATACACCAAAACGTGGTCGTTTAGGATCAAATATACAAAAATCACAGGGGCAGCAATTTCGCTATGCAGGGGGATTTCGCTAGCATAGCGAAAATTTCGCTAGTCTAGCGAAATTGTGTGAGATAAGCGAGTACCAGAGCCTAGCAAGGCACGAGTAGATTTCGCTAGCTAGCGAAATTTCTCTAGCCTAGCGAAAATTCTCAATTCATTAGGATTACGAAATTTTAAGCTATGATTACGAATTTTATAATCAGTGATAACTGTAATCATAAAGCGAAAATCACAGAATCCTTTGTTTGCTCCTTTGCATCTCCACTTGTCTATGCATTCTCCTTCCTTCAAAATCCACTTCAAATTCCTTCATTTTTTATGGCTGAAAACATCGTGATTCCTCAGCATTCGGCACGTATCTTTACGTCAGACTTGAACTAAATGACCGAGGTACTCAAAGACCTCCCAAATTACCAAAAACAAGCTCGAATGGCATCAGTGGAACTAAGTGGACCTGCACACATCAATTGGCTTAATTGACATGATTAGTGCGCAAAAAGCACTCAAAACCTATCTTGGATAGGGCTCAAAATAGCACTTTTTGGGCACTAATCATCGCTACATCCGTTGCAAGGGATTATGGTCACGACGTCTTTTAGTAGTCGCGACATCAGCTGCAAAGAATGGAGGTCGCGACATCATTTAGCTGTCGTGTCATCATACGAGATCTTTGAAGACAAGTGACAATGTAAAACTTCCATGACATCAAGAGCTCATAAACATATTTATTGAAGTCGCGGCCGTATGATTGATAGTGACCTCAAAGAGCTCACAAGGCGAGAAGGAGATGTCGCCGGCGTCATTTAGGCGTGCGACATCGGATCGAGAGGTGTTAAGGCAAGTTGCAACTGAGGATAAAGCTTATGCTCTGAGACGAACAAAAAAGCGAAGTCATAGCATTATGATTGGTCGCGACCTCAAAAGAGATCACAATGCGGAAAGATGAAGTCGCGACGTATGATTGAAGTCGCGACACCAGAACAGTCCAAAATGCAGAACAATGAAGTCGCGACATCATATGACTCAATAAACGAGCGGTGTTCTGGCGACGTGAAAGAGAGGATGCGCGACATCAAGTCAAGGTCGCGACAAACAAGTAGATCGCGACGCCCAGACAAGCGATGGGCTGAATTATTTTGGAAATCCACAAATAGGTGCATGAAGTTAGCGCCCGACTTCAGAAACCCTATAAATACGGGCTGCACTCTTGAAAGAAGGCGACTCTTGGCGGCTTTCGAAAGAAGTGCAGGTAGCGAGCTCGTGTAGTTTATTTTTTTCTTTGTTTTGCCATTTTTTTAGATTAGATTAGAGTAGATTGTTATTTCTTTTGAATTTGGATCACGGATGATAATTGTTGAAGTTAGGCGGAATGCGAATGTTAATTTCTTAATTACTTCTGGATTGTTTGAAGTCAAACAAATTTTGGAATTCAAACTTCAGTTTGATATCTGATAGTTCTTTTGATCAAGGTACTCACAGATTAGTGTAATGAAGTAATTTAGAAACCCGGCTTAGTTGAATTTTATTTGTTGTTGGAATTTATCTTTTAACGAAATTTATCGAGTCGAACTTAGGACTTAAATCTACTAGATTGGTTTGTTTATTGTTGTATACGATCCAAATATTAGTGTCCTATACTGTAATAGGATTGTTTCAATACTCTACATTTCCGGAGGCCCTGGTGACCACGAGAAGGCATTCTGAGTTTTGAACAATATACGAAGATTATCTGAACCTAATATTGGGGATCAATAATTCTGTAAATTCTAATTGATAAATCTTCTTCTCACTTGAAATCGAGAATGAGTTGAATTACTTATCAATTAAAATGAGCAGAGAGTTTGCCTCGATTCGAACAGTAAGTTCAATCCCGTGTTGGCAAGGATCTAATCAAGGAAAGAATGCATTGTTCCAATTTGGAGGATGAGAAATCAGTATAGTGTAAACCAATGTTTAGCCTATGTCTTAGGAGCTAAGGTTCTGATCCATGCGGGTATGAAGTATTGAAAAAAAAAATACCCATAACAAGGCAGCTCGATTAAAAGTACTTATCTAATCCTGCGCATTCGAGAGAAGCTTGAGGAAGATTAGATGATGAAATATGTCATTAAGGAGAGATCACACGGCATTACCTTACTCCCTTAAGCTAGGATTATAAATGCGAAAGTTCATGAAGTAAAGCTACATAGTAGTAACGGGAATTGATGTTTCTATGGATTGAATTTTCAAAAGCTCCCTTTAAAACTAATGATAGATCTATTTCTTTAATTTCTTTTATTTTAGTTTAAGCATTATTTCATTTTGTTCTAGTTTACATATCGTTATTCTTTCATTATTTTTCAAGGTTGCTAGAATATATCAATTGCAAATCACTTAGTCCACGAGAATAGTATAGAGCTTGAGTAAGTTAGGGTAGTTGATTGTGAATTACTTGAGATCTATGTGGGATCGATATACGGACTTAAATCCACTTTATTACTTATTCGTCACGTACACTTGCGAGAATCATGGATCAAAACAGGGAAGAAATTTATCTGTCTTAAAGGAAACCATTTTTAATCGGTATAATTGCAAGAAATATAATT
Source organism: Tetrastigma voinierianum (assembly GCA_016808115.1). NCBI lineage: Eukaryota > Viridiplantae > Streptophyta > Magnoliopsida > Vitales > Vitaceae > Tetrastigma > Tetrastigma voinierianum. The sequence continues at coordinate 6,055,535 of JAEQBH010000193.1, forward strand.
AACAAGTTTCATGGCATTATTGCTAAAGGGTTAGACAATAGTCCTTAGGTAATAGTGTCATAGGGCTGTATAGGTCTTTGGTCGACAAACAAGTTTTGGTGCCGTTGTCGAGAGTCGAAAGAATTAATTAGATCAATATTACGATGAAAGAAGGAAATACTAATTTATTTTAAGAAAAGAACAAAAAATAGCTTTTCAAGCAGTGACTACATTAGTCACTAATTTTTAACAAGCCATGTTGAAAATATTTGTTAGGTTTGGCTAATCCTATTAATGTGAGTATTCTTTTATTTCAGGAAAACCTTTAATGCATAGGAAACAGGAATCGACAGTTACATGAGACAGGTGGAGAGAATGCTCGGGAGCTTAAGAAAGACAAAAGAGTAGAAAACGCAGCTATGGCGGAAAGAGATACATGACCAAACGGAGGAACGGAGGACGGCGGCGGAGACCCCCGTGCGACCTGATGGAGGATTTAAGAGCTATTATTGAAAGTGATACGCGATTAAAATGACCTACGGTGGATCTGAGAAACAATTTTGAACTAAGCCGACCTTAATTACAATGGTTCGGTAACTTATCGGTTCTTGGTCATCCCACCGAAGATCCAAATGAGCACTGGGAAGATTTCTCAGGATGGCTAATCTGAGTGGTGAACGGTGTGAGACCGGAGGTGATAAAACTACATCTCTTCCGTTTCTTTGAGATATAGTGACCATGGTATGAATCATTTACCATATGGATGCGGTGATACTTGGGAAGAGTTGGTAGAAGCTTACTTTGGCAGATTATTTCCTCCATCTCTCTCACTTGACGAGAGAGATAATTGTATTCCAATGAGGAAGATGAGCACGTATGTAGCTTGGGAAAGATTGAATTGAAGAGGTGCCCAATGCATGGAATAGACTTGAAGACCCGGATGGATATAGTGTATCATGCTACGAATGATACATCCAAAGGAATTATTATCGATGCTTCATCTTTGTGGAGCATTCAAGCGAAAAGTGCTGAAGCGAGAGATCTTATAGAGGACTGGAAAAATGCCGTATGAAAGCTCAGTCGAGTTTCAAGAGGTAGTAACAAAGGAAAATGGGTCATGGATGACGAGATGGCTGACCATGGAAGCTAAGTTGGATGCTATAATGCATGGGATGGACAAACAAGAGAGGAAGATACACAACGCTCAAATGAAATGAAGAGTGAAAAAGAAAATTGATGAGAAAGAAGTCTTGATGAGGTTCTGAAGAAGAGTTCTTATGGTGCTTGAAGAGGCTAAGTCGATGAGCAGCTGAAATTTATTATTTCAGCCAAATCCTAACGCCCATACACTACCATCCCGACGAGGAACCATGAGGAATTTCTCATATGGTGGAGGGGCATTACATATTTAGTGGGGACATCATCCTCGACAAAGTTCTCCGGCTGACCACGAGTTCAGTGACAACGGCCAAGGAGGTGAGGCGAAATGAATACCGGGGGTCGGAGGAGAACCCAACCATTTAGCGGGGATCGGATCTTTGCGGTTCATGGGGGGATAACAGAGGCTATTATAATTCGCGAACAGAAACTATCTGACTTAAAAACTTTCAAGTCCCGATACCAGATGTTTCGAAAAGAATGCTAGTGCTTCAACGAAAATCTAGAGACACAAGTAGAGACAGTGGCCTGAATATACTTAATCAGAACAAGGGAACATTCCCCGATTGACGCAGGAAGAACCTAAAGTGCATGGCAATTCAATTGAGAAATGGGAAGGATTTGAGTAGTAACGGAAGACGGATAGCTGTGAGGGCGGCGGAGAAGAAGAGTGCGAAAGAAGGAAACGGCTGATTGAACGGATGAAAGGAAGAAATGACGAGAAAAGAAGAGAATGCGGCTTATGCTCTTGCGATTACCATTCCCACGAAGACTTAGTCAAAGGAAGAACGAGTTTTCTAAATTCTTGGATATTTTCAAGAAAATAGAAATAAATATCCCATTCTGAAGGTGATCGGTCAAATGCCTCTTTATGCAAAATTTACGAAGGAGGTCTTGAAGCCAGACGTCGAGGAGGGTATAGTTAACTTGGCTGCTTCATGCGGTGCCATTATTCAACGAAGCTCGACAAAGATGAAGACCACGGTAGTTTCACTATTCCACATTCTATAGGAAATGTGAGTTGAGAAAGCTTTATGTGACTGCGGAGCAAGTATAAATTTGATACCTCACATCGGTGGTGCGAGAGACTTGGTTGGGGGCTAACCCCAACATCAATTACTTTGAGATGGGCGATAGATCAATGGTACAACTAGAGGGGCAATGCGGAAGATGTGCTCGTCAAGGTTGGGAAATTCATTTTTCCCACGGTAATTTGTTATCATGCGAGATGGAGGAAGATCCTCGAGTTCCTGCGTTTCACAGGAAGACCTTTCTTAGCAACGGGGCGCCTTGATCGACGTGCGAAAGGTGAAGCCCGACCTTCCCGAGTTAGGAGATAAGCCAGTGCATTTAGTATTCATAGGAGTTGGATTATGTTGAAGCCGATTGTTATGATTGTAAATGACCAGACTATATCTGGTGATTAGTGGTGGTGTATCATTCAAAACTCTGTCGATGAAATTGAGATGAATTTTCGATTACTTTGAGGAGAGTTTTGGTTGTGAAGTTCTGCCTTCAAATTTGTTTAATAATGAAAGCGGTCTCAGTATAAATGAAAGCAGTCAAGATGAAGTGGCGACCAGAACCTGACCGTAGGCGGGGGAAACTAGTCTTGAGAAGGGTTAATATTAGGAAGGAGTTGCCAAGTCATTGAAATATGAGTTTTAGAGCGGAAAAGAGAAAACCGGTTATCATATCGAATTTGCATTGTTGAAGATTTGAACGAGTTCTTAGTAATTTTGAGAAAATACAAGGAAGCAATTGCTTGGTAAATTGAAGATCCCGAAGGTATCGACCCCTCTTATTTATCACATAGTATTGTTGGAAGATAATGCAAAACTTGATTGAGCATCAAGGAAATTTGTTGATCATAGAAAGAAGTTGTCAAAAAGAAGTTACGAAATGGTTCATACGGAGTTTTATATATGCTGCTCCAGACCAGGTTCTTGGGTAAGCCCGGTACATGTGGTTCCCAAGGGTGGATCCTTTATGTCAGAAATGAAAGGGAACTTATTCCCTTTCTGAGAAGCGCGAAAGACGGGATGGAGGTTTGTATCGACCTTCTGAAAATTGAATCGCAGCCAGAGGATCATTTTCCCCTACCTTTTATCCATCAAATGCTGGATAGGTTGGCGGGACACCCTCGTTTGTTTTCTTGATGGATACTGCGGATATAACGAATAGCTATTGCACCTGAAGATCAGGAGAAAACCACTTTTACATGCCCATTTGGTACTTTTGCTTTTAGAAGAATGCCATTTGGACTGTGTAATGCTCCTGGTACCTTCCAAAGATGCATGATGTCTATATTTTCTGATTGTGAGGCATAAGTTATGAAGTCTTCATGGATGATTTTATAATTAGTATGGATCCAGTTTTTAACAATGCTGCGTAACACAGGGAGACAGTACTTCAAAGGTGCAAAACAATCTGGCTACGAATTGGGAAAAATGCCATTTCCTTGGTTACAAAAGGGATTGTCTTGGGGCACATGGTTTTACAGCGAGGCCCAAGTAGACCGAAGCAAAGGTTTCAATTGCCAGAGACCTAATACCACCAGCTGTGATCAAAGGAATGAAGCTTCTTAGGGCATCTTTGGATTTTATAGAAGATTTATCGAAATTTCTCAAAAAATTACGAACCATTATGCAGATTCTTCGGAGAAAGATAGTAAAGTTTTATTTTGATGAATCACGCCGAGAAAGCATTTGAAGAAATCAAATCGGTGAGTGAGCTCCCATCATGGCCAAACAGTTAGAGCCTTGAAGGGAATTTGAGATCATGTGTGATGTCGGTGATTTGCAATGGGGCGTATTGGGACGAAGGAAAAAAAAGTATTCAAGGTCATCTACTATGCTAGCAAAACCTTTAATGAAGCACAAGAAAATTACTCTACTACTGAAAAGGAGATGCTGGCAATAGTGTTTGCATATGAAAAATTCAGGCTATATATTTTGGGGTCCCATTTTGTTATACACATTGATCATGCAGCAATTAAATATTTAATGGCAAGGAAACAAAGCCAAGATTGATCGGTGGGTATTATTGTTGCAGAATTTGATTTAGAAATTAAGAATAAGAGACGTGTGATATGATAGCGATCACTTGTCAAGAGTAGAGAACCCAGTAAAGAAAACGATAAGCGAGAAAAATTTTCCGGATGAGTTATTTTAAATTTCGTCCTCCAATCACCACGGTATCTTGATATTGTGAATTTCTTAGCTTGTGGGAATTATGCCACAGAGTCAGCTACCCGTGAAAGGTTGGGGCGATAGCAGGTACTACATCTGGGATGATCCATATTTATTTAAAAGAGGAGTTGATCTGATTATAAGGAGATGTGTACCAGAAAGTGAGCAAGGCAAGATTTTACAAGAATGTCATGCATCACCTTATGGAGGACACTTTGCAGAAGATAAAACAGCCCACAAAATTCTCCGGTCGAGTTTTCTTGTCTACAATTTTAGGCGTATTTGAATGGGTAAGTTGTGTGATAAATGCGAAAAGAATGGGAAATATCAACAAAAGGCATGAAATGCTGCCAAGGTATCTGGTGGTGCAATTGTTTGATGTATGGGAGTGATTTTATAGGGCCTTTCGGTGTCATTTGGAAATATATACATACTCCTAGCTGTTGATTATGTATCAAAAAATGGGTAGAAGCATCGGCTTGTCTAAGAATGATGCCAATGGAGTTGTAGGAGTTTCTGAAGAAATATTCTTAGCATATTTGGGACACCCCGAACTATAATTGAAGTGGAGAAGCCATTTGCAAATAAGGTGTTTGACAAACTCATGAGCAGATATTGTATCAAACACATTATGAGCTTGGCTTATCATCCTCGGCAATGGTATTTGAAATTTCCAACAGAGAAATAAAGAAAATTATGGAAAATACTGTAAGTTCTAGCAGGAAAGATTGGTCTTTGAAGCTTGAGAATGCATTATGGGCATACTGAGGCGCACCGCTCATTGGAATGTCCCCATCACAGGACTTGTCTTTGGAAAACCATGTCACCTCCCTCTTGAACTAGAATACAAGCCATGTGGAGCCGTGGCTTGGTGAACCGATTTCAAATTTGCAAAGGAAGAGGAACTACTCCAAGCGGAATGAATTGGAAGGCGAAAAGCGGCGCATGTGATCTTAGAATATCTGAAATGAGAAATGAAGAAATGGCATGATCAAGGATTACGAGGAAATAGTTGGTAGGGATAATGTTTAGCTCGGATTAAGATTATTTCACCGGGAAGCTTAAGTAAAATGGGTGGACCATGTACGATTGGTGTCGAGTACTATCTTTGGGCTTGAGTAAGACTCGGGGCGATCTTGGAAGAATTCAAAGTTAATGGGCAAAGGCCGAAACAACATCTCAGCGAGGAGAAAGAGCAGGAAGAACTCAGAATTTGGTGGAATTGAAAGCTTAAAACAGCTAGTCTGACTAAGGACTCAAAATGGAGGCATTTCATTGGGAAGCGACGAATAGATATTATATTTTTTTAGATTTCGAATTTTTTCTATTACTACAGCGTTTTGAATTTTTTTTAGTTCTAGTCATGATTTGTTAAATTGCTAGGTTAAGTATCAGATTAATTTAATTTTTTGAAATTGTTACAATGTGCGAGATGAAGAATGGAAATGGCGCGGTGAGAAGGAACAAACTCGAGATTACTGCGGCCTTCACGAGCGAGCAAATCGAAAAGAGGTAATTTTCTCCTACATAGATTCTGTAAAATTGAATATAATACATTTTGAATGCGTGTGGGAATGATTAAATGGATGCTGAAATGGCAAATTAATAAGAAGTGAAAAGGCATCGATCATCAAATTTAGAGACGAGTGCGGACTAAGTCAAAACTAAGAAATTGATGTCGCGACGAAGTTGAGGTGCAACTTAGTCGGTCTGAGGGAAGGAAGAACAAGGCGACGGAGTCACGACCAAAAGTTTATCGCGACATCAATTGAAGGTGCAGCGAGCTGCTAATTCACTTATAAGAACTATTCCTTTAAAAGAGTGGTGAGGGTCGTGACAACTCAATTATTTCATAAAATACCTGATGTCGCAGCCCGATGATAACTTGTCTTCCCACAGTTTACTTATGTCGCGACAAACAAGAATGATTACTGTAACATAAGAGACAAATTATCTGTTGAACAGTTTTTTGATGTGCCACTAAGTGGCCATGACCTAAGCATGACCTTTAATTAAAGTCGCGACATACATAAATAAATGAAGTCATAAGGAAACCACAATAATAATTGAATTGCAGAAGCTGTTGAGAAACTCCCTCCACTACCATCTCCTTCCTTGACAAATCTGACCTTCCGCGTCATCGCATATTCTACGGTTTTCCATTCTTGCAAACCTGACGGAACTCTTCCTAAGAACCTTCGATTTCTCTAAATGGCCGAGACCTTCAACTCTCATCCCAAATTTGGCGAAATGTGGAGAATTATACTCGGGCAGGAAAGTTATCTGGAACACGAGGGAGAAACAGGCCCGTTGGAACAACCGAGAAGATTCAACCAGTTACAAAGCGAGGAAGAAGGGAAAGGAAAAGCAAGAAGAAGAGGCGAGTTGGAGTCTGGAAGCTTTCAGATGCGGAAAAGCTTTACTATCTTTGGAAGGGTTGTAGGAGAAGAGGTTTCAGCCAACTCATCTCACCGTTCAAGGAATTGATAGAGGAACGAGGATGGGGAGAATTCTGCAAACATCAAAAGTCTGGTTATGCAGCAGTCGTCCGAGAATTTTACTCCAATCTGGTTGGGAGGAAGATAACTACATTTATGTCGAGAGAAGTGCAGGTGCCTTATGGAGCAAAAACTATTAATGAGATGTGGGATGGAAGGACGAGAAAAATGGATCAAAATTCAAGAAGCTGATGAGCAACCCTAACCGTGAGAAGCTTGCGAGAAAAATTAGCAATTTGGTAAGAAGCGGTGGAAAGACGGGGAAAAAGGAGAGCAAAGACCACGACGAGGGGAGATTGTGAGAGGAGGCAAGGTGTGGTTCTATTTCTTATCATACATTACGGTCCCTACCAAGCACGTCTGCCTGATGAAACAAGAAGCAATCCTTCTCTATGCCATACTGAAGGGATACAAGATTGATGCTGGAACAGTTATTGAAAATTCTATAATGAGGTATCATGAAGGTAATAAACGGGGTTTGATCCCTCACCCAGCAACCATCACAAGGTTATGTATTAGGGCTGGTGTGAAGGGAACATGGGAAGAAGAAGAAGAATGCCCTAAAATGTCATCACTCACTCTGACGGGAGTAATTAAGGGGCCAAAGAATCAAAAGAAAAAGGGGGTCATAGTAGAAACAGATTCAAAAGATGAAAATGAAATGCAACCTGGGGAAGAAGACACTTTTCGGTGGCGGAGGCGGGGAGAAAGAAAATCTGAAGCACATCAAGAGGGGATACTTTTATGTTCCAGAGGATGAGAGCAAAGAAGATAGAAGCCCCATAGATTTCTCGCTCAACGCGGCTCTCCTCGATAAGGAACGATAGTTTGAGGAGAACACAGGCTTCGAGGGAACCGGGGCAATAATCAAATAATGGAAATGCTCAGTTCAATTCAAAAGAGCATGGAAGAAAGAGAAGAGAAATGGAACCTCTAACAAAAGTTCAAAGAAGAGGTTTATGAAAAAGAATTGAAGAGAAGGGATCAACATTGGGAAGAAGAGATGAACATAAGAAAAATGCGTGAAGGCTGAGATGAAAGAAGAGATCTTGATGGGAAGAAGAGATGAGCGAGAAAGGAGGAGCGGATAAAAAGATCACGGAGCGGCAAGAGGAGAAATTTAAAAATGGAAGAAAAGGGTAAAGATCTATTGAAGAAGTTAAAGTAAGCCATGAATCATTCTGACAATCGGTATGATTGCGATTCTCAACTTCTCAAACTCATAAAGAGAGCCGAGGGATGCGAGATCGAAGCAAAGCTGGGAAGCGATCAAGGGATTCAAGTTCCTATACACTTCAATGTTCAAGGATTTTGAAAAAGAAGATGAAGGACGGTCCAGTAAGCTGATGATAAGGATACTGAGAAGAAAGGTCGGCAGAAAATTTGGATTTGATTAGACAATCTTTCCCGAATTTTTAGAAGTCACTTGACTAAAATGGAATGCACAGCGAACACCTTTGGGCACGAGACAAGATGATCTAAATAAGATTGATCTCACAAATGAATTGATCCTTGAAGAAGCGATTGAAGACAGGAGAATGTCAAGAAGAAGAAGAGAACAGAAATAAAATTTCCTAAATTAAATCCTAATTTGGCTACCCTTGATCTGGATCCCCCAAACATCTTTACTCCTCCATCAAAAAGAAAAAAATAGACCTTCCCATTGATTTATCCTTCTTTTCCCCCTCTTCCTGATTGTTGTTCTCAACTGTTGCATTACATCATAAATAAAACAAGAAAATTTGTGAAAAAGGAAATGTTTGTTTCTTTGGTAGTTAGCTTGTGTTTTTACTTTTTGTGACTTGTTGGAAAATAACATTGATATTTTTGTTCAAGAATGAAAATGTTGAAATGTCATAATACAGCGAATTAGTTAAAGTAGTTTTGACTAGGAGATAAATTTGAACCTGAATAAGTGCGAAAATCAAGGCATGAATAAAGCTGAATTAGGAATATTTGCATTGTTTTAGATTCAGTTCCAGTTACAAAGAAATTGGAAAATTAGTTTATTTCTTTGATAGAACAAAATACTTACTTAAAATAATGTAAGTATATAGTGAATAAGTACAAGTCTTGAAGAAATAATACACATTGGTCAACAAAACTTATGAAACTTTTGAGAGGAATTAGGAACATCTTCTGGGGAATTCAGGATTTAGATCCACAGTCCTAGAACTTGTTTGATTATTGATTGAGGCGAAATCCTAGGTGAAAACAACCAACAGGAAATGATAAGAGGCCATCCTTGGCAGCTTGAGCCTTTTTAAGCCTACCCTCAAAATATGCTTAAGCATATTCTCTAGTTCCTGATTTGAGCCAAATAAGCCTTAGTTCTTCAACAAACAACAATTGAAAACTGAAATTCCCTTCCTTGCAATAAACATGCAGTAAAGAACCCAAATTATCCAGTTTCTAGTTCAGAAAAGTTTAGTATAAAGGAAGAAACAAGTTTGGGGGAATAATATTTGATTTTGACAAGAAGGGTTTGAAGAAGTAAAGCCGAAATGATGAAGAATAAGGGAATAAGTTTTGTCTTGTGGCCTATTATTTCCCTTGAACAATTAAGCTCGTAGGGGTGTTTCAACACCTAGCACCCTAATGCCAACTAGTATGGGAGTTGCTGTGAAGTTCTCTAAGAGTAATAGAAAGCTGAAGACAAAACATTGCACTATTCCAAATCCTTAAGAAGTAAGGCAAAGAGTTAAAGAACAAAGGAGTCTACTTTGAGATCAAGTACATATGGAAAGTGAGATTCCATAAAAGAATTCAAAAGAGGAATCGGTGAGATTAGGAGAATCGAAGAGCAAGAAGAAAAAGGAAGAAAGTTGGAAGCTGACAATGTAGAGACAAGATAGGCGGGTAATTTACAACCTAAATTTTTCCATTATCTACCAATTACCTAGGCCCAACATTACAAACTCAGGAACCTCATTGATTTTGAAGGTTGAATTTACCTACATTAGTAGTGTAGATCAATATGAAAAACAAGCATATGGGACTTTGATAAACAACTAAGAAAACTTGAGAAGACAGTAAGTTAATGAGGAAGTTGAAAAGGATTGATGACACACACACACACGAGAACAAGACTTGTTAAATAAAAATTTGTTTTTAAATACATTAGTTTATCAAGAAATTTTGTGATAAATTACACCGAGGCCATGTTCTTGCATCATATTGAAATTTGAAATAATAGTGATATCTCTTAATTCCGGATCGGAAGGGTTGGAATGAAGAATATGGAATAAATCAAAAAAATGTCCTTAAAAATTTTAGCTTATTTGTTTGAGGACAAAACCCAATTTATTCTTTTTTCTTTGCTTGAGGACAAGCAAAATTTAAATTTGAGGTGATGAGTCAAAACTCTTGAGATTTTAATACATTTTTACGAGTTTATAATGAGAATAATGATGAATTGTTTGCGAAGCGATAATTGAATCAAATTCAATTTGCGATCGTGAAAATCAAATTTTAGCAAAATCATAAGAAATCGGCTGTGAGAATTTAAGTCAGCGGAGCGGAGTCGCGACGGGAGTGCGGTTTTCCGGCAATTCGAGTCACGACCTCAACAATTTGGCTTTGAAGAAGAAGGCGAAGGTGAATAAATTGAAGTAAGTGACTTTTGTAGAGCGAAGTTGAGACAAAATATGACTTGGTCGAGAATAAAAGAAGCAGTCAAATGAAGAAGTTTAGTTGTCGCGACATCATTGTGACGTCACAACACCAAACGGAGATAAATGACATCGTGATACCACCAAGGTCGCGACAAAATTTGGCCACAAAGCCACGAGCGACCTTCTCAAGTAAAGGAAGTCACAGCTAATTTTGAAAGAAAGGACTTGATGTGAGCTTTGTGATGTGAAGAGAATAACACCAAGGTCGCAACATAAACTCCAATCGAGCGACCGGGAACTAATGAAAAGCGAGACGAAGATATTAGCGACACCATTTCGGTGATAGAATTAGAAAGCTAGCGATGAACAGCATGGAGGTCGTGACACTAGTGCATTGCAACAAAGCGATTTTCAAAGAAGTGAACATAGAAATCGACGGTTAGAGCAGGATAAGAACGTCAAACCTTTGAATCGGAGAGATGTAAATGGCGTCAGCCTAGTAGTAGCGACATTAGTTGAAATAAAGAGTGAAATCGCGTCTTTTAGTAATCGCGACATCGATTAATGAAAGAAGGTCACGGCGTCAGCCGGTGAGTCGCTACATTTGTTTGCAAGGGATTATGGTCGCGGCGTCTTTTTAGTAATTAGCGACATCGGTCCTAAAGAATGGAGGTATTGACATCATTTAGTTGTGTGACATCATACGGGATGCGAAACCGAGTCCACGGCGATAGTAAAACTTCCCGCGACATCGAAAGAGCTCATAAAGCATAACACTTAAGTCGCGGCGTATGATTGAAATGCTTGACCTCAAAGAGCTCTCACAAAGCTGAGAGAAAAGGAGATGTCGCGGCGTCATTCAGCGCCAGCGACATCGAGATCAAGTGTTAAAGGCAAATTGCAACTAGATAAAGCTTACGCCTTTCTGAGGCGAGCGAAAGCGAAGTCGCGGCGTATGATTGAGTCAGCGACCTTTCGAGAAGAAGATCACAATGCGAGAAAGATGAAATCAGCGTGTATGATTGAAATTAGCGACACGGAAACTGATCAAAAATCGCGACAATGAAGTCGCGGCGTATGATTGATCCGCGACATCGAAACGGCTCAATAAGCCCGAGCAGTGTGAAGTAAGCGGCGTGAAAGAGAGATTCGCGACATCAAGTCGGTCGCTGACGAGCAAATGGAGTGATGTGACATGAACAAAACAATGGGCGATTATTTTGAAATCCACAAAATAGGTGCATGTCGAAGTTAGGGCCCAACTTAAACCCTATAAATACGTAAATTTACTCTTGAAGAAGGTAGCTCTTAGACTCGAGAAGAAATGCAGGTAAGTAGAAGGCTCGTGTGATTCTAATTTTTTTCTTTGTTTCGCTGTTATTTTTAGATTAGATTAGAGTAGATTGTTATTTCTTTTGAATTTCTGGATATGGATGATAGTTGTTGAATTGAAGCTGAATGCAGAATGATAATTTCTTCAAATTACTTCCTGGTTCGTTTGAAGTCCAAACAAATTTTGGAATTCAAACTGGTTCTGATCTCTGATAGTTCTTTTGATCAGGTGCTTTCACAGATTGGTGTAATGAAGTAATTTAGAAACCCGGCTTAGTTGGATGCGTTGTTGTTAGAATTTATCTTCCTGCGAGAGAAATTTATCGAGTCCACTTTGAACTGAACCAGATCTACCTATTTGGTTTTGTTTATTTGTGTCTGATCGAATATTAGTGTCACATGCAATAATAGGATTGTTTCATGCTACGATTTCTGGAGGCCCTACGGTGACCGCAGAGAGAGGCATTCTGGGAGTTTTGAACAATATCGAGAGGGTATGCGAACCTAATATTGGGGATCTAATGGGCTTTAGCAAATCTGTCCCGATAAATCTTCTTCTCACTTGAAGCCAGGAATGAGTTAGATGGCTTTATCAATTGAAATAAGAAGAGAGTTAGCCTCGATCGAGCAGTAAAAGTTCAATCCACGTGTTAAGTGAGGATCTAATCAAGGAAAAGAATGGTGTTCCAATTTTGGAGGGGATGAGAAACAGTATAGTGTAAACCAATGTTTAGCCTATGTCTTAGGAGCTAAGGTTTCTGATCCAAGTAATTGGGTAGCAGTATTGAAAAAGAAAAATACCCTTATGATGACTCAGTTAAAGTGGTTATCTAATCCTCTACATTCGAGAAAGCAGGGGAAGATTAGATGATGAAATATGTCATTAAGGAGAGATCCACAGCGTACCTTCTCCCTTGGACGGATTATAAATGCGAAGTTCATGAAGTAAGAAAGCTACATAATAGTACGTAGCAATTGATGTTTCCGCAATGAGTTGAATTTTCAATGCTCCTTTAAAACTAAGCGATAGATCTATTTCTTTAATTTCTTTTATTTTAGTTTAAGCATTATTTCATTTTGTTCTAGTTTACATATCGTTATTCTTTCATTATTTTCAAGGTTTCTAGGAATATATCAATTGCAAATCATAGTCCAAATTGTATAGAGCTTGAGTAGTCAGGGTAGTTGATTGTGAATTCTTGAGATCTCTATGGGATCGATATCTGGACTTAAATCCACTTTATTACTTGTTCGATCTGTACACTTGCAGAATCATGGATCAAAACCAGGAAGAAATTTATCTAGTCTTAAGGAAACAATTTTTGTCATTATAATTGCAAAGAAATATAATTAACAAGTTTCATGGCATTATTGATGGGGATTAGACAATAGTCCTTGGGTAATAGTGTCATAAATTTGTATAGGTCTTTTGGTCCAGCAAACAAGTATACAAAAGTTCCCATAGGTACTACACAGATTCATTATACGGAAGTACCCGCAGGTACCACTGGACTTATACTTATATTACAGGACTTATACTTATATTACAGAACTTATGCTTATTTTTCCGATACGAGAGTACCCGTGGGTACCACAGGTCATAGATACAGGGTACCATTAGGTACTACGAGCGAATCTGAAGGTACATTCGGATCTTCTCTTATTCTTTATTCGAGTGTCTTATCCTTATGTCTATACGACTACCTAGACCAATCATAAGAAATGAGTAGGGCCTTGTTATAATAAGTACACGAAGGTACGATACGAGCGAGGAGTGTCGTGGCACCAGTGCGAAGCACCGTTCGGGACACCACGCCACGCAACGGGAGTGTCATTAGCACCAGCAGGAGTGCTAAAGCACCCGATCAGGGCTGGCGTGCTTGCCCGCGCGAGTCGCGTGCTTCCGGCGAAGTGCAAGCTTGTCGGGACGTGCTGCTCCTTGCCCGGCGGGAGTGCCGTGGCACCCGGCAGTGCGGGCACCAGCGGGAGTGCACGAGGCACTAGCAAAGGCGTCCACTCATTCATTCTTCTGTCCTTGGTAGTCATACGATCATATGTCTTTCAGAACTTATAACCTATATTTATCACATTATGTGTTCATGACATTTTTCTTTTCATGTTCATATTTTAGTTCGTTTTCATGTTTCATATCATATTCATGTTTCATGAACACATCTATACATTTGCATTTCCTATGCTGATTAGTACCCAAAGTGCTATTTTGAACCTATTTATTATAGGTTTTGAGTGCTTTGTATACTAATCATTAGTGTTAGATTACACATTACGACCCTACTTATTTTAATGATCACATTTTGTGGCAATTACTGCCGATTTTGCGAGCTAATTATGCGAAATTGTTGAGGACGATCAAGCGAAGAATTCAAATCAAACTCAACATTGCAGATCAAAAAGATTAGAAGGAAAGAAGAGCAAAATGTGAAGAAGTGCACCACGCCAGGAAAGGCTTTTCTGCGTGCACTTGTGCATCGAGCAATTTCCTCCGATGGCTTATTCCCTGCTTTTTTAACGCTTCGGCTTTTTGTTACAATTTTGGTTTTCTCCCTTTCTACCCTTGTTGTAATCCACTTATGTTTGGATTGTATGGTATTTCACTTGGTTGGTAAAGGCTACATAAGCCATTTGTATACCTTGTTGGGAAATGATTTTTTGCTTTAAATAAAGTTGGGAGTTCCAGTTCTCGTTTTCCACTTTTCTCACATTTTCTCTCCCCTTTCTCGGCTACCAAACGCCCATAAGGATGACAAATCAGAGGATGGTTAGCTGGAGCTATCTCTCCTCCTTGAAGAGGAGACGACTCTTGGGCAGTTTTGGAAGTAACATGCGGTCCTCTGTTTTTAACAAACGCATTTATGGTTGTTTAAGTTCCTACTTCTCACTTAGGTTAAAATCTCTTAAGCATACTCTCTTTAATGTGTATTTGGCAAGCTTTTTGGGTTCAATGGATACTTTCACTAGATCCATTGATGCTCAGTTAGTTGTCTTCTGCTATTTATTGTGGATTAGGGTTTTTGAGATGTGTTTTCAACACATTAGGAACATTATGCCATTAAATGCTATGTTTCAACGAGGGGAAAATCATAGGAGTTAGTTTTTAAAGCTAAATGAAGATCCGGTCCGGGAAATGACTATATATCATGTTCCCCAACACGAGGAAAAAGACCCGAGGACATGTTGGTTGCCTTATAAACCCTAACCCAGTGGCACGAGACTTGAGGAGTTCTTTCCTTATTTTTAACTTCATTTTATTTTAGGTTTTAAACCCCACGAAAACCTCAGCATTTTCAACCAAACCTTAAAATCAAATTAAATTCACCATTTTGACTTCACTCAAATCATTTGTCTGAAGAAAACCCATCCCGTGTTCGACCCTAGACCGCTATCTGCTGCGATGGATTTGACTCACGGCGATGCAGGAGGCTATAAACAAATATTGTTGATTCCGCTCACCCTACCGTGGCACGAATCATATACTTTTCTTGTTTCATGCCTCTTACATATGGCATTTCATATACTTATACTTATCTGGCGAGAATACTTGCAGTTCACATCATTCATGTATTCTTAACCTCGATGAATCAACTTTACTTAGAAATTGAAATCATTCCAATCGGATCTTCCAAACTCGAGTTATGGCATATTCATGCCAACTAGTCGGTTTACCGATTTTACCCGATGAATAGTTTGCAATATTCATTTTCCAGTTCCTTGTTTCCATATTTGACAATGGTTCTTTGTACTCCTTTAAGGCTAAGGTGCTAAGGTTTCTCCTCCAACTGGAATCACCCAAATCAGAGCACCGGAACTCAAGATACGTCCGAAACAATCCGGACTACTCTGTGATTCAAAATTGATGCAGGAATTGGCTTGCATATGGCCCCACTTTGAGTGCATTTTTGGGCCACTTAGAGTCATAATTAGAAGATATCTATTTCTATATGTTTGGTTTTCCTTGAAGTCTATTTTAATTAGCCATAGACACCGTCGGATAAGAAATGGTAAGTTATGGTTAAAATGCAACTGGTCGAAATAGAGGAAACAAGAAGCATCATAATATCTTGTGCACCCTTGACATGTACCGATACGTGTTGCTAAATGAAGGCAGAACCTAACATGTACCAGTACATGTCTGAAAAATACCCAAGATCAGCCTTTGTTTTCTCCCATTTTCCATGTGTTGATACCCAAATCAGCTCAATGCTTCATGAACATGTCAAAGACCACTCCAATTCATCTTGAAATCTCTATTTTTACTTCCCGTCATATTTCATTACATATCTTTCCTCAAAATCTTCCATGAATTTCCCCCAAAACAACTCTAATATGGGTCACAACCCATACACAATTCAAACTCAAAGTTTCTTAGGTTGTCAAAGCCTAACTGATCTGTCATTTACCCATGAATCCAACCTCAAAGGGAAATTCCATACTCATCTTGTTCCTTGTAGGATTTTCCAACCTTAATCTTTAAGAAATCTAAGGTTAGGATGCAATTTTATCAAAACCCTAGATTTGGAGACAAGCTATTAACCATACAAAGCCTTAAAATTCCATACTTAAGTTCAGTTTCCATACCTTTTTGGCCTTCCTTTCCTCTTCTCTTCCCTTAACTGCTTCTCTTGGCCTCTTCTTCTCCTTCTCCCATCCGTTTTTTGACTCTCTCAAATTGGAGACCAATTTTGGTCTTTAAATCCCATGTTTGTTAAGGCCATGTTTGGCCAAGACAAGAAAACCCATTTTTTTGTTTTAAGTTTCCTTATTTGCCTTTTAGCCCTTAATCTCCTTTCTTTTTGCAAAGCAACTTATGCCATATTCTAATTTAACCCACACTCTTCCTATTTTATGACTTTCATATCCTTTTTGCCAAATTACAAGTTTGCCCTTATATCTTGTAAACTTTCCGGGTTTCTTAATTTCCATGTTTCGTATTTAAATCACGAAACATTCAAATTATGCCTATAAAATACCCTAAACATGTCAGAAACTACTAGGGTACATTTCGGGGTGTTACACATCCGAGGTCTTAGTAGTATTATTGACCCGTAGGAATCCATGTGTCTATATCAGATATACACCCTTTCTTAGGGACCATTCATTCACATTTTAAATCTAAAATATAATAAGCGGCAATTACGGTCCATAAGAGTCCGATCACGACCTGTACCATATTTACATACCCGACTATTTATACCATAGTCCAAAAGAATTTAATTACAGATTCTTTTCATCAATCTTTTATAAAAGTATTGTCAGAGCCACATGTCGGCCTTCTTCACAATCCATGACCTGTCGGATCTTAGTCTCCTCTACCTCCTTATATACAGAAAGGGGTCCTGATAGGGGTGTGAGCTGTGAGAAAAATTATCCTCTAAATTTACTCCGCCTAAATGCACATGCAATGGCGTACATAAAACATCAAACCATATTCCATATAAATAATGCAATCCTATGGAATGTTCGGTTTGCATGCATGAAATGAGACTCCTCATGCCTGACGAGTCTGGCCAGGCTCCTCACACTTACTGGCCTTGAGTGTGAAAAACCCGATTATTGGTGTTTCTGATGACTTAAACCATTGGACAACCCTCAAATTTTTAATTTATCAAATCCCATGTATTTATTAATTGTGGGCCACGGACCTCGGGTTTCACGCCCAGGGCGCCGCATGCCTATTCAAATTTTTACGAGGTTCTCAGGTTTATGCAAACCATATAAATTTATGTCTTTCACCAGCAGAGGTGGAGGATCTACCCCATCTTGCTACACCAAACACACGTGATTATATTGTCCTGTTGTTTCTCCCTAGCTATGAGTCGATTTTCAGACATGGTCTATTTAAAGACTCACCATACATTCACACCAATAATGGTGAATAACGGTACCATGCACCATGACTCGACCTTGATCATGACATTATATGAAATGAAAATATGCCATTTCATGCTATGTCATGTTACATGCACAATAAGAGCTACATGAAACATTTATAAATCTCGGATAATTATATTTTCTATATATAATTTCCATTTATCACCCTTTCCATGTTAATACATCAAGCAAGTATATATTAACATGATTTTTACCTACTGACAACATATTTATTTATTATTTTACAGCAATAACACACAAAATGGCCCAAAATCTATCGGACCCACGTAAAGCAGGGGCACCTCTTGGTCCTTTCACGGTTACGTCCAGGGTGCGTGATACCAAAACACACCGCAAAACCCGATGACATCAGTCTTAGGATCAAAACCAAACCTCAACCCAGTCCCGAACTACCCGAAAACAGTTCCAAAAATCTTGTTCAGACTGTCCGAAAATAGTCTCAAAATTTCAACGACCCATCACAGAAAACAATCCAAAATTAAACCGGATTGTCGAAACGATCCGAAAATTCCTAAAAATTCCTACACTGATCAAAAATTTGTGGCCCCTTGAAATTTGGCCTCTCCGACCTCTAAGAAAATCTGACCATTAAATGATCTTTAGGCTAGAAATACTTTTAGGAAAATTCACCTCGGAGTTTGACAAAACTCGAGATTTTGAAGACACCACCTTGTAGCTCGATCGTGAGAAAATTCACCTCGTGGAGTTTGACAAAACTCAGATTTTAATTACCCATGCGTAGCTCGATCGTGGTGACTTTGCCTTTTTGCTTGACGAACCTATAATTAAGGATTTTCATAGATCTTAGAGAGAAGCAAAGAGAAGAAAAAAAATATTTCTCTCTCTCTCTATTCTCTCCGAACACCTCCTTCTCTCTACCGGTTTCTTTTATTCCTCTTATTTGATTTTATTATTATTATTATTATTATTATTGTTTTCTTTTCCTTATTATTTTTTTTTCTTGTTTTATCTTTCCCATTGTTTCTTCCACTTGACACTTGGCTGTCCGGGTATTACTTATGAGTGCACCACATATCATGCCATGTATCACCAGAACTTCGATATCTCAAAAAAAAAACATGAAGTCGACTATCTCGGAATCCGACGAAATTCGATGGGTTAACTAGATTTCATGAGACGAATTCAACGTTAAAGTCTGTTTCATCATTCGAGATTTATAAAATTTCCGGTTTTCAATTGAAATTACCGTTTTACCTTTTTCAAAAAAATTGAATTTTTCCCGGGTTTTATAGCACTAGTCTTCAATTACAAGCAGAAACTCTCACAAAACAAAACTAAATCTAACAAAATTAGAAAATTAAGCCTAAGGAAGGAACAAATATCTCAAGAGAGAAGGAACCCTGAAGGAGAGCCTCCCTCTATCAAATTTTGAACCCCAAATCCAAGATAAAAATGTCATATGTATACACCTCAAAAACTTGGCCAAAAAAGGGCTCGAAATTTGAAAATAAACTTGGGCTACGTCGCACGGTCACGACCGAGAATTCTTACGGTCGCAACTTCACCAAGAATTGGCTACCATAGTCTTCAACAGACTACTTCACAGTCTTCAGCAGACTGCTTCACAGTCGCAACTACTGAGAGATGGAGTTAAAGTCCTACGGTTGTGACCTTACTAAGAGCCCTTTGCATGGGTGTTGGTCACCAAAAACTTGTTGGTCGCTTTACTCTTTACCACTATGTAAGTGTGAGTGATGGATCAAAACATCAACACAAATTTATAGCGTTATTACCCAAGGACTATTATCTAATCCCCAGCAATAATGCCATGAAACTTGTTTGTTATATTTCTTTGCAATTATCTTTTGATTAAACGGTTTCCTTAAGAGGAATAATTCTTTCTAATTTTGATCCATGATTACGCAAGTATCTGGTGAACAAGTAATAAAATGGATTTAAGTCAGATACTCGATCCTGAGAGATCTCGAGAATTCTCGATCAACTACCTTATTTCTTTCAGTTCCTATACTATTTGAATTTATGATTTTCAATTGATATATCCTAGCAACCCATACAAAATATTAAAAGAATAAAGATATGTAAGCTAAGAACAAAATGAAATAATGTAAACTAAAATAAAAAATTAAAGAAATAAAGCGATCGAGTTAGTTTTTAAAGGGAGCATTGAAAATACAGTATTGCGAAACATCAATTCTATGAACAACTCTGTAACTGCTTCATGAACCTTAGATTTAGAACCAGTCAAGGAAGAAAGTAATTCCATGGATCTCTCCTTAATGACATATTTCATCATCTAATCTTCTGTTTCTTTCGAATCACGGAGGATTAGATAACTACTTTATCCCGAGTTGCCTTGTTAAGGTATTTTTCTTTTTTGGTACTTCATACAGGCATGGGTATAGAAGCCTTAGCTCACAAGACATAGGCAGGCATGGGTTTACACTATACTGGTTTCTCATCCTCAAAATTGGAACAATTCATTCTTTCCTTGATTAGATCCTTGCTACCACGGGATTGAACTTACTGTTCGAATCGAGGCGAACTCTCTGTTCATTTTAATTGATAAGTCATTCAACTCATTCTCGATTTCAAGTGAGAAGAATATTTATCAATTAGAATTCACAAAGCCCATTAGATCCACAGTAATGCTAGGTTCGCATACCCTTGAGATATTATTCAATACTCCTGGGGAATGCCTTCTTTGTGTCACTCGAGAGGGCCTCTGGAAATCGAGGAGCATGGAAACAATCATATTCTGCAGGGTATATGACACTAATATTTGGATACGATGCAACAATAAAGAAAGCCGTGACCAGTTCAAGGCGGAAGTTCGGTAGACTAAATAAATTTATGCGGGAAGATAAATTCCTAACAACGAGAGAATAAATTCAGCGAGTGGGTTTCTAAATTACTTCATTACACCCCTAACGGCGGCTCTCTGATCAAAGAACTACTGTAAATCTGAAGCTGGATTCGAGATTCCAAAATTTGTTTGGACTTGAATGAACGAGTGATAATTGAAAATAACATTACGCATTCGACGACTTGGCAAACTAACATCCGGATCTAGAAATTCAAATGAAAGCAATACTCTAATCTAATCTAAAATAACGGCCAAAAGAAAACGAAAGAAGAAAGCAGAAGAATTAAAATACCACGAGCCTTGTTTGCGGACTTCTCTTTCCTAAAGTAGCGAAGTACGCTTTCCTTTAGTAGCATTTGCGTGTTGCCATATGGTTTGGAAGTTGGGCCCAACGATGCTGTGTGGTTTCAAAATAAGCGGCCCATTGTTTGTTCGTATCGGCGACTCCATTTGTTGTGCGACCTTGACTGATTCGCAACCTCTTTCCCGCGTCGCGACTTCGCATTGCGCCCGGCGGAGTTCGTCATCAGCGACTTCCAGTCACTGCGTGTGACTTCACCTTTACGCATTGTGATTTCTTTTGAAGTCGCGACTTCAATCATGCACGTCATTGACTTCAATGTTATACTTATAAGTCTTTTGATGTAAATGGAAGCTTTCTTTTAGCCGTGACTTGTCTTCAGCATCTCTTGGATAGGGTGTCGCGACAGCTAATTGATGTCGCGACCTTCGTTTCTTCTGGCGATATGTGACTCTGCGAAGGGCGTGGCGACCTTCTTGTATGGCGATGTCGCGACCACTGGGGCGTCGCGACCTTCTTTCATTTATGGCGATGCCGTTCTAAGCGTCTTGCGACCATAGCCCTGCTGCGGCTGATGTGCGACCTCGAAGGGGCGTCGCGACTTCACTATGCCAGCGATGTGACCGAAGGACATCGCGACATCTTACGATTGATTGTTTTGATGTCTCTATCTGTTCTAAGCGTAGCGGACCTCTATGTTGACCTCTTTGAAATCTTTTTATCGCGCTTGTCGGTGTCATGACCTCCATGCACTAAGCTTCCGATTCTATCGCAACCTCGAAGTGGTGTCGACATAAATATCTACTTCTTCATTAATTCTTGATGCCGTGTACCGTTTGGGTTTTGCATTTGCGACCTTGGTGTTATTCTTCATTAACATCAAGTCCGACATAGTCCTTTCTTTCAAAATTAGTTGCGACTTCTTTTACTTGAGAAGGTTGTTCTTGTGGCTTTGTCGCGACCTCATAGTGGTGTCACGACATCATTTATATCCTTTTGGTGTCGCGACATGAACTTCTTCAGTTGACTGCTTCTTTTAATCTCGACCAAGTCATTCTTTGTCTCAACTTCTTTCTTCAAGTCATGACTTCACTTGTTCATTCTTCAGTTTCTTCTTCAAAGCCAAATTTGTTGTTGTCGTGATTTGAAATTCTTAACTGATTTACTTTCTTCTGTCAGCGACTTAATTTCAAGTTTTTACTTGATTACCTTCTGGTGATTTCTTATGATTTTGCTAAAATTTGATTTTTCTTTGTATTTTCTTGCAAATTGGAATTTGATTCAATTATAGGTTCACGCTTGACAATTCAGCGTTATTCTCATTATAAACTGGAAAAATGGATTAAAAATCTCGCGAGTTTTTGGACTCGTCAAATTCCCCCGAGCTTAAAATTTACAGCGTCCCCGAGCAAAGAAAGAAAGAAATTGTTTGTCCTCAAACAAATAGGCTTAGAAAAGTTTAAGGACATTTTCACAGTTTATTCCACATTCTTTTCATTCCACCCATACGATGCGGAATTAAGAGATATCCTATTGTTTCAAATTTCAGTTTTGATGCAAGAACAAGGCATAGTGTACTTCTATTACAAAATTTCTTTATAAACTAATGTATTTAAACAGTTTATTTAACAAGTCTTGTTATGTGTGTGTGTGCAGGTCATCAATCCTTTTCAACTTCATGTTGAACTTAGTTAATTTTAAGGAGTTTTCTTAATTTGTTTATGAAGTCCATGTATTTTTTCATATTGATCTCGACTAATGTAGGTAAATTCAACCTTCAAAATCAATGAGGTCTTTCAAACATGTGTTAGGCTTAGGTAATTGGGTAGATAATTGAAAATTTGGTTGTAAATTACCTAGTTTCCATCTTGTCTTTACATTGTTGCCTCGACTTTCTTCCTTTTCTTCTTGTTCCTTCTGATTCTCCTTAATCTTAGCCTAATTCCTCTTTTTGAATTCTTTTATGGAAATCTGCTTTCATACTTATTTCAGGGAAAATTCATACAGTTTCTTTAACTCCTTTGCCTTTATTTCTCTAGGATTTGGAATAGTCACGATGTTTTGTCTTCTTAGGCTTTCTATTACTCTTAGAGAACTTTGGCTAGCAACTCAATACCCCGGTTGGCATTAGGGTGCTAGGTGTTAAAACACCCCTACGAGCTTGTTGTTCGAGGAAATGAGCCTGAGACAAAACTTATTCCTTATTTCACTGGCCACCTTCTTTACTTCTTATTTATGTATGAAATTTGAAATATTATTTACCCAAGCTTGTTTCTTCCTTTATCTTAAACTTTTACGAACTAGAAGCTGGATAATTTAGGTTTCTTTCTTTGTAGGTTTAATACGAGGAAGGGAATTTCAATTTTCAATTCTTTGTTTATTGAAGAAATAAGGCTTATTTAGCTCGAATAAGAGGCCAGAAGATGTGCCAAAACATCATTTTAGAGGAACAGAACTAAAAGGCTCAAGTTGCGAGGTGCCTCTATCAGTAATTTCATTGGTTTTTTTCACCTAAATTTCACCTCGATGGTAATTAAGCAGTTCTAGGTACAGACTCTAAATCCGAATTCTGAAAGATCATACAATTCTGTCAAAGTTTCCTTAAGTTTTGTTGACGATGTGTATTATTTCTTGAGACTTGTACTTATTCCTTTGTATACTTACATTATTTTAGCAAGTATTTTGTTATGTGACCTTGATTTCGATTTTGCAACTAAGCTGAATCTAAATGAAACGATAAATACTCTTAATTTCGGTTTACCTTTATTCAATCTTTGATTTTGCATTATTTGTGTTCAGTTTATCTCTAGTCGAGAACTACTTCCAACGCTAGTTGGCCAACCCGATAAAATATGATAAAATCCTAAACCCCAGAAGCAACAAACATTTCCTTTTTTCACAAATTTTCTTGTTTTATTCATAATGTGATGCAACGATTGGAGACAACAATCGGGAAGAGGGGAAAGAAGGATAAATCAATGGGAGGATCATCTTTTCTTTTGGGAGGGGCAAAATGTTAGGAGGATCGGTCGAAATGTGAATTAGGAGAGGAATTTGGGGAATTTCATTTCCACTCTCTTCTTTCTTCTTGTCATTTTCCCTTTATCACGCTCTTAGGATCAATTCATTTGGCGAGATCAACTTTTTATTCAAATCATCTTGCCTCATGCCAGTCATGTTTAATTGTCGTTCCATTTTAGGTCATGACTTAAAAATTTGGAAAGATTGTGTTGATCAAATTCAAATTTCAAGCCATACTTTTCTTCTAAAGGCATCTTTATCATCAAAGCTCTTGATCTACATCCTTCATCCTTTTCTCAGGAAATCCTTTAACATTGTATGTATAGGAACAAGATCCCTTGATACACTCCTTAGTCTTGTTCTTGATCTGAATCCCTTTCCTTTATGAGTTTTAGGGTTGAGAATCACGATCATGCCCGATTGTTGTAGAATGATTCATGGCTTAAGCTTTAACTTCTTGGTAGATCTTGATCTCTGTCCTCCATTTCCTTCATAAATTTTCCTCTTGATGTTCAGGATCTTTTTTTCATCTCCTGCTTCCCTTACGCTCAATCTTTACATTCGTGATCTCTTCTTTTCATCTCGGCTTCATGTACTTCTTCACCTTACATTCATCTCTTCTTCCGATGTTTGAGTCCACTTCTCTTCAATTCTTTTCATAAACCTCTTCTACGAACTTTTCTTTGGGGTTCATTGCTCTTCTCTTCCTTCCATGCTCTTCTAAATTGGTAGGCATTTCCATTATTTGATTATTCTCTGAACCACAAAAGGCTTTCTGGGGTTCTCTGGAAATAACTGTTATGGGGCAGCAGGTGGATTGAAATCTCATTGGAAGCTATCAACTATACACTTTCTCTATACTCACACAGAGCATGAAATGTTACTTCTTGATGTGGCATACAGTTTTCTATATCACTGCTATATAAGATGGTGTCTTCTATTCAACATGTGTTTTTCATTTTCTGTCCATAGATCATTTCTTCACGTTGCACTCTTTTTTCTTTTGATTCTTTGGCCACTATGACTCAGTCGGTGGTGGAGATGAAATCTTTGGGCACTCTTCTTCTTCTTTAAGTTCCCTTCACACCAGCCACTGTCATTGTGATAGTTTCTTTGGGTGAGGATCGAACCCCACTTTTATTACCTCATGAGTACCTCATTTATAGATTTTTCAATACTTGTTGACATCAATCTTATACCCCTTCAGTATGGCATAGAAAAGGATTGCTTCTTGTTCTCTTACTGTGCAGACGTGCTTGGTAGGGACCATAACAGAAGCTAGGAAGTAAAACCACACTTTGGCCTCTTCTGTCAAGTCTCCCCTGCTTAGGGCCTTTTGCTCTCCTTTTCCTTTCTTCCCACTTTACCACTTTCTGTCATTAATTTTCTCCATGATCTTCTCACGGTTAGGGTTGTTCATAAACTGAATTTTGGTCACTTCTTCTGCCCTTCAATTTCATTTCATCTCATTAATGGAGCTTGTCATAAGGGCACCCAGGCTCACAGGCATAAATAGGTTTCTCCTTCCTCCTAACCGAGTTAGTGCAAGTTCTGGGACCTTCTTGCATAACCCGGACTTTTGATGTTTGCGGAGATTCTCCCCACCCTCTTTGCTCTATCAGTTCATGAAGGTGAGATGAGTTGGCTGAAGCCCTCTTTCTCACTGCAAATCCACTCTAGCATGGTCACTTTTTAGACAGGAGAAAGCTTCTTCTAGACGAACTCGTCTTCCTCTTTCTTCTTCTTCCTTTTCCTTTTCCTTCTTCTCTGTTCTTTTAAGCGGTTGAACTTACGGATTTGTTCAGACGGCTGTTCCTTCAGTTCGGATGAACTTCCCTTGGTCACAATTATACTCCTCGAGTTTCGCTTTCGGCGGATTTGGGATGAGGTTGAAAGATTTGGCCATTAGAAATGAATTTTTAGGAAGAAGTTCAAATTTAGGGTTTCAAGAGGTGAAAACTAGAGAATATGCGAAGATGAAGAAGGTTGTATTTGCTTGAGGAAGATGGTAGTGGAGGGAGTTTCAGCGATTACAGATGATTATTATGTTGTGCTCTTTGTACTTCATTTATTTGTGTTTGTCGCGACTTTAATTTTTATTTGATTGTCAGCATCATTAAATTTAAGGCAAAATTAAAGCGCCAGTGTATACTTGTCTCTTATGTCGCGACTTATTATTGTTTGTCAGCGACATAAGTAAAGCGTGGAAGACGAGTTATCATCAGATCTCGACATCCAGTGTTTGATGACGCCTGGATTGAGTTGTCGCGACCCTCACCACTCTTTTGAAGGGATTGTTCTTGTCGCAACCCAAATGTTCTGTCGCGACCTCAATTTCTGTCGCGACAGAAAATCTGGTTGTGACTTATGCCCTGTCCTTCGCCCGATTATTGACTAGGATTGCGGCCTCGACTTCATAAAACTCTCGATTCTGTCGCTGACATAAAATCTAGTCGACTTAATCGCACTTGCCCTAAATTTGATGATCGAACTGACTTTTCCTCCTTATTAATTTTCATTCTTAGCATCCATTTAATCATTCCTGACAATTCAAAAAATGCATTCTGTTTAAATTTCACACACTTTATGTAGGGAGAAAGTACTCCTTTTCGAGTTGCTCTGTCTTGTGAAGTCTTTGGGTTGTCCTGGGTTTGTTCGCTACTCTCTTGACCCTTTTGGAGTTCTTCATCACACATTGTAACAATTCCAAAAAGGATTAAATTAATTTAGTACTAACCTAGCAATTTCTAGCAATCATGACTAGAACTGAAAATTTTCAAAAGCGGCTTAATAATAAAAAAATTCGAAGTCTAAGTAAGAAACTAAAATAATCATATGTGGGTTCTTGCTCCGGCTGAAATTTGCTCCATTTTGAGTCTTTAATTTTGGACTAATTTGTTTTAAGTTTTCTCTCTTTCAATTCACATTTGGGTTCTTCACTATTCTTTACTCCCTGTGAGATAGTGTTTGGTCTTTGCCCGTGCTGAATTCTTTGACGCCAGGTCCCGAGTGTCTTGCTCCAAAGATGTGCCAGCACCCTTGTATATGGTCCCTCCATTTTGATTTCGACTTCTGGAAATAATCTTAATACGGAGTTAAGACGACACGATCCACATAAGACTCTTTCCTCAAGAATCCTTTAGTCGTACCATTTCTTTGTCTTGTCCTTGTATATTCTAGCATTGTCACCAAACCGTTTCTCGATTCTTCCAGTTCATTTAGTTGGAAGCAGTCTCTTCCTTTACAATCTTGAAATCGAGTTCAAGCGTTTGATGGCCCACATAGCTTTGTATTTCGATTCGAGGGAAGGTGACGGTTTCCAGACAAGTCACGTATGAAGGACATTCCAATGGGCGTTTTAAGACGGGTTCTGTACCCATAATGCATCATCGGCCCCGAACCCGATCTTTCTACTTTAGAACTCGATCTTTTCGAATTTTCTTTATTTCTGCATTTGGAAATTTCGACTTGCCCGTTTGTTTGAGGATGGTAAGCGAGGAAGCTCATAATGTGTTTGATACCACTCCTCTGCTCATGAAGTTTATCCAAACACCTTATTTTCAAAATGGCTTCCCCCATCACTGATTACAGTTCTAGGTGTTCCAAATCTGCTGAGAATATTTCTTTGTAAAAATACATGACTATTGGCATCATTCTTAGGATGTTCTTTATGCAATTTTGATACATAATCCACGGTGGGAGTATGTATATATTTCCAAATGAAGCGGAAAAGGCCCCATCAAATCATTCCCCATACATCGAGCAATTTGCACCACCGGGATGCCTTGCGGGGCATCTCATGCCTTTGCGTGTTCCATTCTTTGGCATTGATCAGCGACTACCCGTTCAAGCGAGTCCTTAAAATTGTAGGCCCGGTAAAATCCGATGGAGAGAATTTTGTGGGTTGTTTTATCTCTGTAGTGTCCTCCATAAGGTGATGCATGACATTCTTGTAAAATCTTGCTTTGCACACTTTCTAATACACATCTCCTTATAATCAAGTCAACTCCTCTTTTAAACAAATATGGATCATCCCAGATGTAATACTGTTTGTCGGTCCTTAACTTTCTCTGGCAGTAGTAATTCGATGGCATAATTCCTCAAGCTAAGAAAATCACAATATCAAAGATACGAGGTGATCGGAGGGACACCAAAATAATCGCTATCCGGGAAAATTTGAGGCTATTTCTCTTTTCTTGCACAAGGGTTACTTACTTTTGACAAGTGATCGCCATCACATCACACGTCCTTCATTTTAATTTCAAATCAAATTCCTGCAACACACACGCACCGATCAATCTTTAAGGGCTTCCTCTTCGCTTACAAATATTTAATTGTCGGCATGATCAAGCAGGTATAATAAACATGGGACCCTAAAATATATGGCCTGAATTTTCTGATATAAATGATGTCAGATTCTTCGAGGAGGTTTTTCGTAAGTTTGTTAAAGAGCTTTGAGTAGTATAAGAGATGGCCTTAAACACTTTTTCATCTTTCCCTCGTCCCAATACAATCCCCATCGCAAAATCATCGCATCACACATGATCTCAAATTCTCTGTCTAACTGTTTTACATGATGGGAGTTTGATGACCGATTTGATTTCTTCTTCAAATGCTTCCAAGATTCATCAATAAACTAATATCTTTTCTCCCAAAGAATCCGCATAGTGGTCTAGCAATTCTTGAGAAATCTTTGATAAATCTTCATGTGCAAATCAAGCACGTCCTAAGAAACTTCTCGATTCCCTTGATCAGAGGGTGGCATTAGGTCTCTATAACGAAACCTTGCTTGGTCTTTTTTACTTCAAGCCCGCCGCATGTCCATGTGCCCTGCCAACTTTGGTAAACTATAAATGGTATTTTTCCACTCCAAAGTTGATTTTCGCTCTCGCACTAAGCAATCGGCCCTGTGCCACAGCACATCGCTCAAACCGGATCCATACACCAAAATCATCCATGAAGACTTCCATAACTTCATGCGATCAGAAAATATAGACATCATGGATACTGAAGAACAGGAGCATACACAAATTCAATGTGATTTTCAGTGGGGTACTAAATGGCAAAAGCTGGTTTTCTCCCGATCTGTGTACAGGTTATTTGCTATATCCAGAGTATCCATCAAGAAAACAAAAATGAGGGTGTCCTCACCAACCTATCCAAAGATTTGGATCGAGGAAAGAGGAATGATCATTTCGTTGCATTCACCTTCGTAGTCGATACAAACCTCCATCCTCGTCGCGCTCAGAGGAAAAAGTCTATTCTTTCTTACTGACACAAAGGAATCCACCTTCTGGGAACCACCGATTAGCGCCAAAAGTGCAATTTTTGAACTCCGACAGATAGGTTTCGGGGTGCTACAGACAACTTCATCAATTAAGCCACCATTATGTGCAACCACTCGTTCCACTAATGCTACTAGATTGTTTTCGTTAGTTTGCGTTTGTGACTCCCAAACAATGAGCGATTTCAGATTGTGTTGAATGCATATTCCCACAGATTTCACCCAGCCGAGGCGATGAAATATAAAGACTAATGAAGAAATAAGATAGTGATGAACAAAGAGTGCAAAGAGAGATGCAACATAAGGAAAATGTGATGCAAGAGCATTCAGAGATTTAAGAGGATTGTGTGGTTTTGCTTGATTTAAAATTACTGAATCATAGCGGTAATTTCAATCCATAAATTGGGAATTTTCACTAGGCTGAAGTAAATTTGTTAGGCTAGTTAAAACATCAGGTTTAAGGATTTAACTAATTTATTCAATATAAATTTCGCTACAATAATTATCAAGGATAAAAAATTTTCCACTTTATCTCAGAGAATTTCATAGGTTACGCAAATTCTCACAGACCAGCGAAATTCTCCTCCACAAAATGGCCGCCTCGTGATTTCATGTAATTAATGCCAAACGATCAATACTGCTATGTGGCTACCACTGGTCTCTTTTCGTAAGCCAATATTTTGCATTCGTATTTTCACACTTTGTGACTATATAACCCCCATAATTTGTAACCCTAGGCAATTTTTTTTTTGGCAAGCAGCCTTTCATTTTATGTGCACTCAAGCAGCTCTTTATTTAGGTTTCATTTTTGCTCTCTTTCTTCTCTTTCTTTCTTTCATTTTCAGCAAACACCCTCGAGGATGACATACTTATGGAGGTTTCGGCTAAGCCTCATAAATCTTGAAGAGAGGGCAAGTGGCTAGTTTGATTAGTTGTCACAGGTTGTCCCTTATGGTTTTAAAATGATACAGTACGCATTTATGGAGTTCGAGTAATTTTCCAAACTAGTTTGACGTCATTTAATGTTGTTCCTTGGTCAATGTACTTCATGTGCTTAGTGGTTCAAGCAGATGCTAATGCTGTATTGCACCCCATATCCTTTAGACGCCATTTACTTGAGCCACCTAAATGAGGTCGAATGGATGGTTTAAACCGAATGGGACTTTGAAATTAGTACTTTGGTTTGGACTCAAATAGAGTGGTTATAAAGGTTTTGCGAAGCAACAAAGATCCTGCTTTTGCTTGACCATATGTCACGAAGGCCATAATACTATGAGAAATAACCCAGGACACTTCAATAGCCCCATGTTATCAAGCAGTGACCCA
This sequence comes from Tetrastigma voinierianum, assembly GCA_016808115.1. NCBI lineage: Eukaryota > Viridiplantae > Streptophyta > Magnoliopsida > Vitales > Vitaceae > Tetrastigma > Tetrastigma voinierianum. The sequence goes on from JAEQBH010000193.1 coordinate 6,085,994, forward strand.
AGCTCCTTCAAGGTTACCGTTTTACACTTCACTTTAACCATTTGCAATCAAATGAACATACAACCTCCCCGTTTTTAACCAAACTTAAAACTAACGAAGTCTTACTTAATTTTTAAACACCAATGCAACCTATTCGTGATGAAACCCATCCTGTTCGACCCTAGGATCAGCTTATGCACCGCAGTAGAATGCATCGCATAGAGGGTAAACAGAGTCAGTTTGTTGATTCCGCCACCCCACCGTGGTACGAATCAAATGGCCGCTGCCGTGGATGGTACAAACTAATGCGATAGATGTTGATGCGTACTGTGAATCCACATTACAAGGTCGTGACCTTTACTCCTGACTAAGTGCAGCAAAGACCAAGCTTTCACTGCGCTTCATCAGACCGCTTTTTTTTCATCGCCGCTTGTTTTTGACCAACATCGACCCTTTGGAGGCAAGTTTGTTTTAGTTCTGTTGTTTCTAATTTTGTAACAGGTTTATGCAAGACCGGATAGAGGGATATCGTGTAGATTTAAGAATCAAGACACCATCAACAAGGTTGTGAACCAAGTGTACATTAAAGGAAAACATGGACCCTCTCTACCTCAAGAACATCAAAGCGGCTAGTGGCACCCTAAAGGAACTAATAATAGATGATCAAATGAGATCATATACACTCTTAGAGTAGGTTTTTCTCAGATTGCTTTCTCACAGAGAGCGGAGCAAGAGACCTTATTTGTGCCCCTACTCCCACATTTCATGGTATGGAAAATGAAATCTATACACTTTAGTAAGGGATTTATGAAGTTTGCATAACCTTAAGGAAGGTATGATGACATGGATTTGTTGAAGTTAAAGGCATTTCCATTGACCCTCAAGGACAAAGCCAAAATATGGTTTGTCCCACCGAGCCGGTGAACGACAGAATCGCCTATCTTCAAGTCGAATTTTTAAAGAAATTATTCAAGGCTACCGTAAGATCAACGCTTGAAGAGTGCGACTACACCCACTCTACCATGACAATGAAAAGTTTTATCGTTGTCAGGAAAGATTCATTGAGACCATCAATGCTTGTCCACATCATGGTTTCATATTACGGATGTCAGAACTATTTTTACGATGGTAATGTCTCCACCATGAATAACTATCGAGACCACAAAGGAGGTAATCTTAAGCAAAACCCTGGGATGAGTGCCATGACTTTTTTGAACTATGGTGGCCGAAACCACAAAGGCAATGGATGAACCTCAATCCAAGGAAAGTCAAAGATCAAAGCCTTCGATCCACCTCGAGGGGGCATTTATGCACCTCCGAGACATGAGACGGAAAGCAAAATCAATTCACACTAAGGTCGAGGAGTTGAAATGGTATAGAAGCGCAGACGAATGCAAGTAGTAAATGAGTTACCCGTATCTCATCCAAATTTTGTTTTGACATCGTGGCAATAGTCATCCCGGGAGCACCGTCAAGAGCATGCCCATGTCATAAATCAAAATATCCATCAGATGTCGAGGCGGTAACAACCCTAGCAACCCCTAATCGAGAAATCATCCTAAACCCCGTCATGAAGCCAAACCCCGCAGATATGTCCCTCCGGTGGAGCACAAGAGGTAGTTCGTTCCACTTCAACACAACAAAGAAATTTACGCCAATATCTTCTTCCTTGTTGAGTGAAGATTCCTGACTGAGAAGTGGCAGCAGATGAAGAACAGGGTAGTAACAATGCCCGCATTCAACCAGGATCGGGCAAATGAGAGCTCACTCAATGGTGAAATCGACAATATGCACTCGGAGATTTCATACGTCTAAATCAAAGAATCGCAGGTTCAAAGGAAAGGGAAGATTCTCTCTCACTACAAAGAATGCTGGTAAAAGGAGTGCATGAAATAAAATAACCACCAGATCCAATGCAACACTGATGAAGTGAATATGGGCAGACTTTAAGAAGTGGTAAAGAATTCGAGGCCAAAGAGTCCACTTCAGCCAAATCACTCTACTGTGAAAGCTGATTCATACAAGAAGAACAACCAGCAAGTAGAGAAGAGGTGAAGATCAGTGTACCCCCTCCATTCCCACAGGCTCTCCGAAAAAAGAAAAGTTCCGTTAACTAAACATAAATGTTGTGGTTTCCACGACAAGTTAAAGTTAATATCCTCTCCTCGACATGATCAAACAAGTCCCCACCCCATGCAAAATTTTCAATGACCATGCACTGGTGAAAAGAGGTCTCAATGTAAACAAAGGCCTTGACTGAGCAAGTGGCAAGCATTTACTGATGCAAGACTCATGAAATATAAGACCGGATATCTCGCATAATCTCAAGCATCGGGAGGCATTAGTGTGAGAAGTATCACATTTGAGTTAGTGAACTTTCATTGTATTCCATGCATAAGCAATTAGGGCTCGGGAGAACTAAACCACTTCCATCATTACATCACATTAGCTGACAGTCTATTAAAATACCAAGGAACCAAGCTGAGGATGTTTTAGAATACAAGTGGATAAAATTTTACTACCCAGATTTTGTCAGATTTGACACAGAGTCAAGCAGTGCTCGGAGCCACCAGGCCCATCATACTGGGAGGCCATTCTCACATTTCAATGCCATAATAAACTGGCCGGAATGGGTTATGCAACTCACGCTTTGGGAATACGCACTAGAACTCAATATCTTTCTATTCGAGTAAACTATATGCATTCAAGAGGAAGATGACAAAGGAAGAAGTTCCAGGATAATAGAGCGTTATTCTGAGGAACAGCTAATGAGCAAAGCAGTGTGATGTAACAACTCTGAGTTATCTGAACGCCTTGGGGAGCAACAAGAACCTCAAGGCATGAGTTTAGCAAGGTACCGAAGAGAAAAATAGAATCATCATCGGTGGGGACCATAGATCAACCAGCGGAACTCAATATTGAGCTGAACTTCCAATGAGTTAAAGTATGTGCATTCTCGGAAGAAATGAGCATGTCTGGTTGTGATTTCATCATCATGACTACTTCTCACAAGAATACGACTACGGCATTTATAAAACGGAACAAGCAAGCATTGGGGTGAAAATACAGATCGAAGGGCATGTAAACCAACAATCGCGACTCATCAGACGACCGTTAGAAGAAGAGTCTATGGTCGCTGGGCACTACGGCGGCTGAATCCTCACTACAGAAGTCGCCGCATTAGTGTCCCAAATCAAGCCTGCTTCCAGACATTTACCCCCATTTCGATAGCACTCATGAGCCCAACCTGTGCAGCTCAAGAAATCGTGGGCAAGTGAATCAGAAATGAGAAGGGTGAAGAATCAGTACCACTTACTACCCCGCAATAGAGGAGTAGAGATTATAGGAGGCTCAATGAAGTAACACTAAAAGACTACTCAGTACATTCATCGATCTCCTTGAGAGAGTTTCGACACCCATTCTACCGGCTTTTTGAATGGGTATTCGGAAGCCTGAGATGAGATCGCACTGAGGATCAGAAACACCACTTCACTGTCTCACAGAAGCATAGAGGATGCCTTATTTTTAATGCCTTCATAAAACAATCTTCAGAGGTATACAAGATGTTCTGGGCGACATGGTGGAGCCATAATTTGGAAGTGCATACTTTACGACATCATCGCAGATACCGAGGAGATTTTGAAGAATGTCCGATTTAATCTGAGGCCATCTCCAGAGGCATGAAGAATTTAGTGCTCAATCGGAGAAAAGTATTATGAACAATCATGATCACATCAGGGCACATTATCTCCAAAGAGAGAATAGAAGCTCTCCATAAGGCAAAATTAACTTATTTGGCTCATTTCCCTCTCTAACACAAAACAACTAGGCAATTCTCGCCGTGCTTCTTGTAAAGATCATTAAAGATTCAGACTCTGAGAAGGATGCGAATTTATTTGGGAGAAAGAATGCTAGGAGAGCTTTGAAGAGCTGAAGTCCCATTTTGACTACGCCCGATAGTAGAGCACCTAGCGCGAGTTACCTTTTGAAGTGATGTGTGATGCAAGTGATCTGCTATCGGACGAGTACTCGGCCAAGGAAGATGGGAAACCACATGTAGTCTATTATGCAAACAAAACCTTGGATAGGCTGAGGAATTATACTACTACAGAGAAGGAATTGTTGGCAGTAGTCTATGCTTTAGACAAATTTTGAGCATACTTGTTCGGGTCTGATATAGTCATTTTTACGGACCATTCCGCTTTGAAATATCTCCTGACCAAGAAAAATGCAAAAGCAAGGCTCATCCGTTGGGTTCTTTTACTTCAGGAGTTTAACTTGCAAATTAAAGACAAAAAGGGGGTAGAAAATGTAGTGGCAGATCATCTTTCAAGGTTAACTATAGCCCATGACACTCGCATAGCCCACCCATCAATGATGAATTTCTGAAGAATCTCTATACGGAGAGTGGAAAAAGCTCTGGTATGCTCCACATTCTCTCCTTACAGGAGAAATCCACTTTGAGTGGAAGGAGCGGGATAGGAAATATTTCTTAGAGAGGTCCATTCCTATTATTAGGAAGAGCCTTCTTGTTCAAATCGTGCCGGATCAAATGTCCGGAAGTGCAGAGGAGGAACGACGGGGAATCTTGAACCCTTTGCCACGAGTGCACCGTGGTGGTCACTTCCTTCCCGAGCTGACAATGAAGGTCTTCTGGGTCACGGTTTCTATTGGCCTTCCTTGTTTAAGGAAGCACACCAAATGTGCCGTATATGTGATAGATGCCAAAGACTCGGGAAGTTGTCTCGCCGTCACATGATGCCCTTGAACCCAATTTTAGTAGTCGAGCTATTCGATGTGTGGGGCATCGATTTCATGGGACCTTTCCCCACGTCGTATGGTCATACATACATTTTGGTGGGAGTGGACTATGTGTCCAAGTGGGTTGAAGCAATCCCCTGCAAAACCAATGACCACAGGGTGGTACTTAAATTCTTGAAAGCAAACATCTTTCCGGGTTAAGGTGCAAAGAAAGCCGGTTCCATTAGCGATGGAGGTTCACATTTGTAACAAACCATTTAGAAAACCTCATGGATAAATATGGTGTGAAACACAAAGTGGCCACCTTACCATCCTCAAACAAGTGTGGTCAAGTAGAACTTGCCAATAGGGAAATTAAGACCATTCCTAATGAAGGTAGCCAAATGCCAACCGAAAGATTGGTCCATCAAAGGTACTTGATTCGTGGGCCTCTGAAGCTGACTTTCAAGACAATCTGGGAATGTCCCTTATCGGTTGGTCTATGGTAAGGCATGTCACCTTCCAGTGGAGATCGAGTCTGAGCATGGTGGGCGTTCAAGAAGCCCGAACATGGACCTAAGTAGAGTGATTAGAGGTTCCTTGATCTTAATGAGTTGGAAGAAATACGAAATGATGCCTACTTGAATTCAAAGATTGCAAAGGAAAAATCAAAAAAATGGCATGATCAAATGATAACTGGGAAAAATTTCAACGAGGGAGACCAAGTCCTACTGTATGACTCCAAACTCCATCTCTTTCCGGGCAAGCTCAAGTCGATGGGCGGGTGCATTATTTGTTCGCTTATCGTACCCCAGTGGTTGGTGGACTGCTCAATCCCGAATGATAACGGGGTGTTCAAAGTCAATGGACAGAGGGTGAAACCCTATGTTGTGCAGCAGACCATCAGGGAGGAAATTCTCCTTCTGGACCCTCCCTGAGCCCCACAGTCTACGTGTTTAAGGGTGGCTGCTGCTTGGTACAGTTCCATCCATTGATTTTCGTATTTCCATGCCAATCCAGTTAGAGGTAAATTTCGTATTTTGGGATTTAGTTTTACTGTTTGTACATGTCCTGCATTGTCCGATTTTGTTTTTCTTTAATTTTCAAATCACTTTTGTGCCTCCGCTTTGTGTATCTACTTTTTCTTTCAATTGGACAATTGAATTGCTTTTAATTGAACAATTGAATTGCCTTTAATTGGAGAATTGAAACCCTATTGTTACCTTAATGCTAGGACAATTCCATACATGATTAGTTTTAGTCCATTGAGTTTAAGCGTTTTCAGCAGACATTCCCCCTTGTCTAATTCACACACTGCACCAGTTGTACCATTAAAAATTTGTGAAATTATATACCTCTTTTCGCCTTATAGCCGGCCCCTTAGACATATTGACAACTAGTAATAGGTTAGTATTACCCATATATGAAGGCCAATGTTGTCTTCAAAGAAAAAGAAAAAGCAAAAGAAAAGAAAGAATAAAACGAAAGAGAAAGAAAATAAAAGTCGTGGCTTTGCCTTGAAGCAGAATACGGTCCAGGGTATAGGCGAAAGCCTTTTAAGCCGTCTTACTGAAGCCTTAGTTGGTTGGGAGTCATCGACTTAGTGTTCGTTACATGGGTGGATGGGTAGAGTTTAGCGTGTTGTAGGAGCTCAATTCTCAAAGTCATTCAGAGTCCGGGGTGAAACCTGCAGAGTTTGTGGTCAAGTGATCCTTTTGGCTTGATTCCCTAAACCTTAATTGGTTGGGAGTCATCGGTGGACCCCCTTTACACGGATTTTGGTGAAGTCGAGTCTTTAGCATTGCACCCTACAATTTAGTCAAGTAAAGAAATAAGTGTGTAGCTAATCCTATTTAGGTTGTTCAACGAGTTTAAGACATGGAATTAGCTAGGTTGGGAGGGAATAATTTTGCAATTTATTGGCTCAATGGATTTACATTAGGAATAATTAGATTTTGGTGGAAGTCGGTTGATTTCCTGGGATCGATGTTGACCTAAAACTTGTTCTTATGGTTTGTTCTCTCATGTCGGTTTTCAAACTAGGTCTCAATTGTTCATTTAAGGTAATGCTTATCACAGTATATACACCTTTTTGAACCGTATACACTTTTTGTAAAATCACTGCATGCATGTCCTTATTATTTTAGCATTGCTAAGGGACTAGCAATGTGTCGGTTGAGGGGTGTGATTAGCGCCCAAAAAGTGCAATTTTAAACCCTATTCAGGATAGGTTTTGGGTACTTTTTGCGCACTAATCATATCAATTACGCCAATTAATGTGTGCAGGTCCACTTGGTTCCACTAATGCCATTTCGAGATTGTTTTGGTTAGTTTTGCAGGTTTTTGAGGACTTCAAGCGTGAGCTTAACCGTATTGGTGTTGAATGCGAGATTCCTCGATGATTTCAAGTAGGCGTGAAATATAAAGATTCAATGAAAAAGTGATGAACAAAGAGTGCAGTAGAGGATGCAGTGTGCAAAACAGGATGCAGAGCAATTCCAGGAAATTTCGCTATTATTGCAAAAATTTCGCTGGGATTCCGAAAATTTCGCAACCATAGCGAAAATTTTGCAATCCTAGCGAAATTGGGAAATTTCGCTAGGCTAGCGAAATTTCGCTAGCTAGCGAAAATCACTGTGCCTAACGAAATTAACCAATTTCGCTATCTCCTATAAATTTAAGCTAGGCTAGCGAAATTTAAGCTAACTAGAGAAATTCAGCATTGATAAGCGAAGTACCAATTTCGCTATCTCTGTAGAGCTAAGCTAGGCTAAGCGAAAATTTAAACTAGGCTAACAATTTCGCTAGGCTAGCGAAATTCTCCTCCATAGCGAAAATGGCTGCCCTGTGATTTTTGTGTAATTAATGCCAAAATACTACGTTTTGGTGTATTACCACCTTGTCCCTTTTGTAAGCCAATATTTTAGGCATTCTTGTATTTTCACACTTTTGGGTGGACTATATAAACCCCCATAATTTTGTAACCCTAAGCGATTTTGGCGTGACTTTTCATTTATAAAATTCCGGCTTTCATTTAGGGTTTCATTTGCTCTCTTCTCTCTTCTTTCTTTCATTTTCTAAGTGCATAGAAACACCCCCTTGAGGATGACAACAGGGATGCTTGGCTAAAGCCTCATAGCTGAAGGAGGGTGGCTAGCTTGGTTTGGGGTTGTTACGGGTTGTCCTCATGCTTTAAATGACACAAGTCTTTGCATTTATGGTTCCATACCTTCGAACTAGGTTTAATGCCATTTAATGTTGTTCAACTTTGGTCAATACTTGCATATGCTTTAGGGTTCGGTGCATGCTTAATGCTAGATGTCTTGATATCTTTAGATATAATTCTGAGCCAACGAAATGAGGTTGAATGATAGGGTTTAAAGCGAATGGGACTTTAGATACTTAGTACTTGGTTTGACTCAAATAGAATTAGTTCTAGGGTTAGGTTTTATAGTTAACAAGATCGGTTTTGTCTTTGACTATATGTCTTGCCATATCTGAGGAAATAACTTGAGGACACTTCAATATTTATGTTATCAAACATGACCCGAGCCTTCAAGATTCTTAGTTTCACACTTCCACTTTAACCATTTCGGTCGGTCGGTGAACATACAACCTCCCATTTTAACCAAATCCAAAAATCAAACTAAAAGCCTCACTAATTTTCAAACACTAATGCAAATCATTGGGATGAAAACGTCCCGATGTTAAATACTAGTATTTATCTTCTGGTGAGTACGACTATAGCGATGGGAGGAACACAGAAACAAAATTTTGTTGATTCCGCTCACCTGCGTCAACACGAATCAACCACATGTCTTTGAGCTTACCCGAAGCATAAATATAGCATATATAAAACACATTTAACCATTCGAACTTCTTTCCGACAACACTTCTTTCATGGCAGTAGGTTCCAGCCTCCTTTGATGCTCAACGAAGTTTTGCATTATCTTCAGCGATATTTTTGTGCATCTGAATAGAGCAGTCTGCGGATCTTCAATTGACCAGCTATTCGGCTTCCTTGTATTTTCTCAAAATTACCAACAACTTTTGTTCTTCAGCTTCAGTCAATGCAGCTGATATGATAACTGGTTTTCTCTTTTATGGGTCTAAAAACTCATATTTCAAATGGCCCGGGCAACTCCTTGATGTGCCCATACGCACTAGTTTCACGCCCACGTGAGTTCTTGTGTGCATTTGCTTTCCTTCATCTTGTTGTTTTCATTTATACTCGGGAAATTGTTTCATTATTAAACAAACTTGAAGGCAGAACTACAATCAAAACTCTCAAGGTGCGAAAATTCATCTCGATTTCATTGATAGAGTTTTGAATGATACAATCGAGAATTCCTTCATCATTGAAGGCTATTGCTTCTTCTGACCATCTGACTATCTTCCTCTACATTAGGATGTTCCAGACTCCTATTAATTTTAAAATGCACTGCTTCACTCTCAACTCTGAGTGTCAGTTAACCTTTCTGTACGTCAATCAAGGCAGCTCCTGTTGCTAAGAAAGGTCTTCCCAGCAACAGAGGAACTTGAGGATCTTCCTCCATCTGCATGATAACAAAATCTACTAGGAAAATGAATTTCCCAACCTTGACTAGTACATCTTCCAGAATGCCCTCTGGTTGTGCCATTGATCTATCAGCCATTTGTAATGTAATTGCTGTTGGGGTTAGTTCCCCCAAACTAAGTCTCTGCACAACTGATAGAGGCATCAAATTTATACTTGCTCCAGAGTCACATAAAGCTTTCTTGAATTCACATTTCCACATAGAGCGAGAATGAGTAGAGCGACGGGAGTCTTTCATCTTTCTTGGGGAGCTTACATTTGAATAATAGCCTTTGCATGAAGCATTCAAGTTAACTATACCCTCCTCAACTATCTTTCTTTTCTTGCTCAGCACCTCCTTCATAAATTTTTGCATAAAGGGCATTTTGATCCTCTGAATGGGATATTTATTTCTATTTTCTTGAAAAGATCCAAGCATTTAGAAAACTGTTCTTCTCTTTTTGACTTCTGAAGTCTCTATGGGAATGGCATTACAGGAGCATAAGCTGGTACTCCTTTCTTTTTCTAGTCCTTTCTTCCTTTCATCTGTTCAATCAGGCTGTTATTCTCTTCTTTCTTTTCAGTCTCATCTTTCTCTGCCTCAGTATCTTCGTTTCTATCTGTCTTTCCATTACTGCTCAAATCCTTCCCACTTCTCAATTGAATTGCCATGCAGTCTTTAGGGTTCTTCTAGGTGTCACTAGGGAATGTTCCCTTGTTTTGATTTGGCATATTCAGGGCCAATTGCCCTACTTGTGTCTCTAGATTTTTCAGTGAAGCACTAGCATTCTTCTAAAACATCTGGGTATCAGACTTGAAAGTTTCCAAGTCAGATAGTTTCTGATCATGGAATTGTAATAGCCTCTTGTTATCCCCCATGAACTACAGCATTTGTTCCTCAAATGGTTGAGTTTCTCCTCTAACCACAGTATTCATTTACGCCCTCACACCTCATGCTGGCGCTCTTTTTGGAACCTTGGTGGGCTGCGATATCACTTATTGAAAATGTTGTCTGCCTTGGGCCATGTAATGCCCCTTCACCATATGAGAAATTCTCATGGTTCCTCAGTGCTGGATTGTAGTGTATGGGCAGGTTAGGATTTGGCTTGAAATGATAACTCCTTTGCTCGTTCACCTACTTAACCTCCTTAGCACCATAAGAATCTTCTTCTGTTGGCACATCAACACTTCTTCTCATCAATTCTCTTTCTACTGCTTCTATTTCATGAGCAGTGTGCATCTTCCTCTCTTGTTTGTCCATCCTATGCATTATAGCATCCAACTTAGCCTCCATGGCTGTCATCTTGCTCAGCTCTATGACCCCTTTTCCTCTGCTACTACCTCTTGAAAACTCAAATGGAGCTTTCATATTGCATTTTGCCAAGTCCTCTATCAGATCTCTTGCCTCTTCGACGCACCCGGCTTGAATGCTCCACGGCGTGAAGCATCGATAATACCCTTGGATGTATCATTCAGAGCGTGATACACTATATCCATCTGGGTCTTCAAGTCTATTCCATGCATTAGGCACCTCTTCAGCAATCTTTTGAATCTTTCCCAAGCGACATACAGGCTCTCATCTTCCCCTTGTTGGAATACAATTATCTCTCTTCGTCTCTCTGAAGTGAGAGATGGGGGAAAGAATCTGCCTAAGTAAGCTTCTACCAACTCTTCCCAAGTATCAACAGAACCATATGGTAATGATTCATACCATGTGGCTGCTATGTCTCTTAAAGAAAATGGGAAGAGATGTAGTTTTATCACCTTTGGTCTCACCCCGTTCAGCTTCACTGTATTAGCCATCCTGAGAAATCTTCCCAGGTGCTCATTTGGGTCTTCGGTGGGATGACCAGTAAACTGATGTTGTTGAACCATTGTAATTAAAGTTGGCTTTAGTTGGTGTTTGCATCCAGCGTAAATTTGTCGATTGCGAGAATACTCTTCTTGAATAATAGGTCTCGAAATCCTCCATTATTATCGATAATGGGGGTCTTAAGCTGTTATCCTCTTTTCTCTGTTTGGTCATGTCTCTCTTACGCCATAGCTACGTTTTACGTGCTTTTACAATGTTTCTTAAGCTCTGGCGTTCTCTCCCGGTCGATTAATGCTGGAATCGGGTCAGATCCTATTTCACATGCATTAAAGGTTTTCTGAAATAAGCATACTCATATTAATAGGATTAGTCAAACCTAACAAATATTTTCAATATGGCTTGTTAAAAATTAGTGACCTAATGTAGTCAGCAGCCAAAAGCTATTTTTGTTCTTTTCTTAAAAATGTCCAAATTAGTATTTCCTTCTTTCGTCAGAATATTGATCTTATTAATTCTTTTGATCCCCGGCAACAGCGCCAAAAACTTGTTGGTCACTTTACTCTTTACCACTATGTAAGTGTGAATGATGGATCAAAACATCAACACAAATTTATAGCGTTATTACCCAAGGGACTGTGCTCCCAATCCCAGTGATAATGCCATGAAACTTGTTTGTTATATTTCTTTGCAATTATGCGATTAAAAGCGGTTTCTAGAGAATCATTTCTTTCTAATTTTGATCTACATGATTAAAATATCTGGTGAACAAATGTCTAAATGGATTAAGTCAGATCTCGATCCCACAGAGAGATCTCGAGAATTCTCGATCAACTACCTTGACTACTCAAGTTCTATACTATTTAATTTATGATTTGCAATTGATATATCCCTAGCAACCTTTAAAATATTAAAAGAATAAAGATATATAGCTAAGAACAAAAATGAAATAATGCTTAAACTAAAATAAAAAAATTAAAAGAAATAAAGCTGATCAGTTAGTTTTTAAGGGACATTGAAAAATACAGCTTGTTGTGAAACATCAATTCTGCGAGACAACTGCAGTAACTTTGCTTCATGAACCTCAGTTTAGAATCCGTCCAGGAAGAAAGTAATGCCATGCGAGATCTCCTTAATGACATATTTCATCATCTAATCTTCTTTGTTTCTTTTCGAATCACGAGTTAGATAACTGCGCAATCTGAGTTACTTGTTAGGTATTTTCTTTTGATACTTCATACGAACATGGAGGCGTAAACCTTAGCTCCTAAGACATAGCGACGTAGGTTTACACTATCTTGGTTTCTCATCCTCAAAATTGGAACGAGTTCATTTCTTTCCTTGATTAGATCCTTGCTAACGGGATTGAACTTCTTGTTGAAGATGAGAAGCGAACTCTCTTTTCATTTTAATTGATAAGTCATTCAACTCATTCTCGATTTCAAGTGAGAAGAAGATTTATCGATTATAATTCACAAAGCCCATTAGATCCCCAATATTAGGTTCGCATACCCTTGAGATATTGTTCAATACTCTCAGGAATGCCTTCTCTGTGTCACTCAGAGGGCCTCACGGAAATCGAGCATGAAACGATCATATGCAATTTATATGACACTAATGTTGGATCGAATACAACAATAAAAGAAAACTAGGCAGCAGTTAAGAGTGGAAGTTTAGTGGGCTAAATTAAATTTATGCGAGGAAAGATAAATTCTAACCTTGGAGTAAATTCAGCAGGCTGAGTTTCTAAATTACTTCATTAAACTAGCAGTAGCTCTCGATCAAAGAACTTCTTATATAAATCACGAAATGGAAGTTCGATTCCAAAATTTGTTTGGACTTCAAACGAACCAGGCAGTAATTTGAAGAAAATAACATTCTACATTCAGCTTCAACTTCAACAACTAACATCCAGATCCAGAAATTCAAATGAAATAGCAATCTACTCTAATCTAATCTAAAATAACAACAAAACAAAGAAAAAGCAGAAAATTAAAATACAGGCAACCCGGCTACGGACTTGTCTTCTGTAGGTATGGGAATACGCTTTCCTTTAATGCGACTGCGTATTTTATAGGAGTTTGGAAGTTGGGCCCTAGCGATGCACTGTGTGGATTTCAAAATAACTGGCCCATTGTTTGTTCATGTCGCGACTCCATTTGTCTGTCGCGACCTTGACTTGATGTCGCAACCTCTCTTTCACGTCCCGACTTCAGTGTTCTGCTTATTGAGTTGTTCTGATGTCGCGACTTCAATCATACGTCACGACTTCACCTTTCTGCATTGTGATTTATTTTGAGGTCGCGACTTCAATCATACGTCGCGACTTCAATGTTATGCTTATGAGGTCTTTTGATGTCGTGGAAGTTTTTCTTTTGTCGTGACTTGTCGCCGGCATCATTGGATAGGGTGTCGGCGGCTAATTGATGCTCGCGAAACGTATTCTTTACAGCCCGATGTGCGACCCTCTTGAAGAACGTCGCGACCTTCTTTCGTTTATGGCGATGTAAATAGCCACTAAAGGGCGTGTGACCTTCTTTCCTTATGGCGATATGCGACTATGGCGATGTCGCGGCAATAATACCTTCTTGGTGATGTCGCGACCTCTGAAGGACGTCGCGACTTCACCTTTACTTTAACTGATGTCGTGACCACTGAAGGACGTCGCGACATCTTTTGATTCAATGTTTGATGTCTCTATCTGTTCTAACTGTCGCGACCTCTATGTTCAGCCTCTTTGAAAATCTATTGTCGCTGACTTGTCGGTGTCATGACCTCGGTAATCTCTTCTTTAAGCTTTTGGTCTGTCGCAGCCTCGAAGTGGTGTCGCGACATCTTGTGCTCGTCATTGAATTCTTGGTCGTCGATTTGGAGTTTACATTTGCGACTTTGGTGTTATTCTTCATTACTTTCAGGAATTCGCGACATCAAGTCCTTTCTTTGAAATTAGTTGCGACTTCTTTTACTTGAGAGGGGTACATTAGCGTGGCTTTGTAGACGGCTCTTGTCGACCTCATGGTGGTGTCACGACATCATTTATATGCTTTTGGTGTCGCGACATCACAATGATGTCGTGACATGAACTTCTTGAGTTGACTGCTTCTTTTAATCTCGACCAAGTCATTCTTTGTCTCAACTTCTTTCTTCAAGTCACGACTTCACTTGTTCATTCTTCAATTTCTTCTTCAAAGCCAAATTTGTTGCTGTCGTGACTTGAAATTGCTAGAGTACTCTTCTGTCCGCGACTTAATTTCCGGTTTTACTTCAATTATAACTGCGGAGTTGATTTCTTATGATTTTGCTAAAATTTGATTTTTATAGCTGTATTTCTACTTGAGTGGAATTTGATTCAATTATCAGTTTTCTGCCAACAATTCAACGTTATTCTCATTATAAACTCAGAAAAATGGATTAAAAATCTCATGAGTTTTTGGACTCATCAATAGGGTGGCTTTTTCAATTGCACAGTTGTGACCTAGAGTGTTTATGGTTGTGACATTGGTCTTTTGTGGTCATGACATTGAGTGATCCAAGTCATGACTTTGGTCTTCTACGGTCACGATCGTGAGTGATCTAGGTCGCGACTTTGGTATTTTTGTTTTTCAGCCAATCTTCCTTATTTCTTCACCATTTTTCTTGATTCTTGTCTTCTTTTCTTCATTTCTACGAAATACACATTTAGGGAGTTGGATATGAGAAAAACTAAAAGGAGTGCTTAGTTAGCTTCAAAGTGGTAAATTATGCTATGTTTTGCTCTAAGAAATTCTAACCTAAAGTACTCCTAACAATGCCTCTTGACGAACTTTGAGTCTTGCATTCTCCACATGTAACATGTAGTTTCTATTTCTATAGTCCTTGAATTATTTCCACATAGTTGAGGCCATTCCACCATTGAGTTTCTGAAGTCGGGGATCCATGGGTCCTTGTGGTGTCTCTTTTGTCTTTTCTTCTTATTTGGTCTTTGCTTCATCGACTTCTTCAGCTCCTACTTTTCCTAGACCTCCTTCTCATTCTCTCTTCTGTGTTGTCATCTGAGTCTTGGGGTGAGTAGTCCTTTTTCTTGGGAAAGGGGTACTGGGAGTTTGTACGATGATTTTTCCTCAGAATCAGACAAAGGCACTTCAAGCATCCTTCATAACAGTGTGATCAAAAAATGCTCCCGTACATCGACCTTGGGTTAACTTGATAATTCCTCTTTCTATCACATAGCCCACATCAAACTTTATATCTTTCATAATGGCATACAAGAGAATCGCTTTGTCCATAGTGACTGTTGAGAGTTTATGGTCACACAAAGAAAATTATACCATGTCTTTAGTACAGATTTCAGAGCGGTCATTGGAAAGTTGGCACTTTGAGGGTGGAGGGATGTCTCTTCCATTTATATTTTCATTTTGTAAGGGCTCTCATCAACATATTATAATCAATGTTCTGAAATAAGGCCCTGTAGGCATCTTTGTCATCATCTCTCAGATTATACGCTCTATTTATTGTAGCGACGTCAAATTTCACCCACTTCCCGCACACATACATTGTCGAGCCTTCTCGAAAACTCAGGTTTGAATGGAACTCTCTATCGATAAGAACTATCCCTAGTGGTGGATGCTCACATAGCTTGGTCTAACCTCTGTTCTCTATCATGAACATGAAGTACACGTTGGAGGTTGGGAAACCATGCTTCGGAACAAAAATGTAGTTGTAGAGAGATTTGTGGTACATACCCTCTCATTCATAGGTGATAAACTTATCCGGATCTTCTGGAAGAGGCGGATGTGTGCGAGAGCTCAACCCGATCTTTCTCTTCTTCTAAGAAACAGTCTTCTTCGGAGCTATAAGAGACGTGTGGAGGGGAGTTCCTGGCTTGGGAGCACTGGTTTTGTGAGAGAATCAGGAAAATGATGTGTATTTCAAAAAGTGTGACCTTATGTGTCTATTTATAAGATTAAAAAAATCGGGGTCCTTCGTTGCGGCAAAGGCCTTAAATTTGAAAAGCCACGATGGCTTCGCCGTGGCGAAGAAGCCTTCTCCTTAGTGAACCAAAGGGAATGCAAAGGGTTGATGTTAGTTCGCCATGGTGAAGGGTTTCTTCGCAATGGCGAACCAAAGGGAATGCAAAGGGTTGATGTTAGTTCATCACGACAAAGGGTTTCTTCGCAACAGAAAACCCAATAGTTCTACGAATTGAGATTGTTCTTCACTATGGCGAAGGGTTGCTTCGTAGTGGCGAACTAGTAAGAATGCCAAATTTGGGTTTGTTCGCCATGGCAAAGGAGTGCTATGCTGCGACGAACCAGAATGATGGTTCTTTCAAAATATGCAAACCCTAAATTTTTCTAACATCATACTCTTGTTGCTAAAATTGATTCCTATCTTTCTTAAATGAAAACGAGATTATGGCTCTTCCCTTTGAAAAACACCCCGTTTTAGATAATTTTTTAGTATAGTCACAAAAACTAGTTTCCCTTCAATTTATGCATTGTGATTTTCCTTTTCATTCATAAGGGCACTAAAAACACTTAACACACAAATCAAACAAACCAAGAATCTCGAAATAGTAAAATTGAACCAAAAAGAAATAAAAATAAAACAAAGAAATGGAAAGTGGGATTCTCACAACTTGGGTTGCTTCCCAAGAAGTTCTATGTTTAATGTCAATAGCTTGATCAAGATGCATCTCGATAGTGCAACTACTAACAAGATGATACTGAATATATATATATATATATATATATATATATATATATATATATATATATATATATATATATATATATATATATATATTCAAATTTCTTACTTACCTCAACTTCATCAGACGCCTTTGGGAATTTCTTCCTCCGGCAAAGAATGTCTTCAATTTTTTTACCGTTCACCTTGAATTCTACTCCACCTTCTAATTTCAAACAATCACACCAAATGGAGTAACAGAGATAACAATATACAGTTTCGTCCATCGGGATTTCAGTTTTCCCGAAAATAGTCAGAGTCTAGAGTTAAACAATAGGACTCTGTCACCTTCCTTAAATGTTCTTTGTGCAATACATCGGTCATGCTACTTCTTCACCTTATCCTTGTATATCCTTGCATTGTCATAAGATTCATTTCTGATTTCTTCAAGATCATTGAGTTGAAGGTGCCTCTTTTCTCCCATATATTAGAAGTCGAAATTCAGCTTCTTAGTCTCCCAAAAGGCTCGATGCTCCAACTCCACGGGTAAATGACAAGTTTTTCCAAACACAAGCAGCAGGGTGACATTCCAATGGGTGCCTTATACGCAGTTCGATATGCCCATAATGAATCTGTAACGCCCCAAAAATACCCTAGTATTTTTATGATATATATATAATTTTTTTATTATTATGTGTTTAGGGTATAAAATAAAGTAAATAGAAATTTTTTTGGAATTTAAATCGTAAGACCGAAAAAAATTATATACAACCCGGAATTTACCCAAGTGTAAAGGGCAAATTTGGAATTTGTAAAATGATGACCTAAGGGCCAAAAATAGAATAAGTTTAAATGCTAATGAGAGTTAAATGAAGTGAAATAGAATACTTAAATGTCAAAAAGTGAGAAATGGGACTTATTTTGAAAGCCAAAGAATAGGAAGCCAAACAAGGCCTTAACCATTTAATGAGATTAAGACCAAATGTGGTCTAAGATAAGGCACATTTGTGCATTTTCTTTGTTCTTGGAGAGCAAAGGAGAGAAAAGAGAGCTAGGGCTGAGAGGCCACTGCTTGGGTGGGAGATCTTCCCATTTATGGTTTCCAAGTGATCAAGAAGAATAAGGAATGTTTGTTGTCAAGAATCAAGAGATTCAGTTGCAAGAAACCAAACCCTAACCCCTTTTCTCTTGTGTTTGGGTTGGGGAAAACCCCAAATGTGGATATGGTGTTTTTTATTGGTTGTAAATGGGTTGGATTGGTTTGGAGGAGTGTTTGTAAAAAAGGAAATGTTTGGTTTTTCAAAGGAAATGCTGTCAAAATTTTGTCAAAACTCATGTTCTTGTTTTGGCTATAGATTAATTTATAATCAACCAAATGAAGTGATTCCAATTGGTAAAGAACCATAAGAGATAGAGCTACAAATATATAGAAGGTACTAGGAGCAAATGGCAGCACTAAGGCTCCCGAAAATGGGCTTAAAGGTGAGTTTTGGGTAGCTCATGCGTATGCTTTGTTTTGGGCGTAGTTGTGGTGTTTTGGCCATCAAATGAGTTTCACTCATCCCATTTGAGTGATTCAAAATTATGGGTAAACTAGAATTCTAGGGGAATAATTTACTTGAAGGAAGTGTAGGCAAATTGTTAATTAGTTCCTAAATCACAAGGAGCTATGCGATTCTGTTTTGCAAATTAGAGTAGTCTAGATGTTAAAGTTAAAAACTGTACCAATTGGTTTATAATCTGATTTTGGGTGTTTGAGTGTTGGTTAGGCCTTGGTATAAGCTAATTAGATCAATATTTTAAGTTAATTTTGGACAACATTAGGATTGATTTTGGTGACACGTTTTAAAGGTACTCATTATTCGAAAAAAACAGCATGTTTTTCCTGTTTGTGTTATGGCCGAGGGCTTTAGAGAAGGAATTTTAAATTGAAAATTTTCAGAGATTTCATTGGATATATAAAGGACTAAACTGAGAGTTTCATAATTTTAAGACCGTTTGAATAATTCTTTGGGTAATAAAGTCCCGAGAGTACAAAAAACCTGGAAAATAACCGTCCTCGTAGGCGTAGTGGTCAGTTGAGGTTTTGACTTAATCTTCCTTTGGGGATGGTTTAGTTGATCAATAGTACTGTTGGAAAAAGATTATAAGGCAGGGCAAAAATTTTTAGTATTTTGGTTATGTGATAGATTAAAGTTTGGGAAACTAACAACCATACCGGGCATGTATCTTGCCCTGATTTGCTAATGAGATTAAGAATAATGAGTATTAAGCTCCTAAAATCAACCCTAACCAAAAATCACCAGCACACACGACTAATATTGTTCTTTAATTGTATTGGAATAGGGGCTGACGAGGAGGAAAACCCGAACTGAGATCGAGATTCCAAGGATTGGAATCAAAGTCTAAAGTTTTTTGGTTTGTTCTACACATTTCTCTCATTATTTCGAATCTCTATCTCCAAATTGTTTGAATTGCATGTTGAATTGTTTTAAATTGATTTGATGCAAATAAATTGTGAAATGAATTGCAATTTGGTTTAAGTTAAGAAATTTGATAAATTGATTAATTGCGAAATGAATGACATGAAAATTGCATGAGTATTGAAATGATTTGTTTGTATAAAAAAATACGTACTATACTGTATTTTCCTAAAAATGACGGAATTCCCTAACAGGAATGTTAAATCGTTAAATTCAAGTTAAGGATAAAATGGTATACCAATAAAAGTCAAACAAACGTACTATTGTGGCATATTGATCTCGTAGGCCTGCTGGGATGTGATCTAAGAGGCCAGTCCAATTAACCAATTAAGGCTCAAATAGTGCCATTTTGAACCCTGTTTATAGTAGGTTTTGAGCACTTTTTGTGTATGAATCAACTTAAATAACCCAATTGGCACATTAAGGTCCTGACTTTACTACTTACCGCATTTTATGGCTATTTTTGTTGTTACACGTTTAAATACTAATCGCCATCGAGCCGACTCCATACACGAAGAACTGCTTTAACTCAAGATGCGTGTCATAAGCTCCGATGGAAATCGAGCAACAAACCAAAGGAAATCGACAATCGCAAATTTCGCAACCTGCTCACCCCACTCTTAACCCTGTCAATGGTCTTTCTACTTCCTCAAACCACCCCCTATGTATTCGTAGTTCGCATTTTTGTAATTTCCTCGTTTCGAGTTGTATTTAAGCCCCACCAAGGCTCAGACAAAGATGATGATCACTTTATGCACACTTTGCGCGAAAAGCTTCAAATTTCAATCTGGGCCAGGATTTTCTCTCATTTTCTCTTCCTTTCTTACTTTCGCCGACCAAACACTCCTCGAGATAACAACTCATGGGATGCTCAAAACCCCTCATCCTCAAGATACACACTGGCCATGTCTCCAGGTAAACTCGTTGTCCCTCCTCGCTAACGCATGCAATTATTGTCATTTATGCTTTCCAGATGTCACCTCGTGGTTTAAATCCTTTGATGTACCCCCGATTCACAAGATTGCTAGGCTCAAGGATGCTTATCAAGATCCAATCGAGGCTCGCTTAATTGTCATTTATTTACCTTTGCAAGTTAGGTCAAAGAATCAGTTTTTACTGCTATGAAACATGAATGACTAATAAATGTTGTATCTCAAGAGAAAAAAAACTTTTAGGGTTCAGTTTTTATAGCTAAACGAAGATCCGGTTCGGGAAATGACTATAGGTCATTCTCCCCAACACGAGGAAAAGTACCCGAGGACCTCTCAGTCGCCATAGAACCTCAAGCCAAGTGGCCAGAGACTTCAAGGATTTCTTTTTACATTCTATTTCATTTTTTTGTTTGCAGTTTTCAAACCACCAATCACACTGCTTACAAAAACCCCAAATCAAAAGTGAATTCACCATTTTACATTAACTGTAGAATCATTTTGGCGCCGAAAAACCCATCCCCGGAAGTTCGACCTGAGTCGGCTATAATCAAGCAGCAGGCTAGCTACAAAGCAGGTTTAGGTTTATAACCATATCTGAGTCGCCTAGCTACACATTTACGTTAATCAAAATGGCGCTGAGCCGGGATGGTGCCTAATTAAGTGAGAAGCTATTGAACTTGGTGGATCCTCATCACATGTGTCAGGAATTCCAACCCTCTTTGTCTCTACTTTTATTCTCCCCGCGCTCACCTGTCAAGTTGATTTAATTTTTTATACTTTATCTATACATAGAATTTTTATTCTTTTATTTATTTTTATTTTTTAGCTAACCCTAACCTTTTGGTAGCTCTCGCTTTTTGGTTGTCCTGTCTGTGTTGCTTGTTTAGCAAATTATGCACCATCGGGACAGAACACTACAAAGATTGAAAGTGGTCAAGGCTCCACTGATCGTATAGACGTGAGCTCCAACACTAACCAGACGGACCTCTACCCGAGAACAAGAGCAACAGGTTCAAAGGAACCCAATACCAGGGCTGCAACAATGAGGGACCATATACACCCACCAAGGGTGAGTGCACCCTCATGTATTGCACTTCCTACCGAGGATGTGAATGTCAGGCCTTATCTAGTGCCCCTGCTCCTAACTTTCCATGGTATGGAAAATGAAAATCCATACACTCACATCCGGGATTTTGAGGAAGTCCGATGACTTCTGCTACGTGAGGGTGCAACTCGATATGGAATCAAGTGAAGTTGAGTTTCCCCAACCCCGAGCATGTGCTAAGACTACAAAAACACCCGAGGCCGAGAACTATTGTGAATTAGGAGATATGCAAGGCAGCTTGAAGAAATTCTTCAGCACCCATAAAACCAATAATCTGAAGAGGGAAATTTACACCTTCACAACTCTAGAAAATGAGAAATTCTACCAGTGCTGGGAAAGATACCTAGAGATCATCAATGCCTTCCCTTACCATGGCTTTGATACTTGGATACTAGTTAATCACTTCTATAATGAAATGTCCCCGCTACGGCAGCTTATCGAGACTACTACGGAGGGGACTTCATGAAAGAAACATCTAGAGGAAGCCATGGATTCTCGAACTATGTGGCTGAGACATCCAAAGCTCGGGACGAACCCAACCCTGCAGGTGAGATACGAGACCGCAAACAACTTAAGGGGAGGCATGTACTCAATCACAGAGGACATAGAGATGAAGGCAAAGCTATCCACTTTGACTAGAAGGTTGGAGGAGTTGGAAATGCAAAATCACCATGAGGTGCGAGCAGTGACTGAGGAATCTATGCCTAACAACTCGTTTCACTGGGCTAATCCTTAATGAGCACCAAGGAGAGCATCACAACCGGGCTTCCTTCCGCAAGGGATATGAAGGCAGAGCATGCCAATGTTGTGGGTCAATACAAGCCATCAACCAATGCCCCATATGGCAACACCTATAACCCTAACTAGAGGAACCATCCTAACCTCTCCTGGAAGCCAAAGCCTCCACCATATAAAATTTCACTGAGACAAAGAATAAGATGTTCTCATCTCAACCACTACCACCTCCATCGTCATCTCCAATTGAATAAGCTATAATGAATTTGAGCAAAGTGGGTAGTAACTTACAGGAACAAAGGCGTGGAATGCCTAGGCTAATAAGAGAATCGACACAGTGGAAAGCACCCTCAACAAAAAGATAGATAACCAACAGACTAAGATCTCCCAAAAATATGACAACCTGCAGTATTTAATCTCAAGGTTAACCAACCAGTAGCAGGTGCAGGAAAAGGGGAAATTTCCATCTCATACACTACCCAATCCAAAGGGAGTGCATGAAGTGAGCTCTTTCAATGAGCCAAATCCTAGGATGGATGAAGTTACAACAATTATCACATTTAGAAGTGGTAAAGAGCTTAAACAACCAGTAACCAAACCAATAGAAGAAGGCCGGGAGGTTAAAGAGGTTGAACCAGAAGAGGTGGTGACTAAAGAAACTAGAGTGAAAAATAGCACACCCCCACCTTTTCCGCAAGCACTGAAAGTTAAGAAAAAGGCCATCAACCAGGTTAAAATACAAGAAGTGCTAAGGCAAGTGAAAGTCAACATCCCCCCGCTTGATTTTGTTAAACAAGTCCCCACATATGCCAAATTTTTTAAGGACTTGTGCACAGTAAAGAGAGGGCTAAATGTTGACAAGAAGGCCTTCTTGACTAAACAAGTCAATGCTATCATCTAGTGCAAAACTCCAAACAAGACAAAGATCCCGGTCAGTCTCTACCATCTCTGCTAATACTGAGGCACTTGTGTAGAAAAAAGCACCGTCGGGACTCGGGTGCAAACCCGGTCCTTATTCGATGTACACTCGGTCGAGGAATTAAAGCCCATCACATCGTTCTCGCAGATAGATCCATAAAGATACCAAAGGGGGACAAAGTGGGAAGACGTTTCTAATATAAGTGGACAAATCTCTATCCAAGATTTTGTTGTAATTTGGATACAAAACTGTACCGCAGCAGGCTAACTATGTGCCTATCATCCTAGGGAGACCATTCTTAGCCTCTTCTAATGCTATTATCAACTGTTAGAACTCAACCTCTTCCACTAAAGTAAAAAGCACATGCAACCGGTGGAAGATGGCCCAGAAGAAATCTGCATAATTGATACAATCCTGGAATAACAAGCTACCCAACAGCAAATGTAGAATGTGCTAATTGAGGAACTAGTTGATTGTTTTGAAAAGCAGCTGGAAGCCCAAGACATGAATATTGTGCAAGGGCACTGGAGAAAAAAACAAGAATTATGCTCTTGATCAAGCATGAAGGAACTGAACCACACAACTGGACTCAAACCCTCGTCATGGAATCGAAATATGTCTACTTAGAAGAACAGGAGTAGTGCCCAGTTGTCATATCCTCCGCCGTTGCTTAGTTGAAAATACCGAGCATCTTCAAGAAGCAACGCTGTAGCCTATCAGGAAAATCATCGGACCAAGGGTATTAGCCTAGTAGTTCGTGACGCATCACATCTACTGGATGAGGAGGCAAACCAAAGAAGGCGCAGCCCACAAAGGAGAGACTCGAATCCTCATATGCAGGAAGTGGTACGTGAAGAAGTCCCGAAGCTGCTACAAGTTGGTATTATTTACCCCATATCCATAAGACTGGGCGAGCTCCAACCTAGGTCAGGCTCTAAGAAATCGTGTGGACGACCACCTGTGGCATAATGAAGGAGAGAAGTGCCCACCGCCTTACTATAGGTCGGAGGGAAGGTATTGATTACAGAAGACTAAATGAGGTGACGAGGAAGGACTACTTCCTCTACTCTTCATGGACTACCAAAAGGATTTCCCAAACTCCACCACTTCTATCGCTTTGACGGCTATTTGAAGCTATTTTCAAATCGAGATTGTCAGAGAAGACCGTGATAAGACCACCTTCGTGATTCGTGCCACGCAGGGCTGAGCTAAAATCAACAATATTTATATACCTAAGCCTTAAGCAATCGCTTTAGTCAAGCTACCGCAAGATAAGTATCTGTGGTCAACACTGGGGATGGGTTTTCTTCATAAATGGTTTCAGACAGTAAGGTACGAAGGTAAGGCTCTATTCGACTCTTTGGAATTCATTCAAAAAACAGGGAATGGTTTGAAAAACAGGAAATTGTAAAACCGAAAAGTTAAAAACCGGAAATTAACAATGAAGAAATTTACTTTTGAAGATTTAGGTCACTAACTCGGGCAAGCTAGTATAAACACATGTCCTCGTGTTTTATCCTCCTATGTGAGTCAACACAGATGTAGTTGATGGGCCCCTTTTGCTTACAACCTTAACATTCTTTTATCATTTTCGAGGCTCTCGTAAAGATCTAGAAGAATCACAAGGCATCTCTCACCCGAAAGACCGAATCCTAAAGCACGGAGAGTATCAGACCAGCTAGTAAAGACCATCTAAAGAATCACAAAGGCATCTCTCACCCGTTAATCGAACCCTAAAGCATGGAAAGTATCACAAAATACAAAGCAAATGTTATTTAACCCTAATTTGAAGAACCCTAACATGTGAATATTACCTCATAAAGTAAGGACTATCTAAAGAGCCAATAAAGATTCATTACTAAGACTGATCTAAAGCATGGAGAGTATTACAAGACACAATATCCTATGTTATGCAACCGAGTTTTGAAGATAAGGGCCATAAATACACTACCCATAACTTTTAGTACATGAGGACAACATGCTTAACCTTACTGCCAAGCTAGCTTCCTTCCTCTTCAAAGAATGAGGTTTAGCCAAACATCTTCAATCAAGTTATCTTTCAGAGGCAGGCTTGGCAAAATGGAAAGTGAAAGAAAGCAGTTAGAAAGAAGAGAGAGAAGAGAAAATAAAAGCAAAACTTAAAATAAAATAAACTTTATTTACAAAAGCAGTAAAATGAAAACTTACAAATCACCAAAAAAACTTGTCTTTCTTCCTCTCCACTTCTCCTCCTCTCCTTTTTCTCCTCCTCTCCAAACTTGTCGTTGTAGTATAGTGGTGAGTATTCCCGCCACACGCGGTGACCCAGTTCGATCAACTTCTAAGAATCCACAGCCATTTGATTCGTGCCACAAGAGGGCTGAGCTAAAATCAACAATATTTATACCTAAGTTTCCTACAACCGCCGTAGTCAAGCCACCGCAAAGATAAATGCCCAGTGGCCGAACACGGATGGGTTTTCTTCATAAAATGGTTTTCATTAGGGCATGAAGGTAAGGCTTTCTATTCGACTTTGGAATTTGTCTAAAAACAGGGAATGGTTTGAAAACAAAAATTGTAAAACTTCGAGTTAAAACTGAAATTAACAATGAAGAAATTTACTTTGAAGATTTAGTCACTAACTGCAAGCCAGTGGCAAAACACATGTCCCGGCGTTTTATCCTCCTATGTGAGCCAACACAGATGTAAGCATATGGTCTTCTCGTTTACAACCCTAACATTCTTTATCATTTTTGAGGCTCAGAAAGATCTAGAAGAATCACAGGCATCTCTCACCCGAGCACCGAACCCTAAAGCATGGAGAGTATCGACTCTAGGCTAGTAAAGACCATCTAAAGAATCACAAGATCTCTCACCCGAGCACTGAACCCTAAAGCATGGAAAGTATTGGCCAAAACAATAAAAAGCAAATGCTATTTAACCCTAATTTGAAGAACCCTAACATGTGAATATTACCTCATAGTAAGTAAGGACCATCTAAAGAGCCACTGCATTCTCTGCCACTAAGACCGGATCTAAAGTACGGAGAGTATCAAGCCAAGACAATAAATATCCTATGTTATGCAACTCGAAGCTTTGAAGATAAGGGGCCATAAATACATCTACCCATAACTTTTAGTACATGAGGACAACATGCTTAACCCTACCGCCAAGCTAGCCTCTTCCTCTTCAAAGGAAGGAGGCTGAGCTTCAAACATCTCAATTGTCATCTTCAAGCAGGTGTTTCGCAATGAGCGAAAGAAAGAAGAGAGTAAAGAAGAGAGAGAAGAGAAAATAAAAGCAAACTTAAAATAAAACAAAACTTTTATTTCTTACAAAAGCAAAGAATGAAAACTTAAATCAATAAAACTGGTTTCTTCTTCCTCTCTCCTCCCTCCTCCCTCCTTTATTACAAAATACGAGGGTTATTTATAGACTCCTCAAAGTATGAAAATACCAAAACCCTAATAACTAAGCTAAGTTACAGGATAGAGAGCACCACCGTTTGGAATATTGCATTAATTACTAAAGGATGACAAGGCCCAAGAATTCGCTTACGTGGGAGAATTTCGCTAATTAATGACTTCGCAGGGCTGCGAAATCGTAAGGGTCACACTCGTGGTCGCGACTTCGCTACTACGAAATGCTTAAGCTAGCTGAATTTTCACAGAAGTTTAATTTCGCAATGGCACGTTGCGCTTACAGCGCACTTCGCAATGTAGGCCGAGATTATAACTGCTTGCTGGGTCGCTTAAATTCAAGAAGGGTCGCGAACCCGGCTGCCAACAGATTGCGACTAAGCTCGCTTTTCTTTGTCGCTTTGCATCTCTCTGGGCCCCGCCTTCAACCTCCAGATCCGCCTTCCCACTTTTCCTTTGTTTTTCCATTGAGCCTGGGCTCATGATGGTCGAGACTAAATTCCAACCTCAAGGATCGATCATTTGTACTTGAGGTTGAAGTTCAAATGTATAAAAGTCTACAAAACAACCAAAACACCCCTCACCCTGCATAAGTGTTACTAAGGTAACATGAACACTTCCAATCGGGATATATGACATATTAATGATCAAAGTACCTTCAAAACCTATCTAATATAGGATTCAAAATTGTATCTTTGTTGACTAATCACACCCCCCAACCGAAACGCTGCTAGTCCCTTAGCAATGCAAAATAAGAATCAGATGCATGTGGTGATTTTCAAAAGGTCAGGTCATAAAAGGTTATCGTATTTTATATACAAACTATTACTTCTTAAATTGAACAATTGAAATCACATTCAAAACCTATATACAAGAATAAAATCCATAAGAGAACAATTTTTAGAACAACATCAAGTTCCATGATTTCAACTCTGATTTCCACCTAAGTCTAATGGTTCTTTTTTGTAACTCGCATTAAGCCAATAAACCGTGAAAATTTGTTTCCCCCAACCTAGCACCGACATGGCCTTAAGTTGCGGAACAACCTGTGAGGGTGGCTGGGTTAGCACTTTGCTTTCTTTATTCATCTACATCGCAGGTGCAATGCTTAAAATCCGACTTCACTCAAAGTCCGTGCAATCTGGTCCACCGATGACTCCTGACCAATTAAGGTTTAGGCATCAAGCCAAAAGGATCAATGACCACTAACTCTGAAAAGGCTTCACCCCCGACCGAACGACTCTGAAAATTACATCCACAAGTCAATAACCACCTATCCACCCATGTAACGAACACTAACCGATGGTTCACCCACCAAGCGCCAGTGGCATCTGCTCAAAGGCTGCTTATACACCCCTGACCGCGCCGGTTTCAAAGCAAAATTCACGACTTTATTTTTCTTTTTCTTCTTTTCTTTTTCTTTCTTCTTGCTTTCTTTCTTTCTTTCTTTCCTTTCGAAGACAACATCGTCTTCAATTGTTGGCACTCAAACCTATCCTAGGGTTGCCAACATACCCAAGGCCTATTTTGGCAAGATGAAGAAGGCATACAAATTTACAAACTTATCAAGCACATAGAAAAGTAGGTGATGATAAGATAAAGGGGAAATTTTGAGCATGTC
This sequence comes from Tetrastigma voinierianum, assembly GCA_016808115.1. Classification (NCBI taxonomy): domain Eukaryota; kingdom Viridiplantae; phylum Streptophyta; class Magnoliopsida; order Vitales; family Vitaceae; genus Tetrastigma; species Tetrastigma voinierianum. The sequence continues at coordinate 6,113,938 of JAEQBH010000193.1, forward strand.
GGAACAAAGTGATTCAACAAATTGTTTCAAGCATGGAATTTGTTTTAGCATATAGACAAATATGATGATTCAATTATCCAACTTAAAGCAATTCAATCATTCAGCCAGAAGAATTAATCATTCAATCAAGTAATCTACCTGTCCAATTTAAGAAAACAAGGCAAATACATTAGCGATACAAACATAATATGCAAAAATAATATATATATAAATCGAGTAGCTTTGATATACAAAATGGCTTAATACATGCATAACAGTTAAAACATATCACCGCCTACTATGGCTAATACAAAAAATCATAATCAAAATTAGTGCGCCGATAAAGCTTCGAAACTACATAAATCGTAAAAAGAAACCCAACCACCACCGGCCGTGGTATGGGCGTCACGCACGCCGTGATATCCAATGAGGCCGCACGCGTGCCCTCTCTCTCGGGGCAGATCATGAGGCACATCCATTGGCTCGCGATCCTCGAAGCATGGAATGGCACCGCCCCAAAGTGGCCTCGCCGAGCCAAATCTCCGGTCACGTGACGACGCCGGGTCATTCGAGGAGCCGGCTAGTGTGCGCACGCATCCATCACTCCACGATCTCCTCGAGCTAACATGTATACTCCGGTGACTGTGTGCTTCTAATATGAGGGCCCGGAGTATCCGTAGGGCCGCAAATCAAGTAGTCAGCGGATGAGACGGTGGTGAACGACCAAATACGAAAGTGGGGACTCCTCCGCACTCTCCGCGCAGAGCAGTGGATCGCCTCGTGCATCCTCGCCTCACCCTGACCTCATCCCGGTCTCGCCGGGTGTATGGTCGGACTCGCATAGTCATAATCCGGCCCATCGCTACTACCGTAGGCAATCGGTTTCGCATTCTATCCTGTGTTCCTCCTAAACGACCGTCAAGAACATGTGAAAGGAGCCTCTAATAAGTAGTGGTATGCTCTCCGCTGACAGCCCTCCCAAGGGACCTTCTCCTCAAACCCGTAAGAGCGAAGTAATCACCACTGATGGGCTGAACTTAAATTGCCCGAGATCCTGCATAATGCCTCCAGATGTGCCCCTCCTCCGCACATAATGCCGTAGGAATAAACAAAGCGCAAAGAGATGGTCGGATGAAAGAAGATACGAGGCTAGGTCGCTCCGACAAAGAATCGGCCACCAGACACATCTCGGCTGCTGTTTAATCCATCGCTCCAAGTGAGGGTGGGCCTGGCACTCTATAACCCTCAAAGATTACGCGGTAGCAATCTCATGGTCGTTGTAAATAACCGGGCCGGATCAGTAATACAATTCCTCATGCACATCTATCCTCGAATGAATCTCCAGGACCGCTCAGATCCCGAGATGTCATGATGGAACCGCCCACCACTCGCAAGAGAATCGGCTCTCGAGTCATAAACGGAGGAGCCGAACACCTCGATCAATCTCATCGACCGGGTATCCGTGGCTCCGGGCCATCAATCCAGAACGCCAGAGAATGATTCCTCGCCGAAATGGCCTACATTTATCCGCATTCCCGAACGGGTGTCCTTCAACATGGGCCTCCCGATCCGGCGAGGCTCGGTGATACCGAGGTGAAGGTGTCGCTCCTACCGCCGGAGCGCGACGGTGACGATGGCTACGAGAAGACGGCGACTGCCGGGCCTGGCGGCGTCTGGCCAAAGGCTCGCCCTCCTGGGCCTCCCAGGTATCGGATGGGGCCCGGTCCCATCCGCAGTCCGTGATCCACCAATCCCGAGGCTCACACGGCCTCTGACAAAGCGATGGCTCGCGCTGCACCGGTGCCGCGATTCCGCTCTGTATGCTTAAATTACCCGAGGCCGAGCACGGACCCACCCCTCAGATCTGAACACCATACATATCCGATGGTATATAAAATAAATCACGAAAGTGGGTGGACTCACTAATATGCAGGTAGTCATTCCGTATGTCCGAACCGAAGCCCCCGAACACAACCGAATCACCGAACCAAACTATCCAAACCGTGGCTCACGACCGAGACTAAAATTGTGACTCGGATCGATAACCTAAGGCTCGAACATGATCAAACACCTGATGCGAGCCCTCTAAACCGAACCGAGCACGTAAGGGGTGATTCAGTGCAGGTGAGGCACTGTACTGCGTGGCGAGGGCTCACTCACATCAGCAGATGACCGTGGAGGCCCACACCGCCTCGCCTAATGATGCCAAAAGTGACTCGGTCACTGTAGTGATGAAGGCTGTGGATGGCTCACCAGTATTGAAGCACGGCCACCGGCAATAACTGTATACTAAATGGGCAAATGAGCCTCGTGGCACGCCGGGAGGAGACCATGAAGTGTGTTTTTAGCCAACCCCTCCCCTCGCTTTTATAAGCCACAGAGTAGGTCAAGGCCCTCCCATTTTTCAAGCCGAATTCGCCCTTTCGCCTCCCCGCAATACATCAAAATTTTAACATTAATTACTAAAATTATATATTATGAATTTTAACTTATAGTACTAATATTAAAATCTAATACACAATACGGCACTATAAAAACTATATAAAATCTATCCTAAGTTAAAAATTTCGTAAAAATAACTAACCGACAAAATTGACTAATATATGACAAAATTAAAAATTTGTGAACTCGGTTATTCATGGAAAACACCAACCCCAAGTTCTGTAACATCAAGGGTCAAGGAGGATGATCTCCAACCCATGCAAAGGGGCTCTCGCCTCACCATGATGTTAGTGGCCATAAGTCAGATGCTTCCTTCCGAATGGTTGTGATTTGAGCAATCGTTTGCAATTAGTGTCGGCTGCAAGTCCAATTCTCCCCATCAAGGTCACCACCTCTTCCCGGGCACCCAAGTACCCGCACACCGATCAACCGAAACAACCTCATCGCTTATAGGATTTTCGTGTTCTAATAATTTCGGGGTTGTCATTAAAATTGAAAATGTTCAATTCCAATATCATGTCACCAAATGTCAATTGCATGATTCCATTCCCAAGCAATTAATAAATTGCGATCAAGTAAAGGCCGTAAATGGCTCTAAAAATGATAAGTACATGATTTGGGTTCATCATCGAACTCGTGCAAAGGTTCGACCGCAAAATCTAATGGATAAGAGAAATCACAATTTTGCCAAGGCGACATCTCAACTATCCCCTCGGGTATTTTCACCGATCTATCTACCAATGAGAGTGTGATCGGCAGGTTTAAGCTCACCCCAAACCAATCCCCGTATACCGAAATGGCATAAGATCACCGGCTCCCAACCCAGCACGCTCTTTCCATGCAATTCCCACCAATATGAACCGGGTATTGTGGGAGAACTGTGATCCTTCACATTTAATGTGGTACTTGCTTGATTGCACCGATATGTACCCAGTGAGAAAGGCCTTTCTTCTCAATGCCTAATCCTCTCTTTATGGTGCATAGATCCTTTTAAAAATTTTGCATGTTGCGTATTTGATGATTAGACTGGCTAAAAGGTATGTTAACCTTTACTGTTTTAAGATCTCAAGCATGCCCGCTTGTCGAAGCCTTTGTCTTTCCTCCAATGCTTGTGGAAAAGGAGGTGGTATACGATATTTCATTGTGTCATCCTCTAGGGAGAATATGCTCAAAGTTGTATTTTTTTTTTTTCCCCGCCTCGATTCTTCAACAAGCTTTGGCAGAGGTCGATCAACCTCTTCACTTCGTCATGGATTACTTGACTTAACCTCATCCATTCTCACCCTACCTCATGGATCCTTAGATTTGGAAGTGTTTCGATGGGAACCTCCCTCTTTCTTGTCCCTCTAGCAGCTTGTTAATGTTTGTAATTGAATACTCAGAGGTCATCAAATCTTTTTGTCCAAGGTTTTCTCGACAAAGATCAATTTTTTCAGGCTAATCAGACATTGGTTCCATTCGTCATTAACAAATCGCCCACCACACCTTGCTCAAATCAGTACAATTTTGTTCTAATCGAGAAGAGGATGGTATACAGGATCGGGAGGAGGAACCAACCGAGGCTCGGCCTCCGGTGGTACATGTGGGGGTTTGGTCTCCATGCAAGGTTAGATGATTCCTCCACCGGGATCAGGTATTCCATATGGAGCATTCGTTGTTTGGGGCTTGAATCGTCCCACAGCAGTGTGCACACTCGACATCAAACCTCCACCAGGGGTCATGGAACAAGAGCTCTACTGTCAGCCGGGATTGAAATTTGTGCAGGATTGGGGTCACGAAGGTCACAACACCCGTCTAAGACTTCATCGAGTCAAGCCTTCCAAATTCTCCCCACCTTCTAGCCAGAGTCGATAACCCAGCCCTCATTTCCATCTCATCATTCAGCTGCATACATACCAATTTTTGATTGACCGGGTGGTTTCATCCTATCCGTTTTCCAGGTTAAGCTCATCCTAAATCTCAGGAAGTTTCAGCCACGTATTCTAGAAAATCATGGCTTCATCAGATGTGTTTGCTGCAAAAGCCCCCCCCACACATGGTTTCTAAAGTTTTCATGGCGTGAGACATACCACCATAGAAGTGGTTCACTAACATCCATGTGCTTCATGGTGTATATAATCGATGGTCTCTAAAAACCTCTCCCAACACCGGTAAAACTTCTCACCTTCCATGAGCCGCAAAGGTATAATCTGGTTTTTTTCAAATCAAGCTTGGCCCTTATGAGCACTAAAAACTTCTTTAGGAACTCTCGTCAGCCACCCTTCAATTCTATGGTTCTAGTTCAATGAGTTGGTTTCTGTCTTGCCTTGCCCTTAAAGTCAATGGAAATGCCTTTTAGCTTCAAAGAAATCCATGTCCATCATACCTCAAGGTAGTGCAAACCTCTCAAAATCCCTAAGATGTGTGTATGGATTTTCATTTTCCATACCATGGTACGTGGGAAGTGTGGGTACCAAATACGGGCTCACACCAAGTACATCATCACATAGAGGAATGATACGTGATGGGGCACTAACTCTGTGAGGGGTGGATGTGATCCCTCGCGGTCTCTATATGCATTCGATTCATGTGTTCCCGGTCATTCTCGGGTTGCCTCGTGCATGGATCCATGGTATCGGGCCGTGCACTAACCTCATCAGCTAGGTCGTTGTGTACTAATCCTATTCACTTACCTAAGTGTTCTATCCCACTGTTGCATGCACACTATACAATAAATTGTAGAGACAACAATTATAAACCAACAAAGAGTGCTAAAAGAAAAATTAAAACTAATCTAACAAAAATAAAAATGACTGAATGAAAAATCGAAGTTTAATCGCGCCATATCGTCAAGTGCTAGAAACCCGGGCAAATTTGTCACAAGAATCGGGATATGCAAAAGAGGTAACATCTTCACTTGTGATGTGGATCACAAGTACTCTTCAACTTTACCATTTTCAGTAGCGTCAAAGACTATCTCAAGAATCCGCGCCATTTGATCTCGTGCCGCAGTCGAGCTAAATCAATAATATTTTATATACCTAAGTTTTACAATCGCCAGAATAAGCTACTCATAGAGAGTAGTGGTCTAGTGGCCGAACACGGGATGGGTTTTCTTCATAAAAAATGGCTTGTATTAGGCATGAATAGTAAGGCTTTCTATTCGACTTTTTTGAATTATCTCAAAACAAGGGGAATGGTTTGAAAACAGATAATTGTAAAAACTGAAAGTTAAAAACTGAAATTAACAATGAAGTACTTTGAAGATTTGTTCTTGGCAGCTAGAAGCCAAACTAACCTTCATATGTCACTCGGGTTTTATCCTATGTGAGTCAACAGGGATGTAGTTATGACACCTTTTTGTTTTACAACCCTAACATTCTTTTATCATTTTTGAGATGTAAAGATCTAAAGAATCCACGATTGCATCTCACGAGAACCTGCCCCAGACCCTAAGCAGGGGTAGTGTTTGTTAAAGTAGATCATCAAGATCTGATGCCTCTCTTGATCATACGATCTCAGCGACTAGTGCTAAATCATCCATAAATGTGTTATTTATTGTTTAGATGCATGTGATATTATCATGGGTGCAAGTGGATATCTACAAGGCCCACGATTGCCTGCATTAAACAAGCCTTTGGATGCAAGCATGGAGTGTTGACGAAGACAATATTAACATCCTATGTTATACAGCGAGTTTTGAAGATATAAGGGCCATATTACACTACCATAACTTTTTTTAGTACCCTTGGGACATGCTTAACCCCTCACGCAAACTAAGCTTCATCCTCTTAAAGGAAGGAAACCTTGTAATCTCTTAGATTGTCATCTTGAGAGGTGTGTAGCAGGAAGGAAGTGAAGAAAGAAAAGAAAGAAAGAAGAGAAAATAAAAGCAAAACTTAAAATAAAATAAACTTTATTTACAAAAGCAGTAAAATGAAAACTTACAAATCACCAAAAAAACTTGTCTTTCTTCCTCTCCTTTTTCTCCTCCTCTCCTCCTTTATTACAAAACATGAGGGGTGTTTATAGGACTCTTCAAGGTATGAAAATACCAAAAACCCTAATAACTAAGCTAAGTTATAGGATAGGAGAGTAATTCACAAAGTTTAGAAAGCGGTTTTTCATTAATTACAAAGCATGAGGCCTGGGAGAATTTGCTCTGTGGGGAGAATTTCGCTAATTAGCGAATTTGGCAGAGGTTAAAGAATTGGCAAGAGTTCTGCAATTGTGAGTTCTGCGGTGCAGCTGGCTAGCGCGAAATTTAGCTAGTGGCGGTACACCCCCGATGGCAATTTATAGTGTACGCAGTCTGCAGTGGGCTGGCGAATTTACCGCTCGTCTTGGATGCGGAATTGTTTGCGAGCGGATCTGCAATTGCCAAGGGCGAATTGGTTATAGAGGTTGCGGGTTTATGAAGTGGTTACCCAGTTTGCCCAGCACGGAGTTCGTGTTTGTTTGTTCTGCATTCCTCTACTCATGTCTTCAAACATCTCATTTTCTTCACTTTGCCTTTGTTTTTGGAGGCTTTGATGGCTGGGCTAAGAATTCCAACCTCATGATCGATCATTTTGCATTGAGGTTGAAGTTCAAATGTGTGTATAAAAGTCCTCTGAAAACAGCGAAAAACACCCTTTCGAATTAACATAAGTGCTACTAGGATGACAGACACTTCAGATTGGGATGGTGACATGGTTATGTTAAAAGCACTCAAAACCTATCTATTGTAGGGTTTGAAATTGCTTTTTAGCACTAAATCACTTCACACACACTATTTGGCACATATGCTTCTGAGAATGCCTTTAGCCTATATAATGCCTTTGCCACATTCCCGGGGCTGCACCGGTATCTTGACGATTTGGTGGAGCACATTATGGAGGTTTATGGATGATGTTCTGGGTTATGGAGGGCTTTGAAGAATGCTTGACCAAACTTAGAGCCCCGTCTTGCATGAGTGTATAGAGAAGAACTTGGTATTGGGCGGGAAGCATGCCATTTTATGGTCCAGCTAGGGGTGTCTTTTGCAGACCTTATTTCCCTAAGAAAATGAAGTTAGTAATGAGGCGAAAATTGAGATGATCAAAGCTGCTCTCTCCCACCTAATGAAGGCGTGGGGCAATTCTTAGGGCATCTGGAGGCTTTATGGGAGTTCATCATATGGACTTCTCAAAGTACCAAGCCCCTTTATATAAATGTTGGAGGAGGGTTTGCCCCAGATTGTATGGACGGCTGTCGGAGGAACTTTGAGGAACTGTGGTATTGCTCACTTTGTAAATGGGGCCCCCGGCTAGAAGTTACCTTTTGGGGTGTGTGGCAGTGCAAGTGGCCTTGCCATTGGAGTAGTTCTCGGGTAGAGGAAGGAAGAGCCCTTTACAGCGGTCTACTCGCGAGTAAAAGACATTGAAACCTTGAAGAGCATAGAGGAATTACACTACCACGAGAGGAAGGAGCTCTTGGTATTAGTGCATACTTCTGGGTCCGAACTGTTGGTTGGGTTAGGACATAATCGTATTCACGGATCATTCGGCTTTTGCAGTACTGCTCTTTAAGCAGAATGCCAAGGCAAGACTTGGCTAGATGGGTTTCTTCTTGCCAAGAGATTCAACACATGAATTAAGGACAAAGGGACAATCGAGATATTTATTTGAGATCATCTCTCAAGACTAACCATAACTGTCTCACAACCTGACCCAATAGTGGAGTTTCTTGAGGGGAAGTCCTTGCTCCACAGTTAGGCAACACATGCGGTATGCCCACATTCCCAGTGCCAACGGGAGAGTTACCGGTGGATTGAAGGCCTGAGTAGGAAGTTTTCTTTTGCAAAAAATTCCTCCTGTAATAAGAACCCTTCTTGTACCGTCTATCTTTGATAAGATAATCGGAAGGTTCATGCACGAAGCATAACAATAGGATACTTTTCGACCCTTTGCCATGAGAATTCATGTTTGCAGGCCATTTTGCTTCAGAAAATTGCCGAAGAAGGAAGGTACTCTGATGCGGATTTTATTGGCACCACTTTCAAGGATGCTTATGCAAGCAATGGGAGAATGCGACAAATGCGGTTGAGGAAAATCTCTACGCCATCACGCGTGCCTTTTAAACCCCGATCTTAAAAATGGTTAACCTATTCGATGTTTGGGACGCATCGATTTCATATTGGACCATTCCCTTCCTTTGGATACATCTACATTTGGTGGGAGTTGGTATGTCAAAATGGGTTAGTAGGTGTCTTGCGAACGAGCCTGAGGTGGTGTTGGTCACGAAGGATAACATCTTCTCAGGTTGGGGTCCCAAGTAAATGTTAGTTGATTAGTTAAAAGGATGCTTAACGGGACCTTTATTCAGCGTTTGACGTGAAGGCGCTCTGGATCAGTGTTGGTCAACGATTAAGCGTGTGGATCTTATTGAAACTCTGATCGTTTTTGGCGACGATTTTGCGTTTTCTTGAGATGTTAACATTGTTGAGTGGACCGGATAACATATGAAAGATTAGGCTGAATCGGATGGAATGGAAGGAAGAGGAAGGTAGGAAGAATGAGCGGAAAAGTAAGGAGGACGGGCAGAGACGATGTGAATGGAGATGGTGTGTGGAAACTCTGTTTAGAAACAGATCTTGTGGATAACGAAATTTCTCAATTTGGCTATCATCTTGTGAATTAAATCTCCCTTGAGAGTGTGGCATTTTCGTACCTCTCTCCGTTGCGTAAACTGGCGAGGTGTAGTAGCGAAATTGCCCCTTTGCTAGCGAGAAAATTCATCTCTTGGTGATTTCGCTACCTAGCGAGAATTTTGAGCAACAATCCTTTGCCTTAATCATGCTTTTTGTAATTAATGCCAGTAGGCTTCCAATTTTTGGTGTATTACTCTCTTGTCCTTTAACTTAGCCAAATTGTTAGGCTTTCTTGTATTTTACATTTGGGTTGGCCTCGCCACCTTACTCGTATAACCCTAACTTTAATCTTTTCAGGTAAATATCACTTGTGCGGCTTTCATTTTGGTTTCTGCCTTCTCTCCCCTCTTTCTCATGGCTCTTGGAACTTTTTGGGATAATGACTTGGAGATGGCGGCTTCATGGCTCCACCTTCACCAAAGTAAGAAATTTTGAGACGAGGAAGGATGTTTTCTGGTCTTTGGTGGTTGCTTTTCATGCGGAGTTTTGTGTTTTGGTTCCCCGAATCATGCCGCTCTAGGTTTAGCTTTTGATTGATTTACTTTCTTAGGCCCATGCTTAGCAGCTTTTTAGGTTCTTAGTGCTCATAACTTTGATACTAATATCAATGTGAGTTGCCCTTTACAGGCAAGTGGCAGGTTAGGGTTTAAGCGATAGTTGAATAGCATTGAATGTCATTAATTTGGCGATACTCTCCATGGCACAGGATCGGTGCATATTCGGTGAGAAACTCGTGATTCTTTAGATGATGGTCTTTACGAGCCTCCTAAAATGATGACAATATTTATATATGTTAGGTTCTCAAATTAGGGTTGCATAACGACTGATATTATTATTGGTTATTCTCATGCTGGATCCGATTATCGGTGAGAGAGGAGTGTGATTCTTTAGATGAACTACGAGCCTGCGAGATGATTAAATGTTAGGGTTTTAAAATAGTAAAAGGGGCCACAACTGCATGTTACCTGTGTTGACTCAGGTTGTTGTTTCAGGGTGTGAGAGGTTTGCTAGTTAAACATAGATCCAGGTTATACCATGGACTATAGGTTGCATGTCATAACGAGGATAAAAAATGGGGACCTTGTTTGCCCTAACTTTTGCCAAGTTAGTAACCTAAATCTTGAAGTTAACTTTTTCACACTTAAATTTCCAGTTTTACAATTCTCGAGTTTTCAAACCATTCCCCTTGTTTTGGTAATTCCAGAAGTCCAATAGAAAGCCTTTACGCAACCCGTTGCACTTAGCAAACCATTTTTGGGGATGAAAACCCATCCCGTGTTGACCTAGACCACTATCTTACTTGTGCTTGACTACGACGATGTAGTAAAACAGGTGTATATAGTTTTGTTTGATTTTGTTCATTTCTTGTACGGATCAAATGGCGCCGTTCGCGAGTTGCCCTAGGTGAAGTGTTGTGGAACACTTGATCTTCATCACGTCTTGGTGAACTCTTTTGTATTTCATTGTCATTTTCTTATTTCATTAAAAAAAAAAAAAAAAAAAAAAAAAAGTGTTGCGAGTTTGGTGTACGCCTGTTCTTTCTGCGGGAATCCATTTAGTGGATTGAAAATTTCTTTGCAAAACCTTCATTTAAGGTTAAGTGGAAAAAATTGGCCCCGGGATAAAATGAACCCCCACTTGAAGAAACAATCTGATCAAGAGGCCGGCTCCTAGGGCATACATGACAATGAGGGACTATAGGAACCTTGCATGGCAAAATCGGCAACCCTTGGGAGAAATCAATCGAATAGGTCCATGAAGGGTTTGTAGAGCCATTGAATTGGAGTGTTTACCCTCCTACATAGTGCCTCCCACACGACTATATCTCAACTCCTCGATACCACAACCACCACACAATTAATTTCTCTGTTGAGCGGGCCATTACGAACCTGGCGGTGGGTGATGTTGTGGAAGAAGCGAAAATCAATGCTTTCGATTAAGTCAAAAAATTGACACTGGAAACAAGCAGAGAGGTGATGGACTTCAAAGTGACTTTGAGCATAAGCGGGACAACTTTGCAAGATTCCATTGAAGACCTAAGGTGATCAGCGCAATGTCCACGGAGGATTGTCAAAGTGGCATGCGGGCGGTGTGAACACTTGGCCACACGAAGGAGCTTATAGAGGATTTTATTGGGTGCTCCCGGAAAGTTGGATGAATCCTCATATATATGTGTGTTGTTTTTCCAGGGAACCAGAGGAATCACTCTGTTGGCCAGAAGAAGAACTGATGGATAAACGATGGACCTAAAAGCGTCATTGACAAACCCCGCCGTTGGACACACCCCTTTGCCCTTTGCCGAATGCCAAATACCCCCTTTGCAAGTAGCCCCTTGAGTTGACCAAGTATATTCTACACCTTACTGCACCTGACCCACACCTTAAAATCAACACATACAGCACACAACTCCTAACCATAAGTCCGGCCATGCGCATACCGTGTGTAAAGAACTTTACCGTAGTGGCCATTGCACAGAAGCTTTTGCCGCTACATCAAAATGTGCTTGCCATTTATAGCCGATGATTGGTTCGGTGCGGGTTGGGTTTGGGCATACAGTTTCTGAAACATTCTAAGCTTCTCACTTTTGTTTAATTTTTCTTGTTTTGTTTTATCTTATTTTTATTGGTGTGTTTTCAGGTGTTGCACTTTTTTAAATCTTTCTAATTTTCTTAAATGTTGAATTTTAGGTTGTGTGCAAATTTTGAGCATAAATGCAAATTTCGAAACTGGAATGAATAAATCAACAACTAAGACATGAATTTAGCAGCCATTGCGAAAATTTGCATGATATGTAAATCAAAGAAAATTCGCTATATAGCGAAAATTAGGCAAGATTTAGCTAATGGCAATTTGGCTAACAGAGAATTGTGTGAAGTAGCCAAAGTGATTTCGTAAAACGATGTCTAGTGAATTCTTGTGTCTAAGCGAAAATTAGAAAATTTCGCTAAGATTGCGAGTTGGCTAAGATTGCGAAATTTCGCAATCCACTCGCAATCCTAGCGAAAATCCCCACGGTTGCCTCCCAATTTTGTTTCCTCATAACTTTTCCTTCAGAACTCCGTTTTAGTGTTCTTGGGGTATCGTTGGACTTAGAGAGTGTAGAATCCGTGACCAGAAGAAAGAACATTTTTTTGAAACTTTTATGAAAGTTGTAATTTTAAAATGGTACAACTGGTCACCTTTTTCTCTTATTTTTCTGGCATTTTTATTTTTATTGTTGTAGGGTGAATAAGGTGTGATCGACTTATGAAGTCTACTATCCCAGCAATGATCACATCATCATGGAGGTAACACTTCCTTCTCTAATTTTCATTCCAAGCCCCATTTCGGACACGAGATGGGTGGCGGTGCAACAGGGAGAAATTAGCAAAGGAATGGATTGTGTTACTGTTATTGTTATTATTATTTTAGAAAGCCCATTTTGTGATGTTTAGTAGCTTCTTTGGGTCCCCTTTCTATAAAGGTTGTTATACTTCTGACACTTTTCACGGGCTAGTTTGCAACCAAACTTTTGTGTGGTTTTGCCTAACACATGGTTTGAAAAATTAAAGCTTTGTCCAGATTACATTTAATGTTACTTGGTTCCATGCTTGGATTGAGTGGTGATTTGGTTGAATTCTTATTCAGTTTAGGCCTTTTCTTCACTGCAACTTTAGCTAACCACGCACAAAGCACGTTTAGTTTCAATGATGAAAATTTGAAAAACTATACCACTCCCTTAATTTGCATAACCACCTAGTTTCATTGACCGCCTTTAATAGGTTAGGACCCCTGGAAAGAAAAATAAGAAAAGAAAAGAAACGAAAAGGAAAAGAAAAAGAAAAGAAAAGAATAAAAATTGACGCTTTGCTTGTGAAACCTTGAGCACGGTCAGGGGGTATATATGGCAGCCTTCTGGCAGGTGCCCTAAACCTTCTTTGTAGTTTGGGAGTCTGGAAGCTTGATACAAACCTACATGGGTGGATGGGTGGGTTGTAAGTTGTGGTGTTTGAGTCTCGAAATCATTCGAGTCCGGAAATGGCTACGAAGAGTTTGTGGATTTGCGAAAGATCCTTATGACTTGGTGCCTGCACAAACATGGTGGTTGGGAGGTCGCCGGTAAGATCACATTACATAGGCTTTGGTGAGGTCGATTCCTCCAGCATTTGCACCTACAACGCGCCTGCAAAAAGAATTGTGGAATAAGGGTGGGTCACGATCTGTTTAGGTTGGTTATGCTAGGTCGTATTGGATTTGCTTCTAGGTTGGGAGAGTGCGGTTGGCCGGTTTATTGTTAGAGCTAATCAAATAAACGCACGTTTGGTGGAAGTTTCTGGTTGAGTCATCGAGAAGAGCTCTTTTGACTGGCCTCAATTTGTATGGTATTCGATCTCACTGATGGTTATTCGCCGGCTTTGATGTGTGTGTGATTCCTTACCGCCAGGGTTAGGCGTTCCTTTCTTCACAACCTTTTTGAACTGACGTGCTTTGTGCACATAATTTTTGTTATCTTTTGTATGCTCTTTCTTTCTCTTTCATTTTGCTAAGGGATTGCCCAATGCTCATGTGTAGTTCAGGGGTGTGATTAATTGCAAAAGGGTGCTATTTTGAACCCTATTTTAATAGATTTTGGCGCTTTTTGTGTACTAGTGTTAGTGTTACATAATATTAGGATCCACATTAATAGTCACACTTGTGACCAAGTGGATTTTGCGACTAAGTAAAATGGTGACATTTGTTGGTGATCCAAATGCAGAATTAAGTCAAACTCAATGTATCCTTGATTGAGTTGGAGAGAAGAAGGAAAATAGAAAGGTAAGAAGGCGGAAAATCGGCGAGTGGCCCAGTCGACCTTGTTAGCCGCGGGAGAAGGACTTTTTCGCTGGGTGGCGAGGGTTCCCTTTGTGGATCATGAGAATTTCTCAATTTACCATGTCTCTCTTCTATTAATTAGCTAAGCTAATCTGAAATTATGCATTTCGCTACTCACAAAAATTTCGCTCAGCCTTCGTAAAATTTATTATGTGAAATTGCCCTACCTAAGCGAAAATTCACGATTTATTTATATCTCTTGGTGATTTCGCTACCTAGCGAAATTTTGAAACATAAGCGAAATCCTTGTATCATGCTTTGTAATTAATGCCAACCAACTGAATTTTTGGTGTATTACTCTGTCTTGTCCTTTAACTTAGCGTATTTTCACACATTTGGGTTGGCTATAAATGCATATAAGTTTGTAACCCCAACTTTAATCTTTATTAAATATCTTGCGACTTTCACTGCTTTTCCCGATTTCTGCCTGTTTCTCTCTCCTCTCTCCTTTGTGTTGGTTCATGACACCCTCAAGGATGTGCTTGGAGGATGGCCAACCTCATTACTTCCCTTCTTAAATAAAGTTCTTGAGGTGTGAGATCTTTAGGTTCTTTAATTGGTTCCTGCTTTTGCATACGACCGGAGTTTGTGTAATTTTGGTTCCAGATCTTTAGCTCTAGGTTTTAGCTTTTTTGATTTACTTTCTTAGGCCAATACTTGCCAAGCTTTTAGGGTTTAGTGTTGTACTTAGCTTTAGATACTTTACTAATATCCATTAGATTGCCCTTCCCGAGCCGGGGGTGGTTAAGGGTTAGGGTTTCAAACTGATAGTTGAATAGCATTGAATGTCATTAATTTGGCCAATACTCTCCATGCTTTGCCAGTCCGGTGTATTCGGTGGGGAGATCGCTGTGATTCTTTAGATAGTCTTTTCTGAGCCTCTAAATGATGGCTGCATATATTGGGAGGTTTTCTCAAATTAGGGTTGCCTGTAGCATTTAATGTTATTGGTTGCGATACTTTCCATGCTTTAGGATCCGATTACTCGATGAGAAGTGCGCATGTGATTCTTTAGATGGTCTTCTGAGCCTACGAGATGATATTAAATGTTAGGGTTTTTCAAAATGTGATAAAGGAGCCTGGCTGCATGTTACGCAGTGACTCAAATAGGAGTTGACTTTCAAGGGTGAGGTTTGCTAGTTAAGCATAGATCCGGTTATGCCATGGACTATAGGTTGCATGTCATAACGAGAAATAACAGGGACCTCGGTTAACTTTAGGATCTTAAGCTTCATTGGCCTTTGCTTCAAGGAGTTTTTTTATTATTTTTCTTCATTTATTTTCAGTTGCAAACTATCCACTTCCTGTTTTTAACCAAGCCCAAATCAAATTCCAATTCACGAGTTTTGATTTCCTCAAATCAGCACAATGAAGAAAACCCACATCCTGTGTTCGGCCTTGGGCACTTATCTTTGCGGTAGCTTGACTCGTACAGGAAGACAGGATAAATTTTGTTGATTCTAAGCTCAACCTGACCTGCGAATCAATGTCGATGATGGAGGTTCACATTTACGCAACAAAGGCGGGTTTGAGAACCTCCTAACTAAAGTATGGTGACCTTAAAGTGGCCACCCGTACCATCCTCGGACCAATGGTTGGTTGGAGTTAGCCAATCAAGACCATACTAATGAAGTGGTGAACTCACACAACCAAAGTTGGTCTCAAGGCTCTTTGTTGCTTATGGGCATCGGAACAACATACAAAACGCCATCATTGGCATGTCCCTTTATATATGGCCTAGTTTAGGCGAGGCATGTGCTTTGCTGATGAGTGGTATAGGCATGAGGTGGGGCGTAGAAGAAGAAATTGAACCTGGATATGGGCAGATCACGGCCTTAAAAGGCTCCTTGATAATATTAATGAGCTAGAAGGCTAAGGAATGATGCCTACTTCAGCTGAAATGCAAAGATAAGTTAAAGAAATTGGCTTGATCAGCTAGCCTGGCTGATGAGAATTTCAAGCATGAGGAGACCCAGTCTTTGCTTCTGACTAAAAGCTCACACCTTTTCCAGGCAAGCTTAAGTCAGATGGTAGGCCCATTCACCATCGGGGTCTATCTCAATGGATCGAGTGGATTTGCTCAACAACTCAGCGATAGGGTGTTCAAGGTCATTAGGAAAAGGCGGAAACCACATGCCTTCTTGCTTTCAGTAAACCAAAGGAGGATATTCCCTCCTTCCCCATAATTCGAGAAGACCAGGTGGGAGTGGCTTCTATATAGACATTATCTCGAAGTCACTACTTTTTGTTAAGATTTTTATGTACTTTGTTTAAGTTTAATTGTGATTTTCTTAATCTCTTTATTTTTAGTTTTGTTTTTCTTTGCAATTCTTCTCATTAACAACTGTGTTTTCTCATAAATTTGGTTCTCTAATTTTGCAAGTGTTGTAGAAGGTATGGAGTTTTTGAGGCAGTGTGAAATTTCCAGGTTTGCGAAATTTCGCAACCTGTGAAATTGTGCAGGTTGCAAAATTTCGCAACCTGCGATATTTCACGGTTGTGAAAATTCTCCTACGTCGCACTGTTCATCTTCTTCCTACCCTTTCACTTCCCTACAACCTTTCGTTAGATTAATTCCATGCATGATTAAGTAGATGATCGATTGAAGTTTAATGGTGTTCAGCCTTCTTCTTCAACCTTTAGCTTGCCACACACGATTACATCCCGGTTTTCTTGATCAAAGGCGAATACGCCCTAGCCCCTCGCTACCAAAACCTACCTAGTCTCATTGACCACCTATATATGATGAGGTTAGGCCCCCCGAAAAGAAGACTAAGTCTTTGCAAAATAAAAATAAGTGAAAAAGAAGAAATTCGCGGCAGCTTTGCCTTGGGAGCCGAGCATGGTCAAGGGGTATATGACAAAAGTCCTTAAAGCGCTACAGTGTTTAAAAGCAATGCGGTTGGGACACCGTAGTGCTTTCCTTCATGGGTGGATCGGTGAGGTTAGTAGGTTGTAGGTGCTGATTTGAAATCTATTCGGGTCACGGGTAAAACTTGAAGAGAGTTAGTGGTCAAAGATCCTTATGACTTGATGCCTAAGCCTTGGTGGTTGGGAGGTGGTCGGTGGACCCCGAGTTATGGACTTTGGTGAGGTCGATTCCTCATTGCACCTAACTTACAAAAAGAAGTGGAATAAGAGTGGAGCGGTTATTTAGGTTGGTCAATGTTCTGGGTCTTGGCGGTGGCAGTTTGGGGGAGAGTGTAGTTTTTGCGACTTACTATTAAGAAGAATTTGATCACGTAAACGCAGATTTTTGGTAGGAAGTTGCGGGTCGGTTCCTTGAGTTGGATACTCTTCTAAAACTTACTTGATTTTATAAAGGCACATTTGTTCTGCCAAGCATGGTTGTAAAGTGCGGGGTCTTAGTGATTCATACTGAGGGTTAGACATTGCTCGTCCACATACTTTTTGAGATACTATTTTTGTGTAGACTCTGGTTGTGGTACTCTCTGCTCTTTTTTTGTCATTGCTAAGGGACTAGCAATGTGTCGGTTGGGGGGAGTGATTAGTGCTCAAATAGTGCTATTTTGAACCCTGTTTATAGTAGATTTTGAGCAACTTTTGTGTACTAATCAACTTAAATAATTCAATTTGCACATTAAGGTCCCGGTTTTACTACTTATCGCATTTTGTGGCTATTTTAGTAGTTATACAAGCGAAATACGCCAGCGATGTTAGGCGGAGCTCTGCCACACGAAAGAATCCAAGCGAACTTCGAAGATGCGTGTCATAAGTCGGAAGGAAATTTGAGCCATAAATTGAAGGAAATTGGACCATTGAAATTTGGCGAGGTTGCAATTTTCTATGGCTCTACCTTCGCACCAAATGACCGTTTTACGTGGCCTTCCCAAAACTACCCCTTTATATATTTTGGTAGTTCAGACATTTTTGTAATTTCCTTGTTCTGGGCTGTATTTAAGCCTCGATCAAGACTCTATCTGTGTTTGATCACTTTGTCGAAGCTAATTTTGGCTCGAAAGCTTTCAACTCTCCCGCCTTTGTGATTTTCTCTCCCTTTCTTTTACTTTCTCACCGACCAAACACTCCTTGAGGATGACAACTCAAGGGATGCTAGGCTAAACCCCCTCATCCTTGAAGTGGAAGGCCACTGGGCCAAGGTTCTGAGGTAAACTACTGTCCCCCTGTTTTCAACGCATGCAATTATTGTCATTTATGCTTCTGTATGTCACCTCGGGTTTAAATCCTTTTGATGTACCACGATTGGCGTGCCAGCAAGCTTTTAGAATGGGTGGATTAGTTACTTTCTGAGATCACTAAGGCTCGGCAATTGTCATTTTATTTACCTTGCTTTGCAAGTTAGGTCAAGATCGATTTTACTACTATGAAACGCCGGGCAGCTAATAAATGTTGTATCTCGAGAAAAAAAACTTTTAGGGTTAGGTTTTATGGCTAAGCGATGATCCGGTTCGAAAGCTATAGGTCCTTCTCCCCCATGCGCGAGAGCTTCGAGGACCTCTCGGTCGCCCCCTAGACCTCAAACCCGGTGGCGAAGGACTTTGCAAGGAGTTCTTTTTACATTCTATTTCATTTTGTTTCTAGTTTTCCAAACCACCAATCACTGTTTTACCGCCCCAAATCCCGAAGTGGACACCATTTTGATGGCATGTAAATCTGTTTTTGCGCGAAGAAGAAGCCTCGCAGGTTCGACCACAGAGTCGGCTATCTTACGCATTAGGCTTTCTGACAATAGAAGGTTTGGGTTTACTCATTTATTAATTCAGGTTTACAGTGCACACACATTTACGTGCGAATCACCAATTGGTACATATTATATATATATATACTATATATATATATATATATATATATATATATAAACACACACACACACACACACATATGCTTTGTTAGCCCGGTGGGACCGTGCAGAGTGTTCGTTATCATGGCATGAAATCATAGATTAAATTCGATAAAGGCTAAAATGCAAAAATGATAATAGGATTGATGCACGATTTGTGATTTGAATAGTTGATATATAAAATGCATAGCTTGAGATGACCAATAAATTGTAATTGATTTATTGAAAAAAAAAATTATAGATATGTATTGTACTACATTGGTCATTGACAATTGTACAAAACCATTGTTTTATAAATATTGCATGTTTCAATTAAAAATGAAATGAAGAGAGAATTTCCATAGAACCACTAAGCATGAAAATGCTTATCGTATTGTTCAAACCAATGTGCATGTATTGAGTGATTAACGGTGGGACCCAAGATCGAGGCCTTGAGTCATTAAG
The DNA here is from genome assembly GCA_016808115.1 of Tetrastigma voinierianum. Classification (NCBI taxonomy): domain Eukaryota; kingdom Viridiplantae; phylum Streptophyta; class Magnoliopsida; order Vitales; family Vitaceae; genus Tetrastigma; species Tetrastigma voinierianum. The sequence continues at coordinate 6,133,125 of JAEQBH010000193.1, forward strand.
AGAGATTCTCGGAAGTAAAGTATATATACTCTCCATCGCCATCCATCCTATTGAACAACTGATGTTTTGTGATCAAAATAGTTAAACTTTGAAGCGTTTTTATATTATTTTGAATGGGCATGGGATATACACCTTCATTGTAAATATATATTACAGTTTATATTAAATTTATAGGCCTTAGAAATGATTGAAGAAAAGCTTTTTTGATTTTTGAAAAAAAAGAAAAAAAAGGCTTTAAATGTCTAAATGATATATGTTTGATAAATATTAGATTCAGCTAGCACCTCAGATGGTCGGACCACAGTGATTGATTGGGCGGAAGGGGGACTTGTTTGAGTGTTATGACCTGGTTTCGGGCGGTTCTGACTGATTTATGTTTGTAGAAATGATTTTAGAAATTTTTTATTGCATGCATTGCATTGCCGTACTCGCGGATGACATGACTTTGATCGCGGACACTTATTGGTCTTAATAGGTTCAACATGGATGTTCAAGGACCCTATGAGATTGGTGGCCTTCGGGGGAAGTCGCTCAAATAGTCCTATTAGTGTGGAAGGTGGGCAAGCATCCCATGCACCATCAATGAATGAACAAGAACAAGTAGTAAGAGGTGCTGTAGACATCCTCTAGAAAATAGCTCCGGCACTACAAAGCGTAGTGCAACCAGCTGCAGTTACTCCTCAACGGTCAGCCATTGAAAGAGTGGCAAGGTACAGACAGGTTGATTTTATGGGAAGGAAAGATGATGAGCCTTCTATGGCAGAGAATTGGCTCGAGAGGACGGAGCGAATTCTTGTGCAAATGAATTACACGACAGAAGAGAAATTGGAATGCATTCACTACTTGAGATGGAAAAACATCATCAGTGGTGGGTTTATTCTGATTGGCACCACAAAGTACATGGGGGAAATTTTTCTTGGATGAAGTTAAGAACTAGCATGTGGGTCGCATTTGTGAACAACATAGAAATTCCAAAATTTGAGGCAAAGACGGATGAGTGTCACGAATACTAGAGAGAAATTCACGTTGAGCAAGTATGCTCCGAGATACTATATAGTAACCGAAGAAAAATGTGGTAAGTTTGAATGGTCTCGGTGGTATATCAGAGCCCAGTAATCACGGGATTCTACGCCATAGTGATGATGACTTCTCGAAAATTGGCATGTGCTCCAAAATGTTTGAAGAGTGAAGAAAGAAGAGGAGAAAATGAAAGAAAAAGAAAGAAGGCAAGGGGGTAGAAAATCCGGTTAGTCCAAATTACATCATGGCAGCATAAATTCAAGACCACGGTTCTATTCGACTACGACAGGGATCAGCTTCCCGAGTTATCGGTAGTAAATTGGCCCTACCGACCTTACAATCAATTTACTATATGTAATTACTTTTAGGAGGTTCTTACCAAGGGGACGGTTTCTCCTTTTTGCACGACATGGGGGAGGCATGAAGTGTTGGGGTGGTGGTTCTTCATTTGAGTTATTGGATCCGATGAGCACAAGATAAAAAGGTGTCTAAGCTAGTTCTTTACATTTACCACAGGCAGAGATGCGGGTTCCAGCGATCTGAAACGCGAAATTGAAGTAGCTGGTGTTAAAACCATGAGATTATGAAGTGTGAGTGAAGCGGGGATGCCCGTGCTCCAGCTAGAGCATATGAGATGAAAGTAGTATAAGATACCGATGCCTTGGATGCGATAGTTGGTAATTTTACTATCTTTGATACTATTGTGCATACATTGATGATGGACGGGTCAACCGTTCGTATCAGTGCCCACGACCTTACCTTATTTGGAGTAATTTACGAGAGTGGAAACCAAGTATGACATCTTGGTGACAAACCCACTCGGACATATTGTTATGGTGAATAAGGTGTATAGAGATTGACCCATCAAAATACGAGAGTATGAGTTTCTAGAAGACTTGATTGAGTTATCATTTAGAGAGTTTGATGTGATATTATGGATGGATTGGTTGTCCCGACACCAAGTGGTAGTTGATTGTAGAATGAAGGCCTTAAGGACGTAATTGGCGAGAAGTGACTATCGAAGGTTGAACCACCTCTCTAATGTGATACCCGCTGCTACTACTAGAAGGATGGTTTGAAAAGGGTGTAAAGCCTACTTGGCGTATGTGATAGACACGAAAAAGGCGGAGCCTTGTTTATCAAACATCCCTATAGTTAGTGACTATCCGAATGTGTTTCAGGGGTTGTCGGGATTGCCTCCTGATTGGGTTCGCAATCGGCGTTGTTATTATTTCGAGTGCTCAAACTCCATTGCAAGTAACTCGAATGGCTGTAATTGGAGTTAAAGAGTGTAAACTTCGAGGTTGCAAGAATATTTAAGGAGAATGGATTTGTTCAAGTGGGTGCCAGCCATAGCGGGGCTTCAATGTTAAGGTGGTACACTTGATTGTGTTGATTATAGGCAAGCCCAGACAGATGACAATGTGAAGAACAAGTGGCCAGATTACAGAATTGATGACTTGTTCGGCCAATTTGAAAGGTGAAGGTGTCTTTTGAAGATTGACTTGCGTCCGGTGTATCATGATTGAGGATTAAGGATCACTGGATGTACATAAGGCGGCGTTCAAGCCTTGTGAAATGGACATTATGAGTTCCTTGTAATTCCGTTTGGAGTTTGCAAACAGAATGCTCAGCAGGCTCATAGACTAATGAATGATGTTTTTTGGCCGTGTGGATGGGTTTGGCGCGTGAGTGTTGCGACGACCGTTCTTTATGTGTTCAAAGATCGGAAAATCACGACACACCTTGGGTAGTATTGCAAGGGACTTTGAAAGAAGAAACTATTAGTAACCTTGTCACGGCGAAACCGACGAGTTTTGGTTGAATGAAGTGTCCTTTCCTGGACACCTTGTAACATAAGAAGGAATTCGAGTGGATCCAAGGAAGATAGAGGTGATCATTGAATGGAAACTACCGAGATATGTCACAGAAGTGTGTAGTTTCTTGGGATTGGAAGGTTACTACAGAAGGTTCGTTAAGGGGTTTTTGATGGCTATGGCCACGATGACCAAGATTGCTCGAAAAATGCCAAAAGTTTGAGTGGAGCGAAGTGCAAGTAAGTTTGATAATTTGAAAGCGTTGATCGAGCCGCCGGTTCTTACTCAACCGACCTCTGAGTAAAGAATATATGTGATATTTAGCGTCGTCGTTAAACGGACTCGGATGTGTCCTTCTTATCACGAGGGTAAGGTGGGTATCTTATGTAAAGGCGATTGAAGCTACATAAGAAGAACTATCCCTCTATGATTTGGAATTGGCGCTGGCAATTGTATTTAGTGTTGAAGTATGGAGACATTTGCATTTGGGAAAAGTGTTTCATCTGCACCGATCATAGAGTCGACCGACTATTCTCTTGATAAGCGCTATGTCTATCAAAGGAAACGATTCGATTTGCATGATTCCAATATCCATTGGCCCCCGGACCGAGATCAAAGGTTTACCTCGAGATTTTAGGGAAATTTGTAAGAGGCTTTAGGCACTCGATTGAATTTCAGCATAGCGTTCCACCCACGGACGGATGGACAATCAAAAAGAGTAATTCATATTTTGGAAGACATGCTAAGGAGTTGTGTGATTAACTATGAGGGTAGTTGGGATAGACACATCCTTTTAGTTGAATTTGTGTACAACAACAGTTTCCAATATAAGTATTGGAATGGCGCCTTATATGAGGGCTTTATGCTGGAAATGTAGAACCTGCCGGATTTGTGTTGGACGAAATTGAATGAAAAGAAAGTGATTGACGACTTGATATAGGGCGAAGAAAAAGTGAAAATGATTAGAAAAAGATTGAAAGTGGCCCTTAGATAGGCAATCATATCACCCAGGCATGTAAAGAAAGATATTCGATCTGGTGGCGAAAAATTTTTGAAAGTGTCGCCTTGGAAGAAGAAGGTATATGTATAGAAATTGTAACCCCCCAAGTCAAGGAATCTTTCAAAGTGGAGAGTATGTGCAGATTTTGTTTGCAAATTAGAGTAGTCTATGAATGTTAAAGTTAAAAAATTGGCACCAATTGGTTTATAATTTTTTTGGGTGCTTAGAGAGAGTTGGGTTTGTATGCTTGAGTATAAACTAATCAAAACAATGGGAAGTTAATTTTGGACAACATTACAGTTGGTTTGTGACAAGTTTTAAGTCTCTTCTTTATCTGAAAAAAAACAGCATATTTTACCTGTTTGTGTGTTATGTGATTGAGGCCTTAGAGAAGAATTTTAATTTGAAAATTTTTTAGAGATGTCATTGGATATATAAGGACTATGATGGAGTTTCATGAATTTTGCGAAGACCGTTTGAATAATTTTGGGTAATAAAGTCCTGCGAGAGTACAAAGGAAAATAGCGGTCCATGGTGTTAGTACTGTTGTTTGAGGTTTTTGACTTAATATTCCTTTGGGGATGGTTTAGTTTGATCAAAGTCTCTGTTACAAGGCAAACGGTACGTGTTTTGAGAGACATGTGATAGATTAAAGTTTGAAACTAACAACCATCTTAGGGCTTGTATCTTGCCTTTATTTGCTAATAGGATTAAGGCCTTAATGTGTTGCCTACGAAAATCAACCCTAACCAAATCACTAGCACACACGAATAATATTGTTTCTTTAATTATGTTGGAATAGGGTGGCGACGGAGGAAAACCCGAGGCTGAGATCGAGATTCAAAGTTGGAATCAAAGTCCAAAGTTTTTGTTTGTTCTACACATTTCTATCATTTGAATCTCTCTATCTCTAAAGATTGTTTGGATTGCATGTTATTTTAAATTGATTTGATGCAAATAAGTTTTGAAATGAATGAAGTTGATTTAAGTTAAAGAAATTTGAAATTGATTGATTGCGAAATGAATGACATGAAAATTGCATAGTATTGAAATGATTTGTTTGTATAAAAAGAATGCATACTATCTGTATTTTCACAAAAATGATTTGAATACCTTAATAGAATGTTAGCTGTTAGAATTAGGATTAAGGATAAATTGATATATATTAAGAATTCGAACAAAAGTACTGGCATACCTATTGCTTGTACTTGGAATGATTATCGATGAGTGTACACCAACCAGTACATATTTTATATATATATATATATATATATATATATATATATATATATATATATATATATATATATACATACCAGCTGGCCGGCGGGACCGTGTCGATGATTCGTTATCCTATTCTTTGCCTTTTTCTATATAGACTAAAAAGCCCTCAAATTAGTTTACCCAAAAGAGCCTTACACTTCTCTTGCATCCATAATAACTGGATAAATTTGCTTGATTAAATAACTTTTTCTTAATATTCTGATTTAAAAAAATAAGAAAAGAATTGAGTCTATGACCTTTGCAAGTGCAGGTCATACAAGTTGTAAAATCGGAATGTAAGTCTAGGTATCATTCCCTGAAGTTGTAGCAGGTAAATATCAGCTTCTTTGACTACTAAATTTCCATACTATTTAGACTAAGAACACATAGTGAAAGGTTTATCTAAACTACAGAAAAAAAATAATTAAAGATCATAGACTATTGAATACTATCAAACTAAGATAAAATAAAGGTAAATGAGTAAAAATAAATTGCAACTATAAGAATGGATTGAATTAGTTTCCTGTGAGAAACGAAAAATATTAGTGAAATACAATGAAACAGTCAATTCCAACACTTAAAACACATTGCTCTGTTCTATGTATGGAATCTGGTTTTGTCCAAGATTTCCTAATTGTTGGAATTGGATTTCTCCATATTCACTGGTTGGATACCCTTGCTTCTCTCGAAGACAATATCAAACCAGCTACACCTTCAAATTCTCTTGCCGTCGATTATTTTCTCTCTCAATGAAAACCGCACCCATTTCTATTGACAGGACCTTTTGCGTCTTCTGATTTTTACTTAAAGTTTCTACCACTTAATTAGTAGTGGCTCATCCTCCAGATCTACAGGTTTTGTCCCTTTCCCATATAGATCTATTATATAACACGGTTAGGAACTTGCTAGATTAAAATTGAATACGATTATTTATATTGTTAAATACACTGCCCTCCTTCCCAGTTACGAGGCGAATGGGGGATTTATCAAGATAGCTCTCGGAAACTCGGCTTGATTCGTCAATGGTAGTCTAGCATACCGAGAAAAGAGCGGCTCTGACTCGAGAGATCGATCTTTGTCTGTGTGTCACGCGAGGCATCTTGGATGTGAGGCAAGATAAATTCCCCTCAACTGGTATTCGGTACTATTATTGGGAACTTATCAATTTCAAAAAACGCGTACACCAAATAAGTAAAGCCCAGGCCCCAGGTGGTTCTCCATATTTGTGCGGGAAGGCATAGTAAATGTAAATCAAATCAATGTTTGCGCTTGGTCTGCATTGTAATTAAGAAATGGGTAATTTTCAGATCACGCACACCCACTATAATTGCAATAGCGAAGAAATGAATTCCACCAGATTTTTGGCAGTTTATGAAATTTTCCAAATGATAATTCTAGAAAATAACATAAAAGAAATAAACCTTCAAAATAAGTAAGAAATAAATAAAAATCTCTTTTACAAACTATACCTTTGAAGTTCCTTTCCTTTCCCTTACGCGGGTGGTGAAGACGGAGATACTATTCTAAAAGTGTCTATTTATCTTTGTCGAAAGAAGTGGGCTGGAATCCCCAAAGAAACCGGTGGGTCCCAAGCCGGCTGCTGTCGCGGGTCTTCGCGACCTCAGTTGATGTTGCGACATGGATTTCGTTCGTGATCGATCGCGCGACCTCTTTGTTTATTACAGCAATTTTCTTGCAATTACTTTGATCAATGGTCGCGACATTGTTTGTAGTATGACCTTATTTGCTGGGTTGAACATGGGTGTTGATGTCGGAGCTGGTTTGCATGCTTCAGCGACATCGTTGTCTGCCAGAGCTTGATGGTGACGGCGGGTTTAGTGCGACCACGCTACATTTTATATGATGATTTCATGTTGAAAAACTGATTTCTTGAGCCGATTGTGTTGGTGGTCTTTTATTACGGTTTCAATTTTATGTCGCGACCTTGGTGATGTCGCGACCTCATTTTTGCTACCCATTTATTTTCTTATATGGTACGCCTTCTCGGTTCTTTGTGCAACCAATTTCTTCTTGTCCGGTCGCGACCTCGCATGAGTGGAGCGACATAGATTCTGATCCTAGTTTGCTTAAATGGGTGCCTTCAGCCAGTTTCTTAACGGCAAGGACTTTGGTTTTGCGGCTTAGGTTGACTCAGCCTCTATTTTTGTTGCAGCAATCTTCCTGTTTTATGACATCAAAGTGGGTGTCGCGACATGATAGAGCCTTTCATTTCAAAGCTAGTTTGCAACCTTGTTCTCTGCAAAGACCTCTCTTGTGGCTTCTGTTGGCGGATCTAGCGACCTCAAAGTGGTGTCGCGACCTCGGTCATATTCTATTGGCGTCCGCGACATCGAGTGATGTCAGCGGCGAAAGATCCCCTTCTTTTGTATTTCCTTTAGTCTGGCCCACATTGCTATGCGCCAGCCTCTTTCTTTAAATTTTTGACTTCCAACGGCCCAGGTCTTCCGACAATTCTTTCAAAGTTGATTTTGGTGATGTTATTGACTTGGAAATGGCCGACAACTAAACTTATCGCGATTTCCGATTTTGATGACTTCGGCGGTGCATAATTTGGTCTCTCTTGGTTTTTGCTGAAATTTTGGCATCGCTTTGTATTTTCATAAAATTAAGTTTGGAAGTAAACTACATTTACGCATACAAATTACTTGATTGTATCTTGCAATATACTCGAAAAATGGATTAAAAATCTAATGGTTTTGGACTCATCAAATTCCATGACTTAAAATTTTGCTTGTCCCAAGCAAGAAAAGAAAAAAAATTGTTTGTCCTCAAACAAATAAGATTAAAGGACATTTTCTGATTCATACCACAGTCTTTGTTCCACCTTAATGTCTGGAAATAAGAGATACCATCATTATTTTAGAATTTCGGTTTAGTTCAAGAATAAGAAATGATACATATCACAAATTTAGGTGAAATAATGTATTTAAACGGTTTGTTAATGAGTACATTTTGATGAAGCGTTGTTGTGCGGTCTTCCGTCCTTTTCATCTTCATATTTGAATTTAGTTAATCTTGCAGGAGTTTTCTTAGAAATTTGTTTACTTGAAAGTCCATAGGCTTGTTTTCATATTGATCTCAGCTAATGTGGGTAAATTCAACCTTGAATCAATCAAGTCTTTCGAGGCTTGTAATGTTGGGCACAAATAATTGGGTAGATAATGGAAAAAATTTAAGTTACCAATCACCCAGTTTCCCACCTTTACTTTGTACTTGTTGCCTTGACTTTCCATTTTTCTTCCTTGCCTTGTTGATTCTCCTCCAATCTTGGCACGATTCATCTTTTGAATTCTTTTTATGGAATTCAATTTCCATATGCAATTTATTAGGCTAGTTCCTTTGTTCTTGAACTCTTTTGGCACTGTTTTTCCTAAGGTTGGGAATAGTGCAATGTTTTGTCTTCTTAGGCTTTCCTATCTCATACCCAGAAAGGAACGTTGAAATTTGAAACTCCCATACCGGTTAGGTATTAGGTGCTGAGTGTTAAAACACCCCTCTGACTTAATTGTTGATTCGTACTGCGGTGGGGTGATTTGGAATCAACAAAATTTGTTTCTACACCACTCCTGTACGTAGTCAAGCTCTCTGCGAGCGGTCTAGGGTCGGTGCGGGGGTTGGGTTTCATCCCCACGAATGATTCATTATCATGATTAAAGTAATGGTAATTTTGTTTGGATTTTTCGATTTGCATTATGTAGGTGTTGGTGTCACTTAACCGCGAGATAGTTTAAAATGGTGTAGAAATAAGACCTTGAAGCTTGGGTCACTAGCTTGATAAAATGGGGTTAATAAGGTGTCCTCAGTTATTTCCTCGCGTACCCAGGGCAAATGATAGTCACACTTAGCCAAAACCGGATCTTTGTTTAGCTTTGGAAACTAACCCTTAAGCCTTTCCTATTTGAGTCAAAACCTTCTTTGCAGGCATTTTAATGTTCCACAGTTTGAAGAATGCATGTTTAACCTAATTTGAGGGCTCAAGTAAGTGACATCTAAAGAATGTCAATGTAAAGACTAAGTGAAGATGCCCGAACCACAAAGCGCATTAAAGTATTGACCAAAGGAAAGACTAAACCCTAGTTTGGAAGAGTTTGGAATAATAAATCCGGTACCTATTTCATTTAAAGCGAGGACCACCTCTGAGCCATTCTTGACCCTAGCAGCCTCCTCTTTGCTGGGTTTTGAGGCTTGACATCCCTTGAGTTGTCATCCTCAAAGATTGGTGTTTGACGGTAAAGAAAATGAGAAGAGAGAAGGAGAAAAGTAAACCTAAAACCAAAAGCTACGTGAATGGATACTTTAATGAAAAGTTAGGGTTACAAAAGTTTATAAGGTGGCTTATATAGCCATGTACAAGATGTGTGATAAAAATACCGAAAATATATGATTCTGATAGGAATGACAGAATTACGAGGTCGTTTGGAACAAAACAGGGGGACAAATTTCATTTATCTTGGTAATCTGAAACAAGCGAAAATTCAAATTTTCGCTATGCCTGACTCGCTATGATAGCGAACCTATGACGAAATTTGCTATCATAGCGAAAAAGCGTGCCTGCTTGAGTGGGATTGAATTTTGCTGAATTCAAGTACCTGCGCAATCCTTACGAAATTTACAATACATATGAAAAGTTTACTCTCTTGCATCCTCTGCATCCTCCTGCGTCGGTTCAACCTCCATTTCTTCAATTCCACTTAACGATTTCTTCTTCGACAGTGAAATGTTGCGAAATTCGAACATATCTGTCGGCTGCTTTCGGCCAAGCTTGATGATGGCGAGGTTCCTGGCTGCAAAATTACCAAAAATCAAACTCGGCTCGTTAGTACTAAGCGCGGACGCACATATCAATTGGCTTAATATCTTTGGCGGGGTTTGAGCGCTCCAGTGTTGAGGTTCCCTTCTTCTCTTCACCGTCAACAAGGTAGAATTTCTATTTTCTTTCTCGGCACCCAACGCGCTAAACATTAAATTACAACTACTCTACAGCTCATTACTGGGTTTCCACATCTTGCACTTTCTCATTAGCGTATTTCTTAAAATTGTATCTATTATGCATACTTCTTAGCGATCGTCTTCCCTTTGGTTGCATATACATATAAATGGAAGATGTTGAGTTCCTAAGGTCATATTCCCACAGTGAGTTGCATAACCCCATTTACGGCAATTTATAATGGCATTCGACGTAGCCAGGCCTTCCCAATATGATAGGGTGAGTTGGCCCCATTACAATCATTTCTGTGTCAGTACGACCAAAATCCACTTTGGATGGTAAATTTGTCCACTTGTATTAGAACATCCTCAATGGTCCTTTGGTGTTCCCAATAGACCTACTCCCGGCTAGAGACGATTGTGGAAGTGGGCTTGGTTCTCTCCCAAACCAATTTGCTTGGCCCTTAGGTGTGCAGTAGGTTCCACACACTAGCTCCACGAGTCTAATAGTGCTTTTTCTACACTAATGCCTCACGTGTGGCATTGCAGGACTCTGGGTTCTTATATTTCACTGAGTCTTGCACTCAATATTAGCACTCACTTGCTCGGTCAAAAGGCCTTTTTATTCCGTTGAAGCCTCTTTTTACCGTCAATAAGTCCTTAAAATTTTTTGCATATGTGGGGACTTACGATCATGTCGAAGAGGAATGTTAACTCACTTGTCGTAATACCTCTGGAAATTTCAGTTTGGTTAACTGAATTTTCTTTAGTTCTGTGAAATGAGGGAGTGCAGATACCTCTTTACTTTCTTTGTTTATTCTTCCTCTGGCGGATGCGACCTCTTGTGGGGCGCATCTTGGTTAGTGTTAGATTCTTGATCTCGATTCTTTACCACTTCTCAAAGTCACTATTGCTTTGGCTACATCAGCCAATTCTTGCATTTGGATCAGCGTTTGAGCCTATTTCATGCACTCATAGGGTTTCTTTGTAATACGGGAAGGAAATTTCCACCGAACTTCTCTTCTTTGGTTGAACTTGGAAATCTAATTGCATCTTGTCCAATTTCTTGTTGAGTGGGTTCATTTGCCTCAATTTTCTTATTAGTTTGAATTTCAACACCTTTGTTTCCTCAAGCGTTCCTACCACTTTGCTTGTGAATTGCACCTTTCGACGGGAGAGAAGAAGGTGGGCTCTTCTTCTTTGTCTCTTTGAAAGTAGAACCAAAGCTATGCGCGCTTTGTGCTCCTAGGGGCATATAGGGGGCTTCTTCCATGATGAGTTTGGATGATTCCTCAATTGAGTTATCGGTGTTTGCCATAAAGGAGGCATTTGTAGGTGGCTTATTTTGACCCAAGACAGGCGTACTCTTGCATTAATCCACGAAGAAATATTTGGGCCAGTGCTCCATAGGGTGGCTATTTGGTGACGAACAAAGCGAAGTACGAATCACGGAGCAATTCATTTCATGCTGCTTACCTTCATCGCTGATTTCTCATTTCAAGCTCTTAACCTTGGTCAGTGGTCGGTTGCAGCCGTCTCGGAGTGTCTTCGGAGAAAGTGCATAGGTCATCCTTTGGTGCGATTGAAGGCCTCATTCTCACCTTCCCTTGGATTCGGTTCATCCCATACCTTAGGGTTTCGGCCATAGTTTCAAAAAGTCCATGGCCTCATGCGGGTTCTTGCTCGAAAGTCCCCTCCACACATGGTTTCGACGGTTGCCTTCATAGGAGACATACCATCATAGAAATGATTCACGCATCCATGTATCAAAACCGCATGAATTGTGGACTGATGGTCTCCATGAACTCTCTCAACAACACTTGATAAAACTTCTGATATGTGGTAGTAGAGTAGTGTGGTTGCCTCTTCAAGCTAGTTGGTCTTTGTTGTATGCCCGAAGAATTTCTTCAAAAATTGACTTGAAGGTGACCCAATTTCTAATTGTTGTTCTCGGCCTCGATGGGTGCAGGCATATTTTGGCTTGTCCTTGAAGGGGTTAATCGATGCCTTTGCTTCAACAAATCCATATCGATTACACCCTCCTTAAAAGTTACTTGCATGCTTCCTCAAATCCGGAAGATGTTATGGATTTCATTTTCCACTTCGCCTTGAAAAGTTGGGAGTAGGGCACGGATGGGTCTTTGCGCCACATCACAAGCGGGTGGGTATGATCACGGGAAGGAGCGCTAACTCTAGGAGGGTGTGGTATTGACTGCGTTGGATTCATAAGAATTTACTTCTTGGCTTTGTTGTTCCTGTAGAGGATCCATTTGCTCAACATGCTGCGAGGCTTCACAGCTTTGCTCAATTGGGTGCACTTGCTCTTTGCGATCTACCCGGTGTATTCCTCTATCAGTGATGCATAAGCACTTGTGACACAAAAAGAGAGACAAAGCAAGGAACTATCTGGCTTGCAAAAAAGATTAGTATTGTGATAATAATAAAATATTTGTTATGATAACAAGCGCACAAACGATGACTACTAAGTAAAAAAACTTTATATTCGCGATAGAAATTCAAAAAGAAAGGGTTAAAGGTCACTGATTCGTGCCACATTAGGGTGATCCGAATCAACAGGGTTTATATCCTAAGTTCCTCCTACGAAAATGGCAAAGCTCTCTACTGATATAATAGTGGTCTAGGAATTCGAACGCAGGAATTAGGTTTTCTTACGTCTGGAAGAATAGTTTAAATTATGAGTCAAAAATGGTGAATTTGGTTTGGATTTTAAGGTGGGTGATAAAAAGCGGGGAGGTTGGTAGTTTACAGAAGCAGAAGAAACAAAATAGAAAAAAATAAGAAAAAGAACTCCTTGAAGCATTGAACTCTTGGTTTTAGGTCTAAGGCAGCGAAGTCGGGTTCATTTCTCGTGTGCTGGAGGATGACATATAGTCATCTCGGGCGGATCTTCATTTAGCTTTAAAAACTAAGCCTAATAATTTTCCTTTGATGAAAGCATTTATTTAGCATTTATGGTTCCTACGAGTGAAAATCTATCACCTTGACCTACCTCATTTGAAACCGTGAGCAACTAATGGATATCCGGTGTGCAAAGCTAGAATACACTGAACTAAAAGCTTGCCAAGTATTGGCCAAAGTACATATCAAAGATTTAAGCCTAGAGTTAGAGATTTGAGACGCAAATGTCAAAACCTCGCTGCGTAAACGGGAACCACCGACCTTAGGATCCTGTACTCTTCACTTCAAGGAGGAAATGGTTTTGCTTGCCTCCAAGTTGTCACATCCTTGGAAGTGTTTGGCAATAAGAAAATGAGAGAAAGAGGAGAAAGAGAGAGAGAAAATGAGGCCAGAACAGGGCCGTGATATTTCCTTCAAAATCAAAACTTAGGTGTGATGTTTTACAATGGCTTATAGCCTTACAAACATGTGAAATACAAAATAACTTAAGCTGTTTGAGAATAATTACGGTGAGGGTAGAAATGGAAAAACAAAGCAGTCGTTTGGATCGCAAAAAACAAAGCGAGAAAATTTCGCTATACGAATTTTCGCTATGATGTGGTCGCTATCAAAATTCGCTATGAAGTCGCGAGAAATTTGGCTATCATAGTGAAAGTGAAATTTTGCTATGCTGCGATAATTTTCGCTATGATAGCGAAAATTCCTGCGTAGCGAAATTTTGCGGCCTTTGTTCGACTTTGTTCCATTGCTCCTGCTCTTTGTTCCTACGCATTATTCATTTCTTCTTCTGATATTCTTCACATTTCAGGCTTCTTTGATTGATGAGAAAACCATAGAGTGTTAAAATCAAGCTTTGTTGTTATGATTGGGTTGACCACAGTGATTTGGCCAATTCCTGCAAAAAACTACAAAAGCATTACTCGAATGCGTCGAAGTGCCGTGGGACCGAACATGTCAATTGGGTTAATTATAATTAGTACACAAAAGCTCAAAACCTATTAAGAGAAATGGGACTGAAAATAGCACTTTTTGGGCACTAAATCACCCCAACTTTAGTCCATATGTGTGAAAGAAAGAAAAGAAAGAAAGAGCCTCTGATGATGATAGCAAATATGTTCACAAGAATTATATTCAAGGTTGAATGAGTAATGCCTAGCCTAAGTAGAATCATCAAAGCCTTGCCTAATAACTATCCTGCAGAGAATGAATGCATTACAAGAGGTGGTATCAAAGGCCTCCATCTCGGTGAATCAACCGGGGAACTTCCACTAAATCTATTTGTTTGATCCAACTCTCAGCAATAAATTTGTCAAACTACACTCCCCCAGCCTTCTAAGCTACTACCCGGCCCTAGCATACTTCTTAGCCCTACGGCGTCGGGACCGACCCTTATTCCCACAATTCTTTTGCGTTGTAGGGTTTCAATCTGAAATCGGCCTCCACCGCAAAAGTCATATATGGCAGGGATCTGCATTAGCTCAATATGGAAGCTTGGAAGATTTTCCGAGTCATGGGATCTTTCCGCTAACAAGGCTCTTCGGGTTTCACCCGGGACTGAATGATTTTGAGACTCCAGCACCTGGCTTGCTAAACTCTTTACCATCCCACCGTGTAGGAGGAACACTAAGTCGTGATCCCGACCCGAGGTTTAGGGCAGGGGCTTTAAAGGCTTCGCCATACCCCTCGGTAGTGTATATATACTTTTTCGGGTTTCAAGGCAAGCGTTGCAATTTCTTCTTTTTCTTTTCTTATTTTCTTTTTATTTTGGAAGACACATTGACCTTCTATTCATGGGGGTCATAACTTTATTAAGGAATTGGTCAAACTATGGTAGGTTATTACTGCAAGGCTTAGGAGGCTAGGCAATTTTGAGGTTAATGAAGAAACGTGTTTGCTGTGTGTGGTTAGCTAATTGGAAGAAAAGTTCGAAACAACAAGAGTTCAAGCTGATCATCCACTCATTGAGCATGGAACCAATCTAACATCAATAGAATTGAATGAAGTTTCAATTTTTTCAAACTATAGGCTAAGCAAACACACAAGAGTTTTGGTTGCAAAGTGGGTCTAAATTTTGAAAAGTAAGTTGTATAGTATAACGACTTTATAGAAGGAACCCAGCAAGCCACTGAACATCACAAAATGGAAACACTCAAAATAAATAACAAAAACATAAAAAAAGCCACTTCCTTCGCTAACTCACCCCATTAAACATCTCGAGTGTAAAGGAAATAGGGCTTGGATTGGAAATTTGGGAGAAGTGTGTTACCTCATGATGAGATCTGATATG
The DNA here is from genome assembly GCA_016808115.1 of Tetrastigma voinierianum. Classification (NCBI taxonomy): domain Eukaryota; kingdom Viridiplantae; phylum Streptophyta; class Magnoliopsida; order Vitales; family Vitaceae; genus Tetrastigma; species Tetrastigma voinierianum. The sequence goes on from JAEQBH010000193.1 coordinate 6,148,378, forward strand.
TTTTTGTGATAGAAGAATCGCAAGCTTTCCATGACACCTTATTCCTCGGGTTGGAGAAAACTGGAAATGAACAAGTTAGAAGAAGAAAAGAGAGAAAAAAAGTGCCCAGTTGGAGCATTTTGAAATATTCACCTTCATAAAAATTTTAAAATGTTTATTTCTAGATATTTATGGATTCTACCTCTAAGCACCAGCGGTGCCAAAATGCCTAAAGCGGGTTCGGATGAAAGCGTTATGAAGCGAAACAAAATCAAGAGGCAAAATAGTGGGGCATAGCGAAAATTTTTCGCTATCATAGCGAAAAGTCGCTATGATAGCGAAAATTGACATAATTGTATGCGAAATTCGCTATCCCGAATTTTTTAAATAAAAATAAAAATAATAAATGAATAAAATTTTTTATTTTTATTTTTAATATAAAATAATAAAAAGTATATATAAATTTTTTAATTATATATATATATATATATATATATATATATATATATATATAATAAAGTAATAATAATAAAATAAAAAAAACAACAGCGTATTTGCCCACCTCTTATTACCTTGTTTGTATGCATTGCGGGGGCAGTACATATTTTGCTATCATAGCGAAATTTCGCTGATGTATCCTGTGTTTTCACTGTGGTTGAGAATTTGGCTATGATGCAGTACTCCTCCTCCTCATTGTTGTTGCTCCCATTTTCTTCCAATCAGGCTTAAAAATTTGCACACAAGGCGCAAAGTGTCTGAAAAATTAAGAAAAAATTGCAAGTAGAAAAACAAGCTAGAAGCAGTGCTTAAAATTAGACAAAATCTAAGAAGAAAAATTAAAGAAATCAAAATAAACATGATATAAAATGAAATAAAACAAGAAAATTAAAACAACAAATTGGGGGACGTTTCCCTAAACGGTCTTTAAGCCTTTGGAGGCGTTACATTTGAAATGTGACTTGTAGGAATGCTATGGTCGAGTGCTCCAAAATCCGAACGTACGCCAAACCATCCACTATGCCATACGATGCTTGGGCAGGCGCCATTTTCTTTGAGAGGTAGTGAAGGTTTGAACAATGGCCACTAGCTTCTTGAAGTTTTGCAGCATAGGCAGTAATGTGGTGGCCTTTGTGGTGGGTGCTTCAGGGGCTTTGGGTTGGGATTGTGATACAGGTGAGGGCAGGATATAGACTGAATCAGTAGGGGACATGGGTAAATTTTTCTCTTTGTGTTCCTTCCACTAGCACTCGATCAACAATAGGGATTGCTTCCTTCTTCTCCCATAAGCGACCAATGACGCAATGTCTGTGGATTAAAAATTTTCTCTTTAGGCTTTCTTGTGGCACACATTGTAGACCTTTGCTCCTCCACCATAGTGTCACTTAGGCACACTTCCTTTGGATTCTCTTCCTCCTGATGAATAAGCTGATTGGTGAGCTTTGAAATAGATCTTTTGCAGGTTGTCCAATTTCTGCTCCATTTCACTTTGAAGTCGTAATTCTCTTGTTTACATTGTTTTCTGTAGTGTCAGTGCGGCTTGAGTGAGCATTGATTGTCCTCTGTGCTTCCCACAAAGTTACCCAACGGTAGGTTGAGATAGCCTCTCAGGCGGAGAAATTAATTGTGGTGGTTGTGGTGCATTTGAGGTTGGGTATACACTATGGAGGAAGACGGGTGGTGCATAAGTTGAGAGGGAACCTTCGTGGGTGCACCTCATCCATTTGGTCTCTATAGTCCCTCATAGACCCTATTTGGGTTTTGGATTCTCCCGAAAGGGGTGCTGATTACGCCATAGGTTTACGTAATCCCTCTCATGGACATGTATGCTCTAGGGTTTCTCTCTCCACAAGGTACTCACTATAGTTCTCCCCTTAGGTGTTCCATTTACGATTTACAGTTCAAGCCTTTGGAACATGTAGATTCCTAAAAATAAGTGAAGAACCACTTGAAACAATCCTGCAACAACTTTTTTTTTTTTTCTTTTTCTTTTTTTTTTTTTAAATGGCCCAAAGAAAATGACAGTGAAATATAAAGCAATTCACGGTACTTGTGATGAGGATCAGGTGGTGTTCCCTGGCCTCGTCAAATGCATAGAAGGCACCATCCCGAAACACTTGGCGCCATTTGATTAATTTCTTTTGTTAGGGTGATAGGAATCAACAAAATTTATGTCCTAAGTTCCTCTACTCTTGCCATTAGCAAAGCTCTCTTTGCAATATATATAGTGATCTAGAAGATTCGAACCTACGGGGATGTTTCTTCGTACAAATAATGATTTAAGTGAAGCTGAATTTGGTTTTAGTTTTAAGGTGGTGATAAAAGCAAGGGGGTTGGTGGTTTACACAAACTGAAAATAAAATGAAAGAAAAATAAGAACTCACTTGGAAGCATTGGGCATTTGGTTTTAGGTCCTAAGGCAGCGAGAAGTCTGGGTTCCATTTCTCGTATTGGGAGGATGACATATAGTCATCTCGAACGGATCTTCATTTAGCTTTAAAAACTAAACCTAATAATTTTCCTTTTGATATAAAGCATTTATTTAGCATTTATGATTCCCTCTGATGAAAATCTATCACCGACCTACCTTCGATGGCTGTGAAGCGACTATGAATGTCAGTGTATCGCAGCTAAGAATACAGACCTAACTGCCAAGTATTGTATTTAGAAAGTACATCAAAAGCTTTAAGCCTAGAAGTTATAAATTTGGGAACCAAAATGTAAAGCACCTTTGCGTGAAAAGAAGCAGGAGAACCACAATGACCTTACTGTGCCATTGACAACCTCCACTTCAAGATGGACTTTGCTTGGCACATCCTCCAAGAGGTTTGTCATCCTTAGGTGTTTGCTGTAATAAAGAAATGAGATAAAGGAGAAGAGAGAAAATGAGGGCGAATAGGGGCCCGTATGTTTCCTTCAATCAAAACTTAGGTCAGAGTGTTTTTACAATGAAACATATAGCCTTACAAACATGTGAAATACCAAAATAACCAAACTAGAATAAGTACGTTGAGGTAGAAATGAAAAACCAAAAACGGAGTCGTTTGGATCACAAAAACAAAAGCAGAAAATTTCGCTATGCACGAGTAATTTTCCTTCTGATGAAATTCCTCGTGGCGAAATTTGGCTTTGTAATCGCGTTCCATTGCTCCTATGCTAATATTGTTCCTGCTTTGATATTCTTCATTCATTCTTTGAAATTGATAAGAAAACAATATGAAATTGATGGAAATAAGCCCCGAACTTTGTTATGATTAGGTTGACACGCGTTGGCCAATTCACATAAAAGTACAAAGCGACCTCGAATGCGATCATAAGTGCAATAGGGACTGAATATGTCAATTGGGTTAGTATAACAATTAGTACACAAAAAGTGCTGAAAACCTATTAAAAATAGGGCTGAAATATACTTTTGGGCGCTATCAGTCACCTTAACACTTGTAATGAAGGTGCAAGTACATATAACTCATCATGCGCAGTTTGGCACCATCATGGCGGCGCCATTTTTTGATTCGTGCGGTAGGGTGATCGGGAATCAATAAAATTTGTATCTAAATTTCCTCTCTTTGTAGTGGTCAAGCTGCTGCCAGTATAAGCGGTTCTGAATTCGAACACGGGGATGGGTTTCGTCTTACAAATGACTTGTATCATGATTCAAAATGGTGAGGCTTTTCATTTGGATTCTGATTTGCATTAAAAAGTGTGGTTGTTTTGTCACTAAGCCTTCAGTGACGATTTAAAATAAGATGTAAAAGAACACCTTGAAGTTTTGGGTCACTAGTTTGATATGATTGGGATGTAGAGGTGTCACTCTGAGGTTATTTCCTCGCATTAGGGCAAATGACATAGTCATTTCAGCCAGAATCATTTGTTTGCTTTAAAAACCAACCCCTTAGTAACATTCCTATTTGAACCATAGCATTTGCGAGCATTTTAATGTTGCGGAGTTGAAAATAAAGCATTTAACTACTTTGAGTGGCGTAAATGAAATCTAATGGATAATAGTGTATCTACCATTAAGAACTATTCAGACCACGAAGCTTATGCCAAGTATTGACAAAGAAAATACATTAAATAGCATTTAAACATAGTTTGGAAAGTTTGAAACCTAAATCCCCAGCGATGCACCTCATGAGAAAGCAGAGGAACACACGCAAACCAACATCAACCAGCCTGGCAACCCTCCTCTTCAAGGTTTTGAGGCTTAGCGAACATCCTTTGAGTTGTCATCCTCAGGGTGTGTTCAGCGACTGAAAATGAAGAAGAGGAGAGAGAATAGAAAATGGGGAACCAGCGAGTGTATGTAAAATTAGTGAATTGAATAGTTAGGTTACAAAATGTCCACCTAACATGGCTTATATAGCCCCACAAACATGCGAAAATACCAAACTAACGAACAATATGATTGCATTGAGGCAAAGAGGATTAAACAAAAGCGGAGTCATTTGGATCCGCAAAAAAGCGGGGAATGAAATTTTAAGCTATACACGATTGAATTTGTATGATAGCGAAAATTCGCTATCATAGCGAAATTTCGCTATCATAGCGAAAATTCAGTCATAGCGAAAATTGAAAATTTTGCTATGCACAGTAATTTTCGCTATGATAGCGAATTTTTGCTATGATAGCGAAATTTCACTATCATTGCGAAAATTTCTCTATGCCATAGCGAAATTGCCAATCCTCTATGCAGCTTCCTGCATCCTCCAGCCTGCATTTCTCAACTTCTATGGTTGCTATTTCTTCATCCCAGGCTTGATGAAATCGATGAGGAATTCAGCAGAACTCGGTACTCGTTCGTGAAATTTCGATGCGAAGCTTGATATGATGGTGGGTTCTGAAACCTAAAAACTACCAAAAACAACCTCGAAACAAAATTAAGTAGTACTAAAGGACGCACATGTCATTGACTTAGTGAAATATGATTAGTACGTAAAAGCACTCAAAACCTATCTTAAATGGGACTAAAATAGCGCTTTTTGAGTCTTAATCGATACTCTGAAGCAGAATTTATAGAATTTATGGCATTTCTTTTGCAGCGATAGTTTGGAAATCAATTTACAAGTCTCATGTTTTGATCACTTTGATACAGGATCAAGCAAACATGGTGAAAATAGTTATTCAAAATGTCATGTTCTCAACTGACCCTTTCCTATAAGAGTCCAGTGAATGTAAACTTTAGGTCTCTCTTATATACTTGAAACCTTGGTACAGCGTACCGCATACTACTCTTGTACCTTCTTTAGATGCACCCGTATTTGTCTTTTCTCTCTTTCTTTTGAGCTTATCAGTAGGGTGCAATGTTGAGACGTTTAGTGTGGTGTCCCTGTAGTAGGGATCCATTGGTAACTCCCCACAAGTTGGTTAAGGGCACCAGACATTCAATTCCCTTCAAACTTCACCCCGGACATCACCTTAAAGATCAAAGCACCTACATTAAGTTCAATCCATCTTTTGTCACTTGTAGCGAGCAGTGAAGTCAATGAATCCGGGCCAGTTGGCTTAGGGCATTAGGCTTTGATAGGCCCCTCAGATTGTGCTCAGGATTCCGATTGGGTTTAACCTCTTATGTTCATTGATCTCACACCTTTTTCTTTTCAAGTTGGGGCTCTAAGGCAATCCTCTTTTATGGGTGTCTCAACTCTGTACAAGGAGTGTCGGTTGTCCCAATCATACAACAGGGCCCTAGTGTGTATGTGTGAATGGGTTCCTATGGGAAATAGCTCATTGAAAGATCTTAAGCTTTATAAGCTCAGTTTCCCACTGTTTCTTAGTCTTTGAAAACCTTAGGCTTCCAAATGCAAGGATCTCATTTAATGTTGTTAGCCATTATTATTTTACTATAGTTGTATTAATGGCTTGGTTCTTTTGATCTGAACACTCATTCCAGATCTTGGTGGCCATAAGTTATATTTTCTCTTTCTTCTTTTCTCTTTTTTTTTTTTTTTTTCCGAGATGCATCAACAACAACCCCTATTTGCTACCACACAACCTAGTCTCGTTACTCAATATCTCAATCATACATCAACCAGGTTAAAGTGCATTAACAAATTCTAACATTGCCATTAAATTATATATTACTACTAAATAGCTAACATGCTTAAACATAACCACAACTAACTAAAACAACTGAAACACACTAAAACAAACCAAATTTAAACACACTAAGGTAAACCCAAAAAAACTTAAACAAGTCACAACTTGTACTGGTAAAAATTTTCATATTTTTGTCACCCTCACCCCCCCTCCCCCAACTTAAACTTAGTTTTGCCCTTAATGATATGACACATGTAAAATTTCTAGTAAGGAACGGTGTAAAATTTGCTAGTAAGGAACGAGACACTTTCTGCAAGCGGTTAATCTTGACCACCATTTCCTTATGATGGCAGGTAGGGTAACAATATAACTGGGAGCTCCTTCCATGCTAGCATCTCTCTCATCACTAGTGGTGGAATAGCCCCTCTATATCTCTCCTACATAGAGGGATGAGCAAGTAAGTCTCATGGATCCCTCCAGACTAGCAACACTTTCCCACAGCATATCCTACCTATGAGCCAAGTTGGATGTTGTTGTGGCTAGCATCTCATACATATTCCTATGTCATTCGTCTTGCTTGTCCATTCTTTCATGTATTGCTTGGTGGTGATCGTGGAGCATGTTACTGACATTTTGGATTATCAGCTTGCCCTGATGCCCTAATGGTGGCATCTTATCTCTCTTCTCCTCTTCTTCTAGTTCGGCTGCTACATTTTCTTCTTCTAGTTTGGCTGCTACATTTTCTTCTTCTTCGTCTAGTTCTTATCCTCCTTCTTCCTTTGAGGCTTCCTTCCTTGGGTAAGTGAATTGGGTGAAGACACTTCACCTCCTTGGGTTGCCTCCAGAGCGGGGCTTTGTTTTCTATCGTTAGCTTGACGACCCTGCATCTTAATGAATATTAGCATACAAACCCACTCTTTTTTCTTATTGTCCCACTTCTGGCGTTCTCAATGTGATAGATGATTTCTTTTTATGGAAGTTCCCTCTGAAGTAGGGCTTTAACATTTGTGCATTCACCTTAAAACAACCTTTCTCAAGATGCATGATGTCCATCCCGCCATATGGAAAAATCTGATTGACTGTAAAGGGTCCTGACAATCTTGACTTCAACTTCCCCATAAAGAGTTTGAGTCGAGAATTATATAGAATAACTTGTTGACCCGACTCAAACTCCTTCCTCACAATGTGCTTATCATGCCAAGTTGTGGTCTTCTTTTTTTATATCCTTGCATTCTCGTAGGCTTCATTTCGAAACTCCTTTAACTCACTTAGTTTTGTTGTCCATATTCAACTACATAATCACCCAGTATGCTTTATGTTCTAACTCCACAAGTAAGTGACAAGCCTTCCCAGAAACTAATCTGAATAGTGACATTCCCAAAGGTGTCTTAAATGCAGTTCTATAGGCCCAAAGTGCATTATCGATCTTTCTAGCCCAGTCCTTTTTAGAACTATTAGCCTTCTTCTCCAAGATAGACTTTATTTCTCAGTTAGACACCTCGGCTTGTCCCTTAGTCTACGGATGGTAGGCTAGTGATGTGCGATGCCTAACACCGTATTTTCCTAACACATTGTCAACAACCTTATTAATGAAGTGGGTCCCCCCACATGTGATCAAAGCTCATGGAGTGCCAAACCATGTGAAGATATGGCTACGGGGGAACTTTGCTACTACTCTAGCATCATTTGTACGAGTTGGTATTGCTTCCACCCATTTTGAAACATAGTCGACTACCAAAAGGATGTACTTGTGGTTTAATGAGGATGGGAAAGGTCTCATGAAGTCCATTCCGCATATATCAAATAACACCACTTCTAGGATGACCTGCTTGGGTTGCTCATCTCTTTTTGATATACTCCTTATTCGTTGGCATTTATCACAGTACATACGAATTGGTGAGCCTCCTTGAACAAACTTGGTCAGTAGAACTATAAGATCCCGATCACCGCCCCGTACCCAACCCAACCCGATTAGCAGATCTGAACCAAATTTGGGGGAACACGGTCCTCACTTTCATTTCCAATCCAAATCCAATATATATATATATATATATATATATATATATATTCAATACAAATGTGAATACATTTTCAATACCCAACACATTTCAAATACTCATTGGGTATACGTAAAAATATACATTCAACATTTTTGTGGAAACTAAACATTTTTCTTAAGGCCCATATATATATATATATATATATATATATATATATATATATATATATATATATTCAATACAAATGTGAATACATTTTATTACTGACTTACATTTCAAATATATTGGGTATACGTAAAAATATACATTCAACATTTTTGTGGAAACTACATTTTCTTAAGGCCCATCATTTTAAGTTAACTCCCTTTATTTGTACCATCATTTTACAAAATTTATCGAGTTTTCAATATAAAAACATTTCACGAAAATAGAATCGAGTTTAACTTTCACAAGATACTTTATACAAAAGAGTCGATTCAATTTCATGCATGCGTGTAGTGGGTTTTACTTCTCCCAAATGGCTTTGAAGTTGGCTCACATTAGCCTGCGATCTTAAATGCCTTTTGGGTTCACTCGGTACCTGCGTGATAAAACAACATGTAAAATTTTCATGCTTAGTGGTTCTATACGGTTCTATTCTCTTCATTTCATTTTAAATCGAAACATGCAATATTTATAAAACAATGCTTTTGTACAATTTCCGATGACCAATGCGTCTGTCGTATATATATATTTATTGATAAATAAATTACAATTCATTAGTCATCTCGAAGCTATGCATTTTTCATAGGCGAAGAAGAAAACAAATCGATGCACTTTTCAATCTCGTTATCATTTTCCAGCATGCTCGAATTTAATCCTACGCACTGATTTGCCTTGTCGCAGATCATCGGCACGGAGTCCAGTGGGTTTGTGGTAGATATATATATATATGTGTGTGTGTGTGTGTACTCAGTTGGTGTACACTAAATCTTTGTCCGTTTAGACTCTGGTCGATATGCCACAATAGTACATTTGTTCGACTCTTATTGGTATACCAATTTATCCTTAACTCTAATTCTAATGGTTAACATTCTTTTAAGGGCATTAAAATCATTCATTACAATTTACAATAGTATATATATACATTTGTATGTAAATAGGACATTTTCACATTCATGCAATTTTCTTATGCAAATTCATTTCACAAGCAATTGTCTCAAATCACTTTAAACAAATCATTTCAAACACAAATCAATATGCACTTTCTTGTCCAATCATTTCCAAAATTCAAATCATTTCGTAATTATTCAAATATTTTAAATAGAGAGAGAGTTTGAGAACAAACCAAAAATCGTCGCTTTGATTCCAATCTTCGGAATCTCGACTTCAATGTGGGCTTTCCTCCTCGTCAGCCCCTATTCAAATACAATGAAAATCACATATTAGTCGGTTATTCTAGGAGTTATATTTTTCAGTATGAATTAGGATCATCTCATTTGGATAACCCAGCTAAAGTTCTGTTTCGATGCCAAGCGGTCGATATGGCGGATCATGGATCACTTACCCAGTTTTTTTCAGGCCTTAAATCCATAAATTGGTAATGGTTCCTTCACTCATTTAAAGCTATGGTTCTAAGGTTTCTTCTCCAATTGGAATCATCCAATTTGGATCACCCAAACTCAAGTTACAACATTTTAATGCCAAACTAATCGATATGCCCAGCTTACTGGATCACCCACTATTTTTTTCAATTTCTGGGGTCTTAACTCCATAAATTGATAAATGGTTCCTTCACTAATTTTAATCTATGGTTCTAAGGTTTCTTATCCAATTGGAATCATCTAATTTGGATCACCCAAACTCAAGTTATTGCATTTTCTTTATACTCTCTATTTTGCAAGCGGAATCGCATATGGCTCCACTTTGTGATTTACAGGCACTTTGAAGTTACAATTACATACACTTCATTCAAGTAAATTGTCCCCTTAGTGTGTTTGCAGAATTTTAATCACTCAATTTGGATGAGTGGAAACTCATTTATATTGAAACACCCACAACTACACCCAAAGCAGGGGCATGCAGGTGAGCTGCAGAACTCACTTTTAAGCCCATGTTGGGGCCTTGGTGCTTTCTGATTTTCTCATGGTCCTTACATAAATTTGTATCCCTTTCTCTTATGGTTCTTTACCAATTTGAATCACTTCATTTGGATACTTATAGCAACCTATAGCGAACAAACGAGGGGTTTAATAATTTTTGACAACATTTTCTTTAAGAAACCAACTTTTCCCTTTTACAAACATTCCTCCAAATAATCCAAACCAATACCCAATGCAATCAGCAATACTCTTCAAAACTGACCCCGAAACAACCCACCTTCAGCCCTATTTACCAATACAAACACCTTTAATAAGGTTGAGTTTCCCTCAGAAATCTAAACGCAAAGAGGTTAGGGTTTGGTTTTCTTTACGCTAAGCTCTTCTTCTCTTTTCATTCTTCTTCCTCCTTGATCACTTCATCTCTTGCCTTGTTTACATGGAGAGAAATCACCAACAATATGCCGGCTTCTTCTCTCTCCAATCAGTAATCTCTCTTTCTCTCAAACCCAAAATGCACAAATGAGAGTTATGCCCTTTTACACTATTGAAATTGGTCTTAAGTCAAAATCCTTCCTAAGGCCTTGTTTGGCCTACACACTAATTCCCATTTCTCATTATTCTCATTTTAAAGCTTCATTTCACATTCATTTTCATTTCATTTACATTTTGGTAATTACATCCCTCATTTATGACCATTTGACATTTTTACCAAATTTATTTAGCTCTTGTAAAATTTTCGAATTGTATATTTTTTTCATTCTTAGGATTTAAATTTCGAAAAAATTTCATTTACTTTATTTTATACCCTAAACATGTTCTTAAACTGTTAGGGTATTTTTAGGGCGTAACAAGAACCTTGACTGAAGTACCTTTGCGGCTGTCCTCTGACCCTCAATGTGTCCTCCACATGATAAAGTGTGGAAATGGTTTACTATACTTTCCATTTCCTCCTCCGGCACACACCTTCTAATTACCTTATCAACCCAATGCTTATATAGAATAGGCTCCTTCCAATAATAGTGCTTCAAATGTGTAAAGAACCTCTTCCTCTGCTGATAGTTGAACTCAGGAGGGATCAATTTGGCTACCAAGTAATTTACCTATTAGCAAACCATGGTGATAAGCATGAATTTTATGGTATTTTTATTTTTATTTTTTGCATGATTTTTTATGTTGAATATTCGTTTTAAATGCAAATTATGGGTACTTCACCAAATTTAGTGTTTTTGTCATAATATAACAAAAAAACAAATAAAACGGCAAGAAAAGAAGCAAAAGGTGATCAAAAGTACATAGTCACGACATTGGCTGAGTAGAGTCGCGCATCGGGTGACCAGAGCCAAAACATCGGCTGAGGAATGTCGTGACATTATATCAGAGTCACGACATCGCATATTCATTGTCGCGACATCAGAACATGACTCCAAAAGTGACATCAGGACTCAGAGTCGTGACATCGGAAATCAGAGTCGTGACATTGGCTGAAGGCATCAAAATAGAGGAATGGAGTCACGACGTAAGAATTTAATGCCAAACTGCAGAGTCGTGACATCAATTCCAGAGTCGCGACATCAAAATGAGACTACAACATTGAAGACCAAATTGTAAAGTCACGACATCGAAACTCAAAGTCGCGATATCAGAGCAAAGTCACGACATTGAAACACAAAGTCGCGACATTGTACGGACATGTAAAATGCAAAGTCATGACACCAAAAGCTGATCCACGACATCACAACAACAATGTCACGACATCAGTTATGACATTAGGCACGATTATGGCAGGTTCTTAGGCTTTTCGAAGTCCGTATTTTCCGCCTCATTTTCAGGGCTTAATCATTATAGCCTATAAATAGAAGCGCCTAGGGTAGAGTGCTTAGTAGTCATTAAGAGGGAGGAGGAAATCAAGGAAGGACGGAAGCAATTTTTGTATATATTTATTTTCTTTTATTTTCCTTTCTTGATTCATTTTTATAATTTTTAGGATTAGAGTAGTGATTTGAGTTGTAATATTGAGTTGAGACGATTGTATATCAAACTTCCTTTATGTCTAAACTTGAGTGGAATCTAGAAATTTTTCTTGAAGCCATTTTATTCAATTTTCATTACAGTTTCAATGAATTTGTTTGATCAACTAGTCATTGTCACTTGTCATTCAGTTGTCGAAGGCTAAGCTCCCTCTGGAAAATGATTGATGTTTGGCTATCATTTTTGTAGTATTTAAATGAATGTTGTGGTTCGAATACTGGATTGATTTAATTGGTACTAATCCTCAAGAGAACTATTCTAAATATCAGTAGATCATACCCCAAAAGAGTTGTACCTACACTCTGGTTTCCAGAATCCCTCTGAGTGACACAAAGATGGACTATCTGAGAGTAAAGAGCAGTAACTTATGGGTATGGCAGGCTGATATCTTTAGAAGTAATATAGTCTAAATATCACTCTTATAAATCACTGGTGATTGTTCTAACATTTAACTTCAAGGTCCCTTTCTAGGTGACAGCAGAAGTGTGTTCCCAAGGAATAAGGACCATTTGTTGATCTGTTAAATTAATATTTAGAGGTTTTATCTCAATTTGGTAGAATAATCTTGATCCCGTGTTAACAAAGATTCTAACCAAGGAGAGAGTATTTTAATTGAATTGCATACTAAGGTACCAATTACTTTGAAAAAGGCTTGTGTAGTCTTTGGGAACAAGCAGTTTTCAATCCTAAGAAATGCTTGATGAGTACTGGTTTAGGAAAGACAACCAACTCTTAAAGAGGATCAAATCCTAAAATTAGTTGTTTAAGACCCATTGACCTGGTTTAGGAATATGGTGTTCTAAATGGTGAAATGTATAGTGTCAGGAGGTATTCCAAGGCTATGCTACTTGCTCTTGGACAAGTCCAGAATTCAATCTCACAGCTGAATTGTTTTAACACCGGATGCAAGTTAGATAGTCTTAACACTGATTGCATTCCCAATGTTATTTCAACTCAGTGAACCCTCTAATCCATTTGGTTTACTTATATTTTTCATTAAAGAACATTTAACAAAAATTCTTTTATTCCATTTATGCTAGTTAGTCCAATCTTACAGTTAGAGGTTCAAATAGTGATGATCTTAAGCAGTCAGGGTACTTGATCTCTAAATTTTCTCATCAATCCTTGTGGGAATATATATGGGCTTATAATCCACTTTATTACTTGTATGATCTGTGCACTTGCAATTATTTAGACCAATTTGAATTTTTTTTTATAGACAAACAACAGAAAAATAGTCTAATAGAAATTTTGCACACCTATCATTTACAATCTCAATCAAGTTTTTAGCATTTCTATCGGGGACTGATCAATAGTCTTTGGTAGCTAAGTAAATCATCTTTTATGATCTGGTTTTAACCAGTTTTTGGCATTATTGCTGGGAGTTTTAGACAAGTCTCCAATGATAATGTTCCATACAACTTGAACAACATTTTGGTCTATACAAAATTGGTCTAACACATGGCACTAGCTTCACATCCTTAATTACCAAGAGTTGTTCATTAGGAAAATCATCATTGATTTGAACCTCCTTGTTAGGTCCCTCCAAACGTGAAAGATGGTTTGCCACTAAGTTTTCGATCCCTTTCTTATTCTTTATCTCCATATCAAACTCTTGTAATAGTATTATCCATCTAATCAGTCTTGGCTTAGCATCCTTTTTGTCCATAAGGTACTTTATAGTCAAGTAGTCAGTATGCACTATTACTTTATTACCTATAAAGTACGGTCAGAACTTGTCAAATGCAAACACAATTGCCAAAAGCTCTGTTTGGTCTCCTAATTGAATTATGCTTCATTTAAGGTTTTGGTTGCATAATAGATTGCTTGAAATATTCTCTTCCTCTTCTGGCCCAATACTGCCCCTATTGCAAAGTCGCTTGCATCACATATCAGCTCAAAAGGGAGGTTCCAATCCGGTGCTACTACAATCGATGCTGAAATTAATTTCTCCTTTAGAATCAAGAATGGCTACGAGAACTATTCGTCAAATTCAAAATGAGCTCCTTGGACTAGAAGATTTGACAAGCTTGGCTATTTTGGAGAAGTCCTTGATGAATCTCCTATAGAACCACCATGCCTCGAGCTTCTTATCCCTTTCATGCGAGATGGGAAATTGGCTTCTCTATCATTTCAATCTTTGCTTTATCTACCTCAATTCCTCTTGCAGAAATCATGTGCCCAAGTATTATCCCTTCTTTCACCATGAAGTGACACTTTTCCCAGTTTAAAACCAGGTTGGTTTCTTCACATCTCATCAAAGCATCTCTCAAGTTCTCGAGACAATTATCAAAAGATTTCCCTAGAACTGAGAAGTCACCCATAAACACCTCATTTAGTGCTTTTCTACCATGCGAAAATACTGGCAGCCATGTCTTTGGAATGTGCCCGAGTCGCGTTACATATTGAATGGCATTGAGCCTTAGTAATCTTGAAGTGGGAATAAAAAGTGGTTTCTCCACGAGTCTTCTAGATATATGGTAATCTAGTTGTAACGAGATAACCATCAGAAACATAGGTTCATGCTCTGCTAGCTTGTCCAACACCTGATCCATAAATGGAAGTGGGAAGTGATCTTTTACAGTTGCCTTATTTCGACTTAGATAATCTATCTTGGTCTCCATCCAGTCACTATTCTATAAGGGATAAATATGTTGCTCTCTGTCTTGATTACTATCGTCCCTCCTTTTTTCGGTCTTACACCTGCTGGACTCCTTTCGAGAACTATCAAATATAGGGATTATAAGTATCTAGCCACTTCCATGCTTCCTTCGTACCACCTCCTTCATTACCATTATTAAGTCTCCTTTATTGATTCCTTGAGAAGGCTTGTGACCATCTTCGACAAAATCCAATGCTTGCCTTTGTTAGTTGGACCATATGATGTATACAAAATTTACTTAGCGTTATCACCTAAGGACTATTATCTAATCCCCGGCAAAACTGCGCCATAAAACTTGTTGACTACATCTATTAATTGTTATGGATCAAAACACCTATTCAAATTTATGACTTATTACCCCGAAGTTATCTAGTCCTCGGTAATAAAACCATTAAACTTGAGTGTGCGTTTCTTTAAATGTAATTGTTGATTAAAGATTTCATAAAGTAAACCATTTTCTACGTAGTTTTGATCGGTATCTTTGCAAGTGCCTGAATCGAACAAGTAGTAAATTGGTTGAAGTCGAATATCGATCCGAGATCTGAAATTTTTCAATCAATACCCCAGCGCTGGCTCCATACTATTTGGACGATAATCTGATATTGGGATTTTGCTTTGAGAACTACGAAAGAATGATGCTAAAGAAAATGAATGAATAAAAGAATTGAATATTGAAATATTAAAATGTAAAATTTAGATTGAACAGTTATTTCTAGAAACATTGAATAATCATGTGCTTGAAATCGAATTCCCTCTGATGCATGCTTTGCATGGCTTTTCGCTACGAACTCTGATTTTAAAACTAGTCCAAGGATTAATATAGTGTGACTAGATCTCCAAACCGTTCATCATCTCACCTTAAGCTGTTTCTCTGAACCACAGGTGGGATAACTACTTTTAAATCCTAGTAGCCTTGTTAGGGTATTTTCTTTCTCGATACTTCATACCCGCTAACATAGATCTATGAACTGAGCTCCTTAAATATAGTCATTGCGGGGTTTGCCTTGTCTTTGGTTTCCTCATCCTCAAAATTAGAGCGACTCTTTCCTTGATTAGATCCTTCCTAACACGGGATCGAATTCACTATGTGAATTGAGTGAACTCTACGCATCGTAAAGTTAATATTTCGCTCAGCTCATTCTCGATTCTAGTGAGAAGAGGATGTATTGATTTAAGTATACAGAGCACATTAGATCAACAATATCAGGTTCAAATACCTTCCCAAAATTGTTCCTTACTCTCAGGAATTCCTTCTCTGTGTCACTCGAGGAGGGCCTCACGATCAATTGAAACAATCTACGTTAATGGTGCAGGCGGCAGTAGGATCAATTCCAAACAAGAAAAACCCGATGGGTCGATTTAATATCGAAGTTAAGCCACCAATAGATAAAATCTTTTTGCCGGGAAGATAATTTTAAACCGATAACGTCAACCAGTAGAATTTGGGTTTCTAAATTCTTGATTATACCATACATTGGCTTGTGATGAAAACCCTTTGTAAATTCGAAGCTTGGGTGTTCGAAATCCAAATTTATGCGGAATTCAAACAACCGGCCAGTAATTTCTAAGAAATATAAATCGCATTCAGCTAAATCCTTCCATTCGCGTTAGATCAAAATTAAGACAGAAATACAAACTAATCTAATCTAAAATAAAATGGAAAGAAAAGGAAAACAAAAAGAAAAATAAAAAGAAAGAAAAATAAAAAAATACGAGGCCCGACCTTGGATCTCTCTTTCAAGTCGCCCAAGAGTGCGTTTCTTTTGGTAAGCGACTTAGCCTTTATAGGAGGTTTACGAAGTTGGGCCTAATTTCGATGCATTTCCTTTTGGACTTTATTTATCGCCCGTGAAACGTGCGTCGCGGCAATGGGCTCTTGTGGCGACCTGCGTTCCTAACTGTCGCGATCCTTGTCAGGAGCCTCTATGTGGATTTGCGACATGTCTTGAAGTGAAAGTGGTGTCGCGACAAGCAGTCTTGTCGCGACCTCTTCTCGTGAAACTCACGTCGCGGCGACTGCGGCGTCGCGACATACGATCCATGCGGTGATGTCGCGGCGGTCGTATTATCGCGACTTCCATTTAGTCTGGTGTTGGCGCGACAACGCGATGTTGTCGCGACCTCCGCTGTCTTATTAATTGATGTCGCGACAACCAGATGTGTCAGCGACCTCACATCGCCGTAATTGATGTCGCGGCAAGCCGGGTGTCGCGACCTTATCTTACGTGGCATTGTTGTCGCGTGACTTTCTATCACCTGGCCGATGTCGCGACTGCTTCTATTGTAGTGTTGATGTCGCGACTGCATCCGAATGTCACGACATTGTTTCTTCTTCTTCTTCAATTCCTAGTTGTTTAACTTTGAGTTTCTTTCACTCCCAGCTCATTTTGTTTTCAATTAAGATTCATTTGCGAGTGGAGTTTCAACGTGTAACTGAATCGCATTTTTGATTGTTGTCGAGAAGCTTAGCAACATTTGGGTCCTTTCATCCTTATGCGTGCGTTCTTCTTTGCCGCTTTGCCCGTCCCTTGCTCGATTACGCTGCGCCACATTACGCTCCTTTGCGCAATTTACGCTCTTTTGGATTTCTCTTTACTGCGAATTTGGTGAAGTTTATTCGATTCTAGCATGCTCATCCAGGTCTTTTTATGTAAATTAATCGAAAAAATGGACTGAAAATAGATGACTTTTAAGCTCATCAAACTCCCTAAACTTCCATTTGCTTGTCTGACAGAAAAGAAAAGATTTGTTTGTCCTCGAACAAAGGACATTCTGTTCTATTTTGCGAGTTGCAACCAATTTAATTGAAGACTAGAAATTGCATTCTTTTACGTAATGATGACTTGAGTCGGATCAAGATTAGTTTCTACTCAATCAGGTGTACATAACGAAATTGTTGAATTTGTTTTAATAACAGTAAGGTCAATTGATCCTGCTAAAGAGTAAGTTGGTTTCCTTTCTCATTTCCTTAATGAGTCAGTGTATAAGGATGTTCCACCGTTTTGATCTTTTCTGATTTTCCAAATTCCGTAGGCTTGTTTATTCGTATTGATCTACTAATATAAGTTATTCTGACCTTGGTCAATCCAGGTCTTTTAGGCTTGTAATATTAGGCTTGGGTAAGGGGTAGGATGGATGGGTTTTTAGGTTAGATTACCAATACTCCTTTTCCTTTTCACTCACATCTTGCCCTTTTTTCTCCTTGTAGTTTCTTGGAATAAACTCCCCAAACTTCATGTTTGGGATACCTCGTGATTTTCTTCTATTCTGAAGCGTATGTTCCATTTCTCGATCTGAGTCAGCGGGAATTTTCTTTTCTCGCCATTCAGGAATAATACAATGTTTTGTCTTCTTAGGCTTTCTAACCTCTTACTTGAACTTTGGGTAGTAACTCCCATACCAGATGGCATTAGGGTACTAGGTATTTGAAACACCCACCCCCAGAACTTAATTGTTAGAAATTGATACGAGACAAACCTATTCCTTGAGCTTTCTTTTCCACTGTATTTTCTGATGTAGATCTTTTTCTCCTCATTCCCTTTTTCTATATTTTCTCTTTGAGTTCCTCAAAAATTTATGCTCCCCCAAACTTTATTTCTTCCTCTCTCCTTGAATTCTTTGGTAATCACAGGTTCTTTGGAGGATTGATTCCTTAGGATGGGTTAGGGTCTTTATTAGGCGATTTTGAAAATAAAACTGTTTTTGGCTCAATTTACGGAACTAAAGTATATGCATCGGCATATAAGTAGGGATAATTTAGAATGGCTCAAACTTTCAAGGATGGCTGCATCATTTCTTGTTGGTTGTATCACCTAGGATTTCGCCTTGATCAATAATCTAACAAGTTCTAGAATTTGGGTTGATTAATTGTGACTAACCCTGAGGATTTTATTGACTCACATCAGTGGATGAGAATTAAAATGATGTTATTTCCAACAGGTTCCTTGACTCACTGTTAATACCACAAACTCAAAAAAAATTGTTTTGTTCCTTCAATTGTATAACCTTCCTTATCCTGGACTTATTAGTAAAATTAATAATCGCAATTTATCCTTCAATTAAATTGCACGTCATTTAGCTCTTATTCTGCATTTTGTAGAATTATTAAATTGATTGAATCGAAACTAAATGAAACATAAATAAAAAATTCGAGATATCATGAACAACCAATTACAAATCGGAAGGAAATCTATTCAAATATCAAACATTTCGATTTGTCTGTTTTCTTGATTTACTTGTATCTAAGTTGAAAAAAACCCTTTATTTCTTGATCTAAATCCCTATATCTTCTTCCGGGAAGTTACGGTAAGCTTGAAATTTGGTTCGCGGACCTTGAGCTCCTTGAAGTGATTGGTACATTAACAAGGTTGTGCAACAAATTGGGGCTGCCTCTCCCTTTTTCTTTGAGCTTCTTGGTTGATGGATTCTAACTAATCCATATTCCCCTTCCATCAACCATTCTTTTTATTACACAGCGTTTTATGGAATAAAGAATGGAATTTATTTATTTTCCGACTCCATTCATTCCATAAAACTTGTGTTCAAACCCTTGGAGCTCTTCTTTTCTCTCATTCTCCCTTTTCTCCATTCTCTTTGTTAGTTTTCTTCCAGTCGTTCTCCCATCTTTTTATAGTGAATTTCGTTTCTAGGGAAGAACAACCATTTATTCTTTCTTTTTATTTTTTTATGAATGGATTAAATGAGATTCCTCGAACACATACTCTGGTGTTTCAAACGGTTCAGTTGTTTTGATATAAATTTTGAGCGTTGTCCTCAAACTCATTAATTTCCCTCGATTATTCCCTCGGGAAATTGAGTGTATTAAACACATTGGTTCAATCGTAATTTGGTTATGTTTCTGCACTTTAATCACTATTTATTACTAGTTGATTGCGCTCTTCTCGTTAACCAGTGAGAATGTATCTGTCATTAAATTTAGGGCAAAATTATAGTTTGCCAGTGGCGAATTTCCCTCTTTGTCGCGACAACCTATGTTTGTCGCGGCAATGATAACTACCGGAGGAATGATCATCCTCTGGCTGCGACCTAAGGTGTTTCATTTAAGATGTCGCGACAAACTTCACTCTTTGAAGGAATTGATCTTGTGTGACATAAGTGTTTTAATCGCGACATTGACTATTTTATTTTTATTTTTATTTTTTTATTTTTTGATTATGACTAAGTCACGACTTCAACTTACATTCTTGAGAAATCGACTACCTTCTGTGACGGAAGTTTTTCTATCGTAAGGAGCAGAGCTTTCATTTCTTTGCTCAGTTCTCAAATTCTCGGTATCAACTAAATCAATTCCACACCAGCCCGATTCAAACATATATTCTATTCACTTTTCACGGAATTTGTATAGGGAAAGAATGCTCCCCCTTTTTCAAAAGCTCCTTTCCTGTGAATTCTTTGGGGTTGTCTGAATTGTCTCCTTCTCTCTCTCCTTCCTTCTTGTTTGCAAACGATACCTTATTCTGAAAGGATTTAATTAAACAAAATTAACTTCCATATTACTAACTAATCATATAAAAACTAGAAAACAAATCCAAGGTGAATTCTAAAATATATATATATATATATATATATACACGATCTAAAGTAAAAACAGAAATTAAAGTCTCTATGGGTTGCCTCCCATCAAGTTGCTCAATTTTGAGTCCTTAGCTGGACTTGCTGGTTTGATTTTTATTTTCTCAAGCAGAAATTCATAGCTCCTTCTTTTCTTTCTTTGCTTTGATAATGCTTGGAGTCTTTGTCCATTGACTTTAAATTCCTCCCGACATCAGTCTTGAGTGTTCTTTGCTCAGTAGTATGACACCCCTTGTATATGGTTCCTCCACCTTGATTTCAATTTTCTGGAAACAATCTTAATGCGGGTTAAATAAGCGAGACTGATCCCTTCTGCAATTCTTTCCCTAGAATCCTTTGATCATGCCATTTCTTTGTCTTGTCTTTGTAGATCTTAGCATTATCATAGGCTTCATTTCTCAGTTCTTCTAGTTCATTCAGTTGAAGCAATCTCTCTTCCTTTGCCATTTTGAAATCAAAATTCAGCTTCTTGATGGCCCACATAGCCTTGTATTCTAATTCAAAAGGGAGGTGACATGGCTTGCCAAATACCAGTCTATATGGGGACATCCTAATGGGAGTTTTGAATGCGATCTGTGGCACAAAGTGCATCATCGAGTTTGAGCCAATCCTTCCTGCTTGAACTTCTGATCTTTTCGGGATCCTTTTAATCTCCTGTTGGAAATTTACGCTTGCCCATTAGTCGGGATGATAAGCTAGGCTCATTATATGTTTGATCCACTCTGCTCATAGGCTTTGCAAAAAATTTGTTTGAAGTGGCTTCCCCATCAGTGATGATAGTTATGGAGTGTTCCAAATATACTTTCAATATGTTCTTTGGGGGAAACTCACAAGCGTATTAACATCATTTCTTGAAGCTGACTATGGCTTCCACCCATTTAGAAACATAATCACTTGCTAGCAGTATATACGAGTTTCAAATGATTGTGGAAAGGGTCCCATCAAAATCTATCCCCATACGTGAAAATTTGCACCACCAATATGCCTCGTAGGGGCATTTCATTTCTACTACTGATATTTCCAATCTTTTGGCATCTATCACATAAGTTGACCCATTCGATGCAGTCCACAGCTTGGTTGGCCAATAAAATCTGATTGGAGTATCTTTTAGCGGATTTCTTTCTCCAGAAAAAATGCCCCAATATGGTGATGCATGGCATTCATTCATAGTGCCTTTGTTCACCCTACGGCACACATCTTCTTATAATCATATCTTCCCCTCTTAAACAAAAGTGGGTCATCCCAGATATAATACCTGTATCCAGTCCTGAGCTTTCTTTTCTGTTGTTATTTGAATTGTAGGCCTCCCTGGCTTAAGTAATTCACAATATCATCATACCATGGCATTTGGAATGACAATTGAAATAGTTGCTCATGCAGGAAATTCTCTCTCGATCTTATCTCCTCCTCTTACAGCGTTCTTTCTATTACGGACAAGTGATCGGCTATCACGTTGTCACATCCTTTTATCAGCAATCTCGGTCAGGCGCTCTTGCGAGTAGTAGCTTACCAAGTATCCAGTCTTGGCTTAGCTTCCTTTTGACATCGGATATTTGATGGGCACGCATGATGCTGTGTGAACTATAACATGGGATCTCGGAGATGTGGCCTGAATTTCGCAAGCAAACACTATGGCTAGCATCTCCTTTTGATTGTGGAATAGTTTCTTATTCTTAGTTGAAGGTTACGCTGGCATAATATATGGCTCTAGATATTTTATCCTTTCTTTACCTTTGTCTGACCCCGAATTTGTGAAGTCATCACACGTGCTTGAGATCCTGATCCCGATGCGGTGTAGCCATGATAGGTGCTTGAACGTCGATCTTAATTTCTTGAAAGCGGCTTTACGAGAATCATCAAAAATTAAACTTTGTGTCCTTCTCGATGTCATGAGTGAATTACGGCTATCAGCAGAAATCTTTGATGAATCTCCTATAAAATCCAACATGCCCCAAGAAACTCCTTATACTTTTTATTGTTGTGGGAGGTGCTAAGGTTTTGATAATGGAAATCTTGGATTGGTCCACTTCTAGCCCTGTAGCAGAAATTTTATGACCAAGAACAATACCTTACATCGCAGATGGCATTTTCCCAATTCAATGCTAATTTGTTGTCCTTGCATCTTTGAAGTGCGACCAGGTTGCTCGAACCTTTGTTGGCTGGACCCATACCTTTGTGAAATCATCCATAAAAATCTCACGGCTTCCTCGACCAAATGAGAACATCGACATCATACATCTGCGGAAATGGCGAGGGCGTTGCATGGCCCAAATGGCATCATACGAAAGCAAAGGTACCATAGGGGCGTAAATGTAGTCTTTTCTTGGTCCTCGGTGCGGTGCAATCTGGTTGTAGCCTGAATATCCATCCAGAAAACAAAAATGATGTTGTCCTGTAGCACATGCAGCATCGATCAATGAAGGTAAGGAAAATGATCTTTCACGGTTCTTTGTGTTGACTTCCTGTAATCATGCATATTCTCCATCCACATCAGCATTCTTATTTGGAGATCAATTCATTTACGTCATTGCCGGATCCATGATAAATCCACCTTTCTTTGAAACTGTGGGTAGGCTAACCCGGGGTATGCGAGTGCATAAGATAAAGAAACCCGGCATTTAACCATTTGAGCACCTCCTTCTGATACCTCCTTCATGGTAGTTCAATCTCCTTTGATGTTGATAGTTGGTCTTGCACTCTGCTTCTAGAAGTATTTTGTGCATGCGTATTGATGGACGATACCTTTTAAATCTTGATAGACCATGCTATAGACTCTTTGCTTCCTTAAAATTTCGACAAACTTTGTTCCTCGGCATCACTAAGTCAGGCCGAAATTATTCTTGTAGTTTTGTTCTTTGGCAACTCCGAGGTAAGCATACTTTAAATGACGACAACTCTTTTAAAAGTAGCCCTTCTTCAGTGGTTTCTTGATGAAATTCCTTTTCTTCATTTTGTCTCTTTGTTTTATCCCATTTTGTATTCCAGAGACTCATCACCTTTTCGATCGAATGTAAATTGATGTGCGAAAATCACGAATCAAAACCTTCGAGGATCTTGGGGTCTTTTTCATTGATTGAAAGTTGGTCATTACAATCATAGTAAATCGAGTTGTTGACATATACATCTTTCACGACGATATCATCACTTTACATATCTAAATTCTTCAAACTTACGAGTTAAATTGAAATTCGGTTGTCTCTTACCAACTCGGCGTGAATTCCCTTACGCATATCAATTAGGCACAACTCCGATTCTTAGAGATAGCCTTCCCGAGCGAGAGGGACTTGTGAATCTTCCTCAAGTATCGGTATGATGAAATTCGATTTGGAAAAATAAATTTCCCACCTTGACCTGACTACATCTTCTATGATTCCTTCGAGGTTTTGCGGGGTTCTATCTGCCATTTGGAAGTGACGGTAGTGGGGTAATCTCCCCCCAGGCTTAACTTCTTGTAGCAACGAGAATAAGGCATTAAATTTATGCGCTTTGGTGACGAGCTACGGAACTCAGGCTCTCGATAGTGCGGGAATGGTAAAGCTCCTGGATCCTTCATCTTTAAGTAAGCCTCTCTTGATCACGGCGCTACAAGTTGCGGGTTAAATTCTGAATTCCTTCTTGACAATCTTCCTCTTTTTTCTCGGTATGTCTTTCAAAATTTTGCATAAAGTGGCATCGAGTAACCATACTGTGAAAGGCATGCGATTTCCGTTACGAAGGTCTTTAGAACCTTATGGCCCCGTTCCTCTATTTTTGATTCTGCGGCCTCTATGGAAATGGAACATGATTTGATTGTTCTACGGGTCTTCTTCTTGCTTCCTTCTTCTCCAGACAGCTGTTCTTTCTTTCTTTTCCCTTCTAGTGTTTCAACTGATTCTGGGCATACTTCTCCTGGTTGCTTTAAATCTTTTTCTACATCTTCTCGAGTCTTTCCCGCCAGTGCCTGCAGACATCTGAGTCTTTTGGATTCTTCTTCGTGTCATTGGGAAGGCATCTTTCATCGATTTTGCGGGTTTGGACCGGTTGCCCTATCGTGTCTCGGAGTTCTTGAGAGAAGCATTAGTGGTCTTCGAAAAATTTGAATTTGGCATTTGGGAAGCCAGGTCTGCCGAGCTTTGTTCATGGAGGACTGCGGTTCTTGTTGTCCCCTATGAATTGCGACCAATTGATCTTCAAATGGTGGAGCTCCTCGACCCTAATATTCATTTACGCTTCCTCCTCCTTGCTCTTTGCTGTAGGAACCTTAGTGTTTCTTTGATATCCTTCTTTGAGGATCTTTGTTCATGCCTTTGGCCCATGGAGCCCCCTCCAGCGTATGAAAAAATTTCATGGTTCCTCAGTCTTTGGATGATAGTGTCTTTGGCGGGGTTAGGATTTGGTTTGAAGTAGATAACTTCTTGGCTCTCAGTACTTAACCTCTCTGACATCATAAAGCAGGTTCTTCGATTGGGTACTTCAGCACTTCCTCTCGATAGTTCCTCTCATTGCTCCCCATTTCATGAGCGATTGTGCATCTTCCTCTCTTGCTTGTCCATTCTATGCATGATGGCATCTAGCTTTGCCTCCATGGCTGTCATCTTGCTCAACTCCATGACTCCTTTTCCTCTGCCAATTACTCTTGCAAACTCTAATGGAGCTTTCATATTGCATTTAGCCAGGTCCTCGATCAGATCTCTTGCCTCTTCAGCACTTTTACATTTGAATGCTCCACAACATGAAGCATCAATAATGCCCTTAGATGTATCATTCAAGGCATGATACACTATGTCCATTTGGGTCTTCAAGTCTATCCCATGCATTGGACACCTCTTCAGCAACCTTTTAAATCTTTCCCAAGTTACATAAAGGCTTTCATCTTCCTTGCTGGAACACAATTATCTCCCTCCTTCTCTCAGAGGTGAGTGAAGGTGGAAAGAATCTACCCCAGTAGGCTTCTCTGAGCTCCTCCCAGAATCATGAGAACCATGGTAGAGATTCATACCATGTGGCTGCTGTATCTCTCGAAGAAAATGGGAATAAATGCGATTTTATGACCTGCAAGGTCTCACCCGTTCCAACTTCAGAGTGTTGGCCATTATGAGAAACCTTCCCCGGATGCTCATTTTGGGTCTTACGTAGGATGACCGATAAAGCTGGTATTCTTGAACCATTATGTCAGTGCGGCTGGTTCAAAATTATTGGCATCAGCGCGAGCTGTCGATTCGCAGTATTCATCTGAATAATTGGTCTCGAAGTCCTGTTAGCTCCCGATTGATTGGGCCCGAACAACACGTCGTTAATCGCCCCGATGCAGTGGCTTTCATCTGCCATGGCTGAGTTTTCTGACCTTTTCGCCTTTCTCAAGCTTCTAAGTGTTCTTTCTAGTTCAGTATCTGCTGGAATCGAATCGATTACGATTTCACAGCCATTAAAGTTTCCTGAAATCAAAACACACTTACATTAATAGGATCGGTCGAGCTGACAAATATTTTCAATATGGCTTGTTAAAAGTTAGTGGCTAAAAATAACCACTGCTTTGAAAAACTATTTTTGTTCTTTTTCTTTTAAATGTCCAAATTAGCATTTCCTTCTTTCATCAGAATATTGATCTACTAAATTCTTTCGATCCCCGGCAACGGCGCCATAAAACTGTTGATTGGACCATATAGTTACTATACAAATTTATAAGCGTTATCACTAAGGACTATTATCTAATCCCAGGAAGCAGGCGCTGTAAAACTTGTTGACTACATCAATTAATTGTTATGGATCAAAACATATTCAAATTTATGACTTATTACGAGATTATTATCTAGTCCTCATTAATAAAACCATTAAACTTAGTGTGGGTTTCTTTAGCTATGGTGTTGATTAAAGATATTTCATAAGGTAAACCATTTTCTCTGTGGTTTGATCCGGTATCTTGCAAGTACGAATCGAACAAGTAGTAAATTGGATTTAAGTCGGTCTCCCGATCCACGGAGATCTCAATTTTCAATCAACTACCCCAACTACTTAAGCTCCATACTATTTGGACGATAATACAATATTGGGATTTTGCTTTGAAAACCTGAAAAGAATTATGTAAAAGAAAAATGAATGAATAAAAAATGAATTGAATATTGAAATATTAAAATCGCAAATTTAGATTGAGCAGGTTATTTAAAGAAACATTGAATAATCAGCTATTGTGAAGAATCCAGATTCCTACATTCATCACTATCAGCTTTTGCTTTACACAGACCTAATTTTCAAAACTAGTCCAGTTAATATAGTGTGACTAGATCTCTCTAAACCCTGCAGTTCATCATCTCACCTTAAATTTGTTTCTCTGAACGGAGATTTGAGATAACTACTGAAATCTAGTAGCCTTGTTACGGGTATTTTATTTCTTAATGCTTCATACCCTGTATGGATACATAAACTGAGCTCTTAAATATAGTCATTGCGAGAGGTTTGCCTTTGTCTTGGTTCCTCATCCTCAAAATTAGAGCAGTGACTCTTTCCTTGATTAGATCACTTGCTAACACGGGATCGAATTCCTTTATTCGGGTAATTGAACTCTTTGCATACGTAGGATTAATAACTCCTCAACTCATTCTCGAGTTACAAGTGAGAAGAGGATGTAGTGATTTAAATTATCTGAGCACATTAGATCGGTAATATCGGCTTCAAATACCTTCCCGAAATTGTTTCCTTACTCTCGGGGTGCCTTGTTGTGTCACTCGGAGGGCCTCCTGGAAATCAGTAGAAAACAATCTACGTTAATGGTCTGGAGGCGGCATTGGGATCAATTCAAGAAACAAGCAAAACCGATAAGTCGATTTAATATGCGAAGTTCGGCCATAATGAATAAAATCTTCTGGGAAAGATAATTTACGACAATACTTGTCAATTCAATGGAAGGCTGGGTTTTCTAAATTACGATTATACCATACATTGGCTTGCTGATCAAAGAAAACCCTTTGTAAATCGAGCGGGTGCTCGAAATCAAATTTATCACGGAATTCAAACAGCAGGGCGGTAATTTTAAGAAATATAAATGCGCATTCGGTAAAATCCTTCTGTTTAACGTTCGAATCAATTAGAGCGAAATACAAACTAATCTAATCTAAAATAAAATGGAAAGCGAGAACAAGAAAGAAAAGAAAAATAAAACTACGAGGGCCTTCGTAGCTTGAGATCTCTCTTTCCAGTCGCGAGTGCGTTTCTTTTGGTAGCGGCCATTATTTATAGGGTTCTGAGTTGGAAATACGAATTTACGTCACATTTCCTTTGGACTTTATTTAGCTGGCCCGATGGCGTCTTGTCGCCTTATCGGAGCTCTTGTCGCGACCTCTGTTCTTATCGCAGTCCTTGTCACAGAAGCCTCTATGTGGTTGCGACATGTCTTAAGTAGTGGTGTCGCGACCGGCTTGATCTTATCGCGACCTCTTCTCGTGAAACTCACGTCGCGACAACTGCGGCGTCGCGACCACGAATCCATCGGTGATGTCGCTGACGGTCACGGTGTTGTCGCGACTTCCATTTAGTACAATTGTTGGCAGCACAACCCGATGTTGTCGCGACCTCCGTCGCCGTGGTGATGTCGCGGCCGACCCGGATGTTGTCGCGACCTCGCCTTCTCCGTGGTGTGTCGCGCGACAACCGGGTGTTGTCGCTACCTTATAATACGTGGCATTAACATGCGACGCTTTCTCCTTACGAAAGCGATGTCGCGGCTATACATTTAGTGTTGATGTCGCGGCGCATCGGATGTCGCGACATTGTTTCTTCTTCTTCAATTCACAGTTTGTTTTAACTTTGAGTTTCTTTCACTCCCGACTCATTTGTTTTCAATTAAGATTCATTTCATTGAGTTTCTTGATGTAACTTTGAATACACACATTTTGATTGCTGTGAAGCATAACATTGGTCCTTTCATCCTTATAAATCGTTCTTGCTACCACAGCTGTATCCCTTATATCATTTCCGCTCTGCCACATTCTGCTCCTTTTTACTGTAATTTCTGCTTTCTTTTGGATTTCCTGCTGCACATAAATTTGGTGAAGTTTATTCCAGATTCCTGCATATAAATCAGTCTTCTTATGTAAAAATTAATCAGAAAAATGGACTGAAAATAGATGACTTTTAAGCTCATCATGCACATAGAGGGACGGATCCCCTTCAAATCTGCTAAGGACCATGATAGGGGTGAATCGTATTAGCACTTACATCGTGTTTCTTATGTGTTTATGTAACCTAAATGCTAGATTCACCCCCTTATTCGTAAATATTACACTAATCCCTTATATGTGTGAGTTTTGTAGGCATTGGAAGTAAATCAAGCAAAGAAAGAGCTATAAGATAAGAGGGCAGAAACTGACTTTGAGGCACTCTTCGTTAAGGTGAAGGAGAACCTTCGCAGTAGCTAAGCAATTCACCAAGGTGAAGAGGAAGCTTCGCCACTGCGAAGCCAAAGTCTATAAGAAATAAGCCTCAAGTTCACCGAGGTGAAGGCTGGCTTACAGCTGCGAAGGGGATCCCTCGCTATGGCGAAGAAGAAAACTATGACATACAAGATCCCTCGGGTTCTCCAAGGCGAAGCTACCCTCACCAAGGCGAAGAATGTCTTAGTCAAGGCGAAGGGCAATTTGAGCAGAATGTTAACACATGTCTTCGCCAAGGTGAAGGACACTTTGCCAAAGCGAAGAATGTCGGGTTGGGAAAAAAATGCCCACATTCTTAGCCCCATTTTTTGTCCATCTTCCATATGATATAAATACCATACTTGTAACACTTGTAGAGCAACTTGGAGAGAATTTTAGAAGCTTAAACATTTCCCATTTTCTAGGGTTTCTCTCTAAGCTCATACTTTTAGGGTTTGTATATTTTCTTAGATTATTAGCTTGTTTTTTGGAGCTAAGTTGCAAGATCCAACTGCTAGAGGACTTCTTGTAGTGGTGGAATAGGGTTTTGGAGGACTTCTACCTCATAATTGTTTTGTATCCCTAAACTCTTCTCTCTCTCTTAATCTTTCAGCATTATGTTTGGTGTAAACAGGATTTTGTTGGATTTTGAGGTTGCTATGAGTGGCTAGATCCTCCTCCAAGGCTTGTTGTTGACATTGATGTTTGGTTTATATGTTGTCTTGAATGGTTTTGTGACTATAATCTTGTGTTGAGGTTTTATGGATGTGGTTTTATGAATTCCCAGGTTTTTATTCAATTATTGCATGCTACATATTGAGATTGAGACCTATAGCTCAAAGGGTTTCCAAAGTGATAGTTGGAAGTATACCCTTGTAACTTGATGGTCATTCCCTAATATCTTTTAATTGATAAAATAAATTTAACTTAATCAAATAAGTCTAGGAAATTAGGAATGCCTAGTACTAGATGGATTTTATTATGAGGGACTTCATTTAACCTTATGTGATAATCGTATGGACCGAGAGGTGATCGATCTGAGCATAACCTGGGCAATTTCATTGCATAGATCAAGAGGTGACCAATGGAATTTCCTAAGGACTGATTTACCTTAGAACAAGTATCACATTGTTTGACTTAGATGGACCGAAAAGAGAATAGGGATTCGGTGTGAGAAATTGAGGAGAGACTCGAAAGAGTAAACCTCATACAAAGTTCCTTGGGTAAGCGCAAGAGTATTTTCACTTAATTGCACATAATGAATATAAGACATAAATGAACTAATGGAGACAGCTGGCCCTAGTGTTATTCCTTAAATTTTTTCTTACAACTTAATCCAACCATTTGCTAATCTTTTAGAGTAGATTTTTAGTTTAACTTAGTTTCAATTTTAGTCAACAATAAATCATAATCGTTTATTTCACTTAGATAGTAAAATAAATAATAAGGTATAAGCCATCTCTTTCCCTATGGGTTCAATAAGATTTTAAATTAAAAGCCATTGTATTACTTGTGACCGTACAGCGCGGGTTTTGGTTGGTTTTACAGGTACATATAACTGCGAAAATAACCAAACAAACCTTCAATGAATTTTTATGGTCAAAAGTACTGTGTATCAAATTTCTCCTCTTCCACTGATGTTAAAGATGTAGAGATAATCACTGGTAAAGTTGAGGATTGACCGGATACGCATACGAAATGGTTGGTGTGGCCTGCTCGATTGGTGCGGTTTTCAAATGGATACGATCTTGAGTGTATTCTCTCCCAAGGGTTCATATTATTTTCTTCTATTTGATTCAAAAGTGTCTTGTGACACTGCCCCAGCCACGACCAGATGACCTAGAGGCGGCGTAAGTAATGCAATCCTCTTTTCAAATCCAATTCCTTTTTCTTTTGTCAGTAAAACACATTTCCAATGCTCATCTTGTAAAGGATATTTATCTTTATGAAAATATATTTGTATATACTAATTCAACCTAAAGGGAACCTATCATTTTGTTTTCAATACACATTTTCCATTAAATATGGAATTACATGCCCATATGGTCCATTTACCACCTTTATACATTATGGCATTATAAGCCGTTTTCAATACCAAAATATTTACAAAACAAAATTAGAGTTTGTACAAAAAGTGTCAAATATATTTCATGGATGTAGGGTCATAGCTTTATTTCAACTCTATGAGGCCTTGACGTTGACTTTGAATCGCTACGGTCTTTTCCTTCGTACCTATTCACTCGGTATCTGCGCAATGATAAAACAACGCACTAAGCATTTTCATGCCTAGTGGTTCTATACAGTTCTCTCTTCATTTCAGTTTAAGTAAATCATGCATTTTCATCCCGATGCCTTTGTATATTTTTTTCAATGACCAATGCAATATAATACATATATGTATATTTTCATTTCGTATACATTCAAATTACAATTCATTGGTCATTTCAATGATCCAATTTCATATGCAATAAATCATTCAAACACAAATCATGCATTTTACAATTTTCTTTTCATTTTTCCATAAGTAATTGCTTATGCTTTCGATGCAAAGATATGTCATGGCATGATCCCTCTAGTACATGTTTGGTATAAAAAAGGTTTTATAACATGAAAATGCGGTCTCGTTAGGCTGTGACTAGTTATTAAAATCATTTCGTGAACACTTAATGATCTTGTCCCATTTGAAATTTCTGGATCAGTGACACATAATTTCGTTCAGCGCAGTACTGCTCATTTGACCCTTATTGGTATACCAATCTATCCTTAACTCGAATTTAACGATTAACATTCTATTAAGGGCGCTCAAATCATTCATTGCAATTTACAATAGTGTATATACATTTATATCCAAATACTTGGTTTCCAATACTCATGCAATTTTTTCATGTGCAATTCATTTCACAATCAGTTTTATCAAATCAATTTAAAACAAATCAATAATACGATTTATACTTAATTTATTTTATAATCCTTCAAACATTTTAGAAATAGAGAAAGTGGAGAAGCAAAGAAACGATTCATTTATGAAACTCAGCGACACGTATATTCATATAAACCACCAGATTTATTTTGTCAAACAAAACACAGCCCAGAAAATAGGAAGCAAATGTGAAAGAAAAAGCAGCTTGTGCCTTTGATTCGATCTCGGAATCTCGTCGGTCGAGTTTCCTCCTCATCAACCTATTCATTACAATTAACAATCATATTATTAGTCAAGTATTCTGGAGTTCTATTTAGGTTGCCTTTCTGCCGACTTCCCCTTTTTCCTACTTTCTTTCTTTCTTTTATCCTAATTCCTCCTCGGCGAAAGAATGCCCAACATTTGTTTTAGGTTTTGTTATGCCTCATTTTTAATCTTGTCGTGGGCTGTAGGGCGCCCCTTGGTTCCTGCACTTGGGGGGAGGGGAGGTTTGGAAAAAGAAAGACTCAGCTTAAACATCCAACCTGACGAGCAACCATGGTTGCCCATCGTGAGTGCGTGAGGTGAAGTGCGGAACATTTTTTTCATATGCCAGCACTATGTCTTTGACCCTTTCATTACAGTTAACAGACGAGACAGAGACAAAGAAAGCAGTTTTGCGATCTGGAGTGCTTAACTTCGATCTTAGGTGCCAACATCATCTGAGGATGCAAATCACTTTGAGTAAGTGCTCAGTTTTGATCTGAGTACTTAACATCCTCTGATGGCAGTTTTGAAGTATCGATACTCGACATCTTCTAAATTTAAAAACCACATTGATGCGGTACTCACACAAGTTCTGCATAAATGGCCGGGTTCTTACCATTTCATGAAATCTTCAACCAAAACTAAACCTGACTCAAAACTAACACTAACGAAGCACTTTGAAACATAACCTGAAAACTGACTCAAATTTATCTGCAGGCAGTAGTCACGCTACATAAGGTTAGGGTTTTTCCCCGTCAAAATCATCAGGGAGTGAGGTTAGTTTTCTTACCTTAGCTCTCTTAAATCTTCTCTTCCTTCTTGCTTGAACAAGATAGACCAAGAATGGAGAGAAACACCTGAAAAAATACCTTCTTCTCCCGAAGCCTGCTCCTGCGTGAATGCCCCGAATGGGCGTTCCATGTTCCACTGATGATCTTTATTCTCATGTCATAGCAATGCCATGTTTAGCCTACTTATTAATTGGCTTTTCTCATTTTCTCATTTTAAAGCCTCTTTCCTTTCATTTCATTTCATTTATACTTTGGCACTTACGTTACTCATTTAACTGACCATGGTCATATTTGACATTTTACCCAGGGTATTTGGCTCTTGTAAAATTCGGGTTTTATCATTTTCATTTTAGCCATTTAAACACCGGAAAAAAATATAATTTAATTTATTTTACACCCTGAACATGTTATAAAACTATTAAGGTATTTTCAGGGCATTACAAGTCCATCCATTTCACATACCCCTCGGCTTTCACATAATTCATCTTGCTCATCCTCAACAAGGCTAGTCTCCAAAGGATTGGTCAAACCGCTTTGGCTAGACACTAGAGCCTCCATTATCTCAACCATGAAACATGAATCACTCTTTTCTAGGTGTCGTATGGCATCAAACACGCTGAAATTTACCTCATCATCTTGAACTCTTAGTTTCAACTCCCCTTGTTGTACATCAATCATGGCTCGTCCAGATTCCCGAAATGGTCTACCCAATATGATGGGTATCTCCTTGTCTTCATCCATGTCGAACAGTATAAAATCAATTGGAAAGATGAACTTGTCCACCTTGACTAGTACATCTTTTGTCACCCACCTTGGATGCTTCAATGATCTGTCTAGCAATTGAAAAGTGACAGTTATAGGTCGAGCCTCACCTAACCCCAATCGTTTGAATATCGATAAGGGCATGAGATTGATACTGGCTCCCAAGTCGCATAATGCTATCTCAAAAATTACGTTCCCTATCTTGCAAGTTGTAAAGCATCACGAGTCGCTGGTTTCTCACGTTGGCTTCTAAAGAATAGCGTTGTACTCCTCAGTAAGGTTTACTATCTCATAATCTGACAATCTTCTTTTCTTTGACAATATGTCGTTCATGAATTTCACATAGCTAGGCATCTATTCTAATGAATCTGCAAAGAATGATGTGAGATTTTGACTACTTCCATATAGCTTGATGCAGCATGAACATTCTTTTTCAAATATTGGGGATCAGGTTCAGAGTTGGATTATCCACTTTTCTTGTTTCTCATTCTCTTTCATCTTTTCTTTCTTTTCTACCTACTTCTTCTCTTAGGGCTGCTCCTCTTATAGTTGTTCTTCCTGCATTGTCTGATCTACCGCTTCAATCTCTTCTTCTAACACTATTGGTGGTTGTCTCGGTGCTACCAATTCTCTACCACTTCTCTACCACTTCTCAATGTGGTAGCTTTCACATGCTCTTTACCTTCTCTTCTTGGATTCACTTCCATATTTTGGGTAGTGAACCCTGTTGTCTCTCAGTTAGCAAAGTTTCCATCTAATATCTACTTTTTATCAGGTCTCATTGTCTTTGCTGATTATGCAGTTGGGTTGACTGGTTTTGAATATTTGCCTTAGTTTCATTCAGAAATGTCGTATGAGAAGTGAGCATCTGCGCTAGTGCTTCTTTTAAATCTACCTTCTTTTCCTGTGGTTGTTTTCTCGCTTAGGGTGGTGGCATATTATTTTGATTATTTCACCGTCATGGTTACGTGTTCGCCATCCCTACCCTGGTTCACAGAAACTATTGCCTCATTATGGGCTCTCTGGTTGTTGGTTATACTAATACATATTGCGCACGCTCATTATCTTGTCACATTGACATTTCCATACCCCTCTTGTGTTATTGATGAGTTCAAAAACTCGTGGATTTTCATCCATTTTTTAAATATAATGCGAGACAAATGTTGATTTGTTTGTGAGAAATGTGGATGTTTGTAATTTCATTTCTTGGGAAAAATTTAATAAAGCAAATTCAGCGAAACAGGAAAGAGACCAACTTAAGCGGGGGAGTGAAGTCGCAGCGAGAAAATCAGATCCACAGTGGGAAGCTTAGTTGTCGATCATTTCAAGTCTGACTATCACAGGTCATCTTTGAGGAAGAAATAAAGTCTAAACAAGTGAAGTCGTGACTTGAAGAAAGTTGTGACAAGCGGAGTAGTCGGGACTAAAGGAAATATCGAAGAAATCCATGCCGCGCCTACTTTGATGTAGCGACACAGATCTAGGCGAGGTCGACATCACTCAGGTCATCGCGCGTGTGGACCGTCGATAGAGAAGCCACAGAGAGGTCTTTGCAAGTAAAAGAAGTTGCAACTAGTTTTTAATGAAAGGCTCCAATTGAAGTCGCGACATTATTTAGGTGTGACGTAAAAATAGGAAGCCCGGAGCCTCGCGAAAAGTGAAATTTTAATACGATGAGTTTAAGACGAGAAAGGAGTCATGACACGGAAAGAGAGAAAGCGAAACAAAGTCCTAACAAGAAAGCGAGTTAGACATTTTGTGATCATAGACCGCAAGCGATGTGAGCCACTGATTTAGGGTGACACGAAGAAGAGATAAGCGAGCGACAAAAGTGCGACATCACCTTGGTCGCGACACGGAATAAAGGTGGAAAGAGAAAAAAGCGGATTTGCATGAAACTGAGTTAAAGAGAAATGGGCGGCAAAAAGTGCAACATCACCATGAAATTCGCGACATGAAATTGAAACCTATGGTGAAGACCACCAATACAGCTGACCCGAGAAATCGAGGTCACAGTAAAAGCCATCTTATAAGCAGAAGGTGAGTGCCCGACTACAAAGCTGGCTGTCATGACTCAGGAAGGCCGGAAGAAGAGAAAGACAGCGAAGTCGCGACATATGGCGAGGTCGCGACATGCTGCGGAAAGCTGCTGAGCAAATGAGGTGCGACTACAAGCGATGTGCGACCGTGACCTCAGCGATTCTGAAAACTAGATTCTGGCCGAGAGGCAAGTGAGAGTCACGATTGATCACGAGCAAGCAAAGAAATCCATGCCATGACATCAACGAATTAAGCGACATAAACTTTGATGGTAGGCTTTTCTTTTGAAATGCCTAGAGCTTTTGGGGATTAGGCCCAATTTATTTTCTGATATAAATGAACAACAGAATAGTAAAGTAGCTTACGGTCTTCGCTACTACCCGAGAAAAAAGGAAAGGAGGAGAACTCGGTGTATAGTTTAGAGTTGATTTTATTCCTTTGTTTTTTAGAAGTTTTATTTCTTTTACAGATTTGAATCTGCGGCCCATGTAGAGGCAGTGAAATTTGATTTTATTTACATTATTTTCTTAGTATTGACCTTCCGAAAAATTTATGAAATCTAGACAAATTTAAGGTCGTTTCTTCTCAGTTTTTATTACCAATCTGATGGTTATGCGTGTCGGTCACTCCGTTTCTTAGTCGCGTCTGATAACCAAACGTATAACTCTCTTTGGATTTGATTTACATTTAATTCTGATCTTTCTGCAAAATATAGAGAACTACTTTGAGTTCAGTTTACTTAATTAATTATCGTTTTTAGTTGATAAGTTCCCAATAGTAATACCAAATACCAGTTGAGGAATGTATCTTGCTGCGATATCCGAGGATGCCCTCTGCGTGACAGAGACGATTCACGAGAGGGTGAGGCATTCTTTTAAGGTATGATAGACTACCATTGTGGCTAGCGACTCTAGAAGTTAATTTGATAAATCCCGTTAAGCCATAATTGAAGTTGGAGGGTGTGTTTAACAATATAAATAATCAGAGAGTTCACCTTAATCTAAAGGTAAGTTCTAACCTGTGTTAGCTTAGATCTAATCGAGGAAAGGGCGAATCCATAGATCTGGAGGTTGAGCCACGATTAAGTGGTAAACTTTGAAAATCTTTGAGAAGGAAGCCGAAAGGTCTTGTCAACAAGAAATGGGTATGAAATGTTGGAGAAAAAATACCCGGATCTTGCAAGAATTTAGGTCTGGTCATTTGGTTTGATCTTGTCTTCGAGAAGCAGGATATAACCGAGTGAATATAGATCAGAGGAATTCGACAATTAAATCTTGGACAAAACGGATCCATATATAGAACATAGCGATGTGCTTTAGTCTTTGGAATTGGTATTTCATTGTATTTCAGCGATAGTTTTTCGCTTCTCACGGCGATTCAATCCATTCTTATAGATACAATTTATTTTTATTCATTTACTTTTGTCTAGCTTAGTTTGATAATATTCAATAGTATAAGATCTTTAATTTTTGTTGTTTAGATAAAACTTTCACTATGAGTTATTTGTCCAAATAGTATGGAATTTTAGTAGTTGGAGTAGTTGATCTTTAATTCGTTGTCAATCTCTCTGGGAATGATACCTGGACTTACATTCAGATTTTACTACTTGTATGACCTATGCACTTGCAGTGTCATAGACTTGACCCTTATTTTTAAATGTAGACATTAAGAGAAAATTGTTTTATCAGCAAACTTATCTAAGTGACATGGATCACGAGAAAGTGTAAGGCTCTTGTAAATATGTTAATTTGAGGGGTTTTTAGTCTATATAGAAAAAGGCAAACAAGTTTTTATGGCGCCGTTGTCGGGGATTGAAAGAATTAAATGGATCAATATTCTTACAAAAAAGGGAAATGCTAATTTGGACATTTTATAAAAGAAAAGAACAAAATTAGTTTTTCAAGCAGTGGCTACACCAACCACTGATCTTTAACAAGCCAAGTTGAAAATATTTTTTTTGTTTGACTAATCCTATTAATCTGAGTATGTTTATATTTCAGGAAATCCTTTAATGCATAGGAAACAGGATTACGACTGATTCCGGACAACTGAGTGGATAGAACACTTAGAAGCAAGAAAGACAAAAGAATGACAGACTATGGCGGATGAGAGACATGACCGGGCAGACGGAGGCCGGCGACGGAAGGCCTCCGATGCGCCACGTGGAGTTTGCAGGCTGATATTGAGAAGAGTATACGTCAGACTGACCTACTATGGATGTAAATAACCCGAACTAAAGCCCGGCCTTGATTACAATGGTGCATCGGCACCGAGTTGTTCGCCTTTTTCTATATAATTTAAAGCCCCTCAAATTAACATAGCTTCTGAGCCTTACATTCTCTTATGCCCATGTCTTTGGATAAGTTTGCTTGCTAAAATAAATTTCTGTAATGTTCGGAGAATTAAAAATGAGGTTCGAGTCTATGACTACTTTTGCAAATGCCACAGTCATCTAGTAGTAAATCGAATGTAAGTCCGAATTGTCATTCCCACGAGTTGATAGGAGTGCAATTCGGCTACTACCGACCTCTTAAAATTTCATCTTGTTGACACCGAAACTCATAATGAATGTTTTTGTCAAGCAGCCAAAAATTAAAAATCCTATACTATTGAATATGTTTCAATTAAACTAAAACAAAAGTGAATGACTAAAAATAAATTGTATATAAAAGAATGGATTGAATCAGTTTACTAAGAGAAACGAAAACCATCAATGAAATCTGATGGAACGATCGATTCCTGACCTTCATCAGTTTTGCTCTGTTCTATGTATGGATCTGAATTTTGTCAGATTTCCTAATTATTGAATTGGATTTCTCCTTTTCGATTTAATATCCTTTGCTTCTCTCGAAGACAAAGATCAAACCCATTTACACTGTATTCCACATTCTCTTGCAAGATCTAGGTATTTTCTTTCTCAATCACTTCACACACTCATTTCTGTTGTAGTGAGAACTTTACTTTACCTTCGGGTTACGGCAAAATTTCCCACACTACTTAATTGGTGGCTCTGACCTCGAGGATCTATGGGTTTATCCTTTCCCTTGATCGGATCTAAGCTAACATGGAGATTGGAACTTACCTTAAGATTGAGTGGAGCTCTCGATCATTTATATTGTTAAATACACCCCTCTACTTATTTATGAGCGAATGGGGGATTTATCAAAATGAACTCTCGAGCTCAACCGAGTTAGTGATAGTAGTCAAACATGCCCAAAAGATGCTCTCAACTCTACGGGAATCTCAGGTCTGTGTCCTCGAGAGGGGCATCACCGGATATATCGGAGAGCGAGATACATTCCTCAGTGGTATTTGTTACTACCATTGGGAACCTCCATTAAAAAGCGACACCCAGACTAAGTAAAAAATCGAACCCAAATTAATTCTCTATAAATGTGCGGGAAGCGTAACTAAATGTAAATCAAATCCCGGCGGAGAATTTGCGTTCTAATTCTTGCATTGCGAATTAGAAATGGAGTCACAGATCCTTCTGACCCCTTTGTAATTTACCAATAAAACTAAGAAGTAATTCGAAATTTGTCTAGATTTCATAAATTTCCAGGCAGTAATGCTTAAGAAAAATAATAAAACTAAAAATCCAGCTCTACTCGTTTCTGCACAGTTCGCAGATTCAAAACCAGAAAATAAAACTAAAAAAAATCTAAAAATAAAAATCTACTCTATAATATACACTGAGTTCCTCTTCTTTTCACTTGCGGGTCGTGAAAAGGAAAACTACTTTACCATTCTAAAGCTATCTATTTATCTTTGTAAAAGAATGCGGGTGAATACAATGCTCCAGTGAGTGATCCGAAAAGAAGCTATCCCCCGCGCGTTACATGTCGCGACATGAATTCTCTTGATAGCTCATGATCGATCGCGACCTCTTCCTTTTACATTGCAACGGTTTGTCTTGCAAAAGCCTTGATCGATAGTCCGCGACGCCAGTGATATCGCGACATCGATACGTTGGTGTTCCTTGATTAATCGTGTCGCGACCTCGGTCACATGTCGCGACATCATTTTTAGGATTGCGACCGCTGGCTGTTGTAAGACGACTTCATGTTGTGACTTTGATTTCTTGGTCGCAATTCTGTTGGTGTTTTTTTTTCTTGTCTTCATAACTTTCAATTTTATGTCGCGACCTCATGGTGATGTAGCAACCTCTTTTGCTTTCCATTTCTTTTCTTCAGGTTGCAACCTCATTTCCACGTTGCAACTGATTTCTTTCTTTCCAACTAGTTTCCAGGTCGCGACATCAAAGTGATGTATGGCGACCTCCACCTAATACGCTCAGCTCTTCTTAAGGTTGCGACCTGAATGAGTGGTCACGACATCATTTTTCTTGTCAAGACTTCAGTTCCTATTTTCATGTCGAGACCTGTATAGCATGTCGCGACTTCAACCCTTTAATTAAAAACTAGTTGCGACTTCTTTTACTTCTTGAACCTCTCTTGTGGCTTCATGGAGCCTCTCTTGTGGCTTAAATGGAGCATATCCTTGTCGCGACCTCGAGGAGTTATGTCGCGACATCATTTATCTCCTTTTGGCGTCGCGACGCCGAGAATGATGTCTCGACATAGTTCTTCATTTATTTGTTCCTTTAGTCTCGATCACGTCTTCTTTGCTCGTAACCTCCTTAACTTGATCGCGACTTCACTTGTTCGAGTTTTATATTTCTTCTTGACCAGATTTGTTGATTCGTGACTTGGGATGGTAGGCGAGCTTCTTGTCGCGACCTAACTTTCGATCATGACTTCAGATCTGGCGTAAATTTGATTTCTTGATTTTGCTAAAATTTGAGTTTCTGCTGTACTTTCATGCAAAATGAAATTTGAGTCAATTATCCACTTTTCTTCAAACAATTCAACATTTATCTCATAATAAAGTCAGAAAAATGGATTAAAAACCTAATGAGCTTTTAGACTCATAAATTCTGAAACTTAAGATTTTCTTGTCCCCCAATGAAAGATAAAGAATTGTTGTCCTTAAACTAAATAAGCTTAGAAAATTTTTAAGGACATTTTTCTAATTCATACCACAGTCTTTCTCATTCCACCTTTACGTCTGGAATTAAGAATCGCAATATTATTTCAAATTTCGAGTTTGATGCAAAGAATAAAAGGCATGGTATACTTACATCACAAAAAATTTCTTGATGAACTAATGTATTCGAGCAGGTTTATTCAACAAGTCTTGTTTCTTTATGTGTGTGTAGGTCTTCAATCCTTTTCATCTTCATGTTGAATTTGATTTAATCTTGCAGGAGTTTTCTTGTTTGTTTGTCAAAGTCCCATATGCTTGTTTTCATATTGATCTCCACACTAATGTAGGTGAAATCCAACCTTCCAAAATCAATGAGGGTCTTTTGGGACTGTAATGTTGGGCTTAGGTAATTGGGTAGATAATGGAAAAATTTAAGTTGTAAATCACCCAGTTTCCATCTTTTCTCTACATTGTTGCCTCCAACTTTCACCCTTTTTCTTCTTTGTTCTTTCTGATTCTCCTCAATCTTAGCCTTATTCATCTTTTTGAATTCTTTTTGCCATTTCAGAATTTCTGTATGTACTTGGTCGACGAGATTCTTTTGTTCTTGAACTCTTTTGTTTTTATTTTTCTAAGATTTGGAATAGTCACGATGTTTGTCTTCTTAGGCTTTCTATTGCTCTTAAAGAACTTTGGGCTAGCTCCCATACCCCGATTGGCATTAGGGTGCAGTGTTAAAACACCCTCTGACTTAATTCAGGAAATAGGCCCTGAACAAAACTTATTCCTTATTTCACTAACCGGCTTCTTTACTTCTTCAGCTCCTTCGTTGTCAAAATTTGGAAATATTATTCCCTAGCTTGTTTCTTCCTTTATATTAAACTTTTTATGGTGAAGCTGGATAATTTGGGCTCTTTCTTTGTAGGTTTATTGCAGGAAGGAATTTGGTTCGATTCTTTGCTAATTGAAGAAGCAAAACATTTAGCTCAAATCAGGCCAGAGAATATGTAGCATATTTTGAGAGTAGGCTTAGAAAAGCTCAAAGGTTTGCCAAGGATGGCTCTATCATTTCACATTGATTGTTTTCCACCTTAGATTTCGCCTCAATCAATAATCAAAGCAAGTTACAGAACTATGGACTCTCAATCCTAAATTTCCCAAGATGTTTCTAATTCACATCGAAAGTTTCATAAGTTTTGTTAACTTTAAGTGTATTATTTTTTCCAAGACTTGTATTTATTTCTTTGTTTACTTACATTATTTCCAGCTAAGTATTTTGTTCCATCGTGATAACCAATTTTCGAATTTTACAACTAGTGAAAGAATACTCCTAATTTCCGCTTTAATTATTCAGTGCCCCGATTCTTTCCGCAAGTAAATTTTTGTTCTTTGAAAAAAAAAAAAAAAATGTAATTATTTATTTGATTCTCTTTGAATATAAAATGTTCTAATAATATAAAAACAAATTTCATATATCATTAACATCAATTTCTAAGTCAACAAAATTTTATTCAATATCAAAATATTTCCGATATTGTACAATCCGGCTTTACAAATAAAACCCGTAATCAAATCTCGAGAAAACTCTCTATTTCTTGATTCTAAAATCCTATATCTTCCCCTTGAAGCGTTGCACCCCCGGGCTCAAAATTTTCGTTCACTGCACTCAGCTCCTCCAAGAGTGATCGCGCCAACAAGGTCGCTCAACAAATTGGAGCTTCCCTATAGTCGATGGGTTCTAAATTTAACCCTTCTTCCTATTCCCCTTCCCATCAACCACTTCTTGATTACACCAAGTTTTATGGAATAAAGAATGGAATCGGGTTTAAGTTTTCCACTCCATTCATTCCATAAACTCGTGTGTTCGCAACCTCGCGCTCTTCTTTCTCTTATTCTTCTTTCTCCATTCTCTTCAAGTATTTTTCCTTTGTTCTCTCATCCCTTTATAGTGAATTGCGTCTCGGGA
Source organism: Tetrastigma voinierianum (assembly GCA_016808115.1). Taxonomy (NCBI): domain Eukaryota; kingdom Viridiplantae; phylum Streptophyta; class Magnoliopsida; order Vitales; family Vitaceae; genus Tetrastigma; species Tetrastigma voinierianum. The sequence goes on from JAEQBH010000193.1 coordinate 6,190,848, forward strand.
ACCTACAGTGCCATTTATTCTTTCTTAAATTTGATGAGTGGATTAAATGAGGTTCTCGAATTCGCCTTTCGATATTTCCAACTCCAGGCTCGGCCTTCGTGAGAATATTGACCGCTTTTCTCGAATTTATTAAAATTCTTCCTCCGATTATTCTCCTCGAAACCGAGCATACGCTCGCATTTGTTTAATCAAGAAATTACTTCTCGCTTTCTCGCATTAATAACTATTTATTTCAAAGATTCCTGAATGAATGATGCAGAACTCGAAATGTTGGGATGAACTGTAGTTTAATTTTTGAATCAAGGTGATAGACGCTTTGGTTCAATGTCACGATTGCAATTCTATGGCACGCGACATAAACTATTTAGCCTCTAAATTAATGTAATGATTTTCAATGAATTTACGGTTTTTTTTTTTTTATCACGGACGCCCAAAATTGGGAGGCTTTAACTTTTCAAGATATTTATGGTCACGACTACAGTTTATGTCGTTGACCTAAAATTTTAGGCTGTCACGACAAAATTGTGTCAGTAGCCTGATAAAATGTTCTCATTCCTTCCTTTATTTCCCAAATAAAGACCTCAATTTCATTATTTTGACTTTCCTTTTTTCCACTTTTTATTTTTCACATCCAAAGACTCTGGTTACTACTCAATTAATGCCGCACTCCAAACATAAACACTCAAATTCATAGCAATTTCAATTTATTCAATTCTAATCTAAACAAATATCATCTCAATTCATCTTCATCATGCAAAAATTTAGCAACTTCTATCATGCATCACATTCATAACAATTAAGCTACTCAAACAAGTATAAAAATTTCCCCAAACTTTCAATCATGCTATATCAAAGACAAATTTAAAAAATTCAAATCACAGTTGTGCTAAGAAGATATCGCCTTTTTGGTCTCTTATGTCGATTGAAATTTCCAGATCGCAGCATGCAATCCCCGCACAATCTTCATTCCTCAGAAAATTAAAATATATATATATATATATATATATATATATATATATATATATATATATATATATATATATATATATATATATATATATATATATATATATATATATATATATGGCATCACTACTCACCGGGAGTAATGAATTTAATCACAAGAAACTATTAAACAAATTAACACAAGAAATGGTAAAATAAAACAAGAAAAAATTTAAAACAATCGTGTGGATCGCCTTCCACCAAGCCGGCCTCCATTTTTGTAGTCTTTAGTCGGACTTTCTCGCGCATTATTCTATTTCTTTCAATTTTCTTCATTCGTAACTAAGAGTTTCGTTTCCAATTGCTTTCTCCCAAGATGCTGCTTACCTCTCGACCATTAATCCTCAACCTCATGATCGCCGGTTCTAAGTGTCACTACCCCAAATCAGGTGCTTGATACCATTGAAATGGCCACTCCATTTGGATTTCAAATTTTCCCGAAAGAGTCTTAGCTCAAGCTGAATAACAAGACCGGACTCCCTACTTGAATTCCCTCCTCAAAATTCGATCATGCCATTTTTGTTTTATCCTCAGAGATTCCGCACTATCATAGGCTTCATTCCTCAACTCTTCCAATTCATTTAACTGGAGTAACCTATCTTCTTTAGCAGCTTTAAAATAAAAATTAAGTTTCTTGATGGCCCACATAGCTTTATATTCTAGCTCAAGAGGTAGGTGACAAGGTTTTCCAAAGACAAGTCTGTATGGAGACATTCCAATGGGAGTTTTAAAAGCAGTTCTGTATGCCCATAGTGCATCATCAAGCTTCAAAGACCAATCTCTCCTGCTTGAGCTTACAGTCTTTTCCAGAATTTTCTTTATTTCCCTATTGAAATTTCAATCATTTACTCGTTGAGGATGATAAGCTGCCATAATGTGTTTCGATACCATATCTCGGCCATGAGTTTGTCAAACACCTTATTTGCAAAATGGCTTCCTCCATCACTAATTATAGTTCGGGTGCCCAACCACAAACGAGAATATTTCTCAGAAAACCCCACAACTCGTATCGGGCATCATTCTTCGACATGCCGCCGCTCACCCATTGATACATAATCCACGCCTGGGAGTATGTATATATTTCCAAATGAAACTGAAAAGGCCCCGTGAAAATCCATTCCCATACATCAAACAATCGCACCACTGTGATACCTTGCGTGGGCACCTCATGCCTTGGCCGATATTTCCCATTCTCGCATTGATCACACAATCTCTTACCCCATTCAAAAACAAATTCCTTAAAAATCGTGAGGCTAGTAAAATCCTCGACTCCAGAATTTTTGCGGGCTGCTTTATCTCCCCGCAAAGTGTCCTCCATAAGGTGATGCATGACATTTCCTTGTAAAAATCTTGCTTTGCTCACCTTCTCGGCATGACATCTCCTTATAATCGATCGCCTCCTCTTTTTAAACAATAACGGGTCATCCTGCATGTAGTACCTCGTCGCCTAGCTTTTTCTCTCGCTGGTAGCTGAATTCTGGTGGCACAATTCCACAAGTTAAGAAATTCACAATATCGCGATACCAAATAGTATCGGAGTGACAACCGGAATAATCGCTCATCCGAAAGCTTTTCGCTATTTCTCTTCCTTCCTCTCAGATAAATGGTTTTCTACTCTTGGACAAAGTGATCAACTATCACATTGTCACAACCCTTCGTTTTTTTATTCAAATCAAATTCCTCGCAATAATAAAGTACCCACCCATCACTCCCGGCTTTTGCTTCTTTCGCTACTAGATATTTAATCGCGCATGATCGTGTGTATAACAAATAATGGACCCCAAAATGTATGGCCTAAATTCCTTTTCACATGCAAATATTATTGCCGCATCTCCTTTTAGTAGTGGTAGCAATTTTCGGTGGCTTCATTAAAGGTTTCATAGCATAAGAGATGGCCTGAACACTTTTTCACTCTTTTCGGTCTCCAATACACCCCATCGCAAAAATCACCGCATCACACATGATTTCAAATTCTTCGCCCAATCCTGCCTTTGCCATGATGGAGCTTCAACAAGTCTCGATTTGATTTCTTCAAATGTATTGCGGCAGATTCATCAAAATGTAATCTCAAGATATTTTTCCAAGAATCCGCATAGTCGCTCAGAAATTCTTTTGGAGAAATCTCTCCCGAGCAATCTTCTAAATTCAAAGATGCCCTAAGAAACTTCTAATTCCTCGATCGCAGTGGTGGCATTAGGTTTCTTATAATTGAAACTTTGCCTGGTCTACCTCTGCTCCCCGTCGCGTAAATCATATGCCCTAAGATACCTTCCTCAGAATCCATAAAATGGCATTTTTCCCAATTCAGAGCGATTCTTGCTTCAGACTTTCAAGTATCAGTTCTCAAAGTTATGCAGCATTGTTCAAAACTGATCCATACACCGTAAAATCATCCATGAAGATCTCCATAACTTCTTTCCGCTAGATCGTAAAAAATATAGACATCATGCATCTTTGAAGGTGTACTGTGAGCATTACAATAAACCAAATGACATTCTCCTAAAAGCAAAAAGTACCAAATGGGCATGGAAGTGGTTTTCTCCCCGATCTTCAAAGTAATAGCAATTTGGTTATATCCAGAGTATCCATCAAGAAACAAAATGAGGGTGTCCCTACCAACCTATCCAAAGATCCGATCAATGAAAGGCAGGGAAAATGATCCTTCTCGTTGCGTGATTCAATTTTCAGAATAATACACACCCTCCATCCCGTCACGCTTCAGAACTCGGCCTCATTCTTTCATTTCGATCACGCTGAACTAATCTTCTGGGGGAACCACATGCAATCGGGCTTACCCAAGAACTATCCGACATAGCACATATAAACCCGCATTTAACCATTTTAACTTCTTTTCCCGACAACTTTCATCACCGGGTTCAGCCTCCTTCGATGTTCAATAAGTTTTCGTGATTATCTTCCAAAGAATATTTTGTGCATATTAAACGAGGGGCTGATACCCTTCGCGTATCTTCAATGGACTGCTAATTGCTTCCCTTGTATTTTCTTAGAATTACCAAGAATCCTCGTTTCTCAAATTTCTTCACCAATGCAAATTTGATATGATAACTCGGTTTTCTTTTCTCTCGTTTAAAAACTCATATTTTAAATGATCGGCAATTTCTTTCAATGTAAATTCTTCCGCACTAGTTTTCCCCGTCATGAGTTTGTCGCTTCGCTACTTATTTCATCTCTCGATTGCTTTCTCATTTATACTTCCTCGAGATCGTTTCATGAACACATTCAAGGCAAGATTTCACAATCAAAGCTCTCAAGGTAATCGAAAATTCATCTCAATTTCATCGATGAGTGTTGAATGATACAATCGAATTCGCCATCATCAGAAGGCTATTGTTTCCTCATGCCCATACAATCGTCTCGCCTACATTAGATGTTCCGCATCTCTATTAATATTAAATGCACCGCTTCATCCCCAACTCGAAAGTGTCATCACCTTTCTCGTGACGGCCTGACTGGCTGGCAACTCCCGTTGCTAAGAAAGGTCTTCCAAAGAATGCGCGAATCCAGTATCTTCCTCCATCCGCATGATAACAAAATCCACCGGAAAATGAATTTCCCAACCTCGACAAGTACATCTTCCATAATGCCCGGTCGCGCTTACCGATCTATCACCTATCCGTAATGTAATCATTGCTAGTGGTTACTTCCCCCAAACTAAGTTCTCGCGACCACCGACGAGGCATCAAATTTATACTATGCCGTAATCACATAAAGCTTGAATTCATATTTCCCCTACGGGAGCGTGGAATGGTGAACCGCCATGTGGTCTTTCATCTTTGCCGGAAGCTTTATGCCGGATAATGGCAATCGGCAAGTGATTCGTGCCACTGGGCAGGTGAGAGCTTTAATCAACAAAATTTGTTTCCTATAGCCTCCTACCGCCGTAGTCAAGCCACCGCAAAGATAAAGGGTCTAGGTCAACACATGACAGTTTCTCCCATGAATGACTCAGACAAAATATGGAAAATGGTGAGGCTTTAAAGCTCTGATTTCCGGATCTGCTTTCAAAACAAGGAGATTGGGGATATAGTTACCACCAACTGTAAAAGCTAAAAGTTAATCAGAAATAGTAAATCCTCAAGGTTTAGCCCTCAAATAACTCGATAACACGGGCCAACAAGTGTCCCTGTCATATCCTCGCATTATGGCAAATAACATATAGTCAAAGCCATAAATCGATCTTTGTTTAACTAGAAAACCTAACCCTAGAATCACTCATATTTGAGTCAACACAGTAATATGCACTCACAAATTCTTTCGCGCTTGGAAACCCTAACACTCAACCTCGCTTCAAAGGGCTCGTAGCGCCATCTAAAGAATAATGCTGCATCTAACAATAAGTATGCATCGCACTTAAAGATGGTAAGTATCGTCAAAGTAATGACATTAAATGATATTCAACCCTAATTTTAAAAGTGCCGGAGCCATAAATACAAGACTGTGAGATGAAACATGAGGACCACTCCGTAATCGCCCCATGACCAGCAGCCACCTTCCTCTTCAAGGCTATAAGGTTAGCCGGAAGGTTCGATAAGGCTCAAAAAGTGCAATTTCAACCCTATATTGGGATAGGTTTTGAGTACTTTTGATCATTAATCATGTCATATAAACCAATTGAAGTGCTCATGTTACCTTAGTAACACTTATGCCAATTTGAGGGTGTTTTTGGTTGTTTTGTAGACTTTATACACATTCAACTTCAACCTCAATGCAAATGATCGATCATGAGGTTGGAATTTTAGTCTCACCCATCAACAAGCCCAAAAATCGGAATGAAAAACAAAGGAAAATAAGAAATGAGATGCGCTTGAAGACATGACGAGGAATGCGGCACAGCAAACAGGCAGTACTCGCAACCTCGTTTCGCAATCAATCTCAATCCTAGCGATTCTCAGAACTGCTCGCAAACAGCTCGCAATCTCAAGACATATCATAAATTCGCTTAGCCAACCCCAAGATCGTGCAATTGCGAATTCAGCTTCCTCATCGACAATTCTCGCTTAGCTTAGCGAAATTTCGCTTAGCTAGCAAAAAATTCGTGACCCTAAGCAATTCGCTACAACATTGCTTTTCACCGCCAGACTTCACTTCGCTGCCATTGCCAAATTACACTATTGCCAATTTCGCACCAATAAATTCTCCTCAGAATAAAATGCATGCTCGCCATGCTTTGTAATTAATGCAACCTTCAAACTTGGTGAATTACTCTCCTATCCTATAACTTAGCTTCGTTATTAGTGGTTTTGGTATTTTTATACTCGAGAGTCCTATAAATACCTCATGTTTTGGTGTAATGTAGAGGAGAGGTGAGGAGGAAAGACGTTTGGGTGATTTGTAAGTTTACCATCTTGTAAATAAATTCATTTTCAAGCTTTGCTTTTATTTTCTCTTCTCTCTCTTCTTTCTTCTTTCTTCTTTCACTTTCCCCACTACAAACGACACCTCGAGATGACAACTCACAGATGCTTGCAAGCCTCCTTCCTCAAGAGGAAGGGAAGCCAGTCGGGCAGCTGGGGCTTAAGCATCACTCTCATGTACTAAAAAGCTACTGTAGTGTATTTATGGCCCTTATCTTCAAAACTCAGTCGCATAACATACAGATGTTACTGCTCCTTGGCCAATAATACTTCATGCTTTAGATCCAGCGCTTGTTTACGTGCAATGCGGGCTCTTAGATGGTCCCTGGGTCGTCTATGAGGTAATATTCACATGTTGTGGTTCTTCAAATTAGTGGTTAAATAACATTTGCTTTTATTGTTTTCGCTAATACTCCATGCTTTAGGTTCAAAGGTTTCCAGTGAGATGCACTGTGATTCTTTGGATGGTCTCTTACTAGCCTAGGTCAATACTTCCATGCTTTTGGTTCGCTGCTCTGGTGAGAGATGCAATCATGATTCTTGGGGATCTTTACGAGCCTCTAAAAATGATAAAAGAATGTTAGGCCTAAACAAAAAGGGCCATAACTACATCCCGTGGTTGACTACTAGGAGGATAAAACCTCGAGGACATGTGTCAGTCTCTAGCTTGCCAAGGTTATTAGTGACCTAAATCTTCAAAGCACTTCTTCATTGTTAATGCTTTTAACTTTCGCTTTTACAATTCCCTGTTTTTCAAACCATTCCTCGTTCTTTGAAATTGAATCTTAAAGAGTCCAAATGAAAAAGCCTTACCTTCATGCCCTTAATGCAAACCATTTTTATGAAGAAAACCCATCCCCGTGTTCGAATTCAGACTAATTACATCACAAAGAGGGGGTCGACTACTCAAGTAGTCAGTGAGCTAGTGATACAAAACATCGTTGGATTTTAAATACCCCTTACCCGTGGCACGACCACAAGCATCCCTCAGAGTTGTCATCCCTCAAGGTGCTCTGGGCAGCCCAGAAAATGAAAAAAAGAAAGAGGAGAGAGAAGAGAGAAAAGCAAACCCTAAAATGAAAGCCGCAGTCAGACAAAATGCAAAAATCGCTTGAAAAGTCGCTTAGGGTTACAAAATCACGGGGGCTTATACATAGCCAACCCAAAGTGTGAAAATACAAGAAAGCCTAAAAATATCGCTCATACAAGGGACAAGGAGGTAATACACCAAAACTGTGGTCGCTCGCATTAATTACACAAAATCGACAAAAAGGGTAATTTCGCTTATGCATGAGAATTTCGGGCTAGGATGGCGAAAATTCGCTAGCTTAGCGAATTCTCGACAAATTTAGCTTAAATTTCCTCATACTTAGCGAAATTCGTTAGCCTAATGAATCATATTATATATTTAAATCAATAAATTTTCACATGATAGTGATTACTACTAGCTTAAATTTCACAAATTCTAGCTTAAATTTGTGAGAGATAATAAAATGGAGAATTTCGTCAGGCACAGTTGATTTTCGCTATGTAGCGAAATTCGCAAATTTTAGCTTTAGCTTCCAATTCGCTAGGATTGCGAAATTTTAAATATGGTCAAGGGAATTTTTTCGCAATCCCAAATAAATTTTCGTAATCATAGCGAAATTTCCCGTCAGTCGTTTCCTTCACCGGCTTGCCTACTCGCACCTTCTATCGCATCACTTTTTCATCATTTTGCCTTCATTTCTTTATCAGATTCGTATTTTGGTGGATTGCCGAAAAATAGTTTCAATCTTCATGGTTCGCACATATCTCGATATTTTAACTCCCAAGGTATGCAAAAATCCTGCAAAATAACCAAAATAACCCCTTAAATGGCATAAGTGATACTATGACATGAACACCTCAATCGCTTAACTGACATACGATTAGTGCCAGTGCCAAAACCCATCTCAAATAGTGGCTCAAAATAAGACTTGGGGGCACCAATCACACTTCAACCGACGCGTCATACCCCCAAGAATGCCTAAACAATACTAAGGACATGTATGCGTTGATTTTTCTAAAGTTTATGGTTCAAAAGCGTGTATGTACAAATAAGCATTACCTTTAAACGTAAGAATTGATACCAAGTTTGAAAACCGACATGAGAGAGGCAAACCATACAAGAACACCTGAGGTCAACATCTGGATCCTTACGGTTCCCAACCCGAATTTACACCAAAGTTCAATTTGTTCTTTAATGTAACCATTGAGCCAATAAATTGCAAAATTATCCCCTCCCCTAACTCCAGCTACTGGCATGGCCTTGCCGGCCGAACAACCTATATGTGAATAGCTACACTTTTCTTTCTTTATTTGACTTCATCAGAGGGTGCAATGCTTAAACCCGACTTCACCAAAGTTCATGGTAGCTGGGTCCACCGATGACTCCTCAACCAATTAAGGTTTAGGCATCAAGCCAAAAGGATCATCGACCACAAACTCTACAAGCTTCACCTGACCAATGATTAAAATTGGCACCTACAATCTGCAAACTCTACCTATCCACCCATAATTCAACACTAAGTCGATGACTTCAACCAACAAGGCTTGTGCATCTGCTTCAAAGGTTCGCCATATACCCTCGACCGTGCTCTGCTTCAAGGCAAAAGTGTCACGACTTTATTTTTCTTTTTCTCTTTTCTTTTTCTTTTGCTTTTTCTTTTCTTTTCCTTTTTGAAGACTACATTGGTCTTCGATATGGATAACACAACCTATCATGGGTCGCTACCATGCTCAAGGCCTAGCTTTTTTACAAAGTGAAAGTGAGGTATATAATTTCACAATTTACTGTACAATCTCAAAAGTGTGTTGTGTGAATTAGCTAAGGGGGAATATTCAAGTTGGAATACGCTAGGAATCTTAATCGACCAAAACTGAATCATGCATGGAGTTGTTCTAATAAGGTGACAAATGTGGTTTCAATTTTCCATTTTGTTACAATTCACTGTCTAATTAAAAGCAATTCAATCGTTCAAATTAAAGACAAAAATCGATATACAAAGTGGGGCACAAAAAGTGATATGCAAAAGTGCAATATCAGATATACCCAGATAGTTGACAGCCAAAATGGCTAGCAGACATAAGAACAAAGCCAAACATACAAAATACCACCGCCTTACCATGCTAATACATGAATCCGCAATAAAATTTCAAGAGGCGCTGGCCAAAGTCGATAACTATACAAAATCGGGCAAAGAAACCAAACCACCTCACCCCCGCGGTGGTGGTGGGTCCGTAGCCGCCGCCGCCGCCGCCAACATATCCAAAGAAGCCATCAGCAAAGGCCTGCCTTCTCGTCAGGAACGCCATGAATACCCAACGTGAAACAAGTGATCCGTCGTTAAGATGAAGTGACAAAGTGACCTGTAGTGGCCTCGCCGAGCCGCCAATCTCGGTCCTATGCCGCTCGGGTAGTGCCAAAGAACATGCAAAGATCCATACCGCAGTCTCGAACTCGACGTGTATGTGCTCCGAGAACGTCAGGCCGTATAAGATGGGCCAAGAGTATCACCGCGACGCAAGTAGCACGCCAGGAGGAGGAGAGATGGAGGAGACATATGCAGCCGACTCTCTCCACCCTGGGCTCGGGTGGGCGTGACTATCCGTCCGTGGCGGGGAGTCCCCGCCCCAGATTCGGTACCTCCAGTCCCGGGTCGGGGCCGAGGAGAAAAAGATATGGCGATGACCATCGCCTCACTCCATCGGGACAGGACCTCGAGGGCATCGAATCCTCCGCCCAACCAGCTCCTTCCTCGCCGGAAAGCCCATGTGCTCGAGGACATGGCTCAGGAGTCGTGGCAACAACAGTGGAAGACTCTCAGCTCGAACCAGGCCCTTACGGTGGACCTTGTCTTCAAAATGCATCAAGGAGGTCATCACCACTAAGGACTAAACCAAGATCCCGAGATCCCAGAAGAGCCTCCAGGATGGCCCCCACGCTCGTAGCAAAGGTCGCAGCCGGAAGAGGTCGGTCCTGGTCAGTGGATCGGGACAATGAAGATCCGAGGCTGAGTCGCCTCCTCGAAGAGCACTCCAGCCCAGCCGTGGTGTTCGGGGCAAGAATGATAATTCATCTCCGCCGAGGCGGTGAGACCAATCTCGATAACCCTCCGAACGGCACGCAGATCCGCGCAGCCCACGTCGCCGAAATGCTCCACCGCTTTCCACTCCTCGGGCGATCGCCTATAGTGAACCGAAGCTCGAGTGGACTAAGCGCTCCCCGGGAGGTCATCGAATAGAATCAGAGAACCACCGGGGTAATAAAACTCGCTCGCCTACGAATTCGGCAGCTAGAGTAGTTGCTCGCATCACCAAGATCGAGTCCCGACTCGGATCAGCCATCGCTGGTTTCGGACGTCGAGAATGACTCTGCGAAGTCTCTCGAATGAAGCGCGACGCTCCCCGGAATAGGGTGCCCTACAAACAACGCCTCCGATCTCTCGTGGAGGGTCGGGCGATAACTCGAGGCGAAGAGGTCGCCCTCCGCGTCATCTGATACCGAGTCCCGATAGATGACCCACCCGGCCACCCGGGCACGGTTCGCTCGAGGGCCTTGCCTCCCGGATCTCATTTTAGGGACTAAAGTGAGCCGGTCCCATCCTGCCCTGTACTTCAACTCCCCGCGAGGCTCTCGACCCGCCGGAATGGAACTCGGCATCAGCCTGTCCTTCGAGCCGGACCTGGTTCGCTCTTCGCCGGGGTGGTACTCGAACCTCGACCCGGTCTCGTTGACCCACCGTGCGAACCATAATCGTAGGGAAAAGAACACCGGCAGGCGGTATTGACCGGGGGTCAACTGGGGCACTCAAACAAGAACGGCTCCGAACCGTGTCAAAGGCGTGAGACCGTAGGCAATCGAGAAATACCGGTGAACGGGAGGGCATCGTATCGTGGCTCCGCCGACTCGCTCAAGCAGGGAGCCAAGGCACTGCTAGAAGGGGTATGTAGCCGTGGCTCATTCAAGGCTCTAAAGGCAGGCCTCATGCCTGTGGAGGCGCAATGAATCCATTCTGCTCAGTACGAACAAGCCGTATCGGTAGAGCTGCCAGCTGGGCTCTGCAGACAATGCATGCCACAGCGATGTAGAAAGCTAGCAACCAGTGGCTCCTGGATCGCCGGGGAGGGAAGAAGATGAAGTGACTTTCAAAAAAGCCCCTCCCTCCTTCATTTTATAAGAGGTGCTCTAAGCACTTAAGGTCCATTTCTCGCTTTTATAGCTAATTTAGCCAAACCCGCTCTTCACTTGCATATCAATTCTCGCAAAAGATTAAAATTAAATAATATCAAATATAAAAATTATTAAATTACACTATACTTCAACATTTAATATAAGATAATCTAATATAATTACAAATTGGCAGAAAAGAGAAAGCTACTAAGTCGAAACTTTCTAAAAATAGCTAAAATTATAGAAATTAATCAAATTAAAATAAAACCAAAATTTATCGAATCAGACCGGCTTTTTTGAGAACACCGTAAACTAACAATGATCAATAAAATTACCTCAAGGAGGGTCACGAGGATTATCTCCTCAACCCAAGCAGCCGCCCGAGCCGATTCCTCGCGCCGATTTCCCATTGTTGACTCGTCTCACCCGATTGAATTCGAATCGAAAGCAATCGCTCGCAGCGGTTGAATGATGGCAATACCAAAACACCGCCGCACCTCGTCGATATTTTTGCAATTTCGACATTGCTTCCTCGTGATTCTAACCCACTGAACACACTTCATCAGTCACTTGATTTTCAGTTTCTTCCGTACAGGTTGGTTGCTCAAGTGAAATATGTTCGGGCCCCAATGTCATGTTACCAAATGTAAGCTGTATGACCCTTACTTTGCAATTGATGATCGTGATCGGGCAGCGGGCCGTAAAATGGTCTTCCCGTGATGATCGTACATGATCGGGCACATTTTCTATCGCTCTGTCGAAAGCATCACAAAATTCCATCGGTAGTAGAATCTGGCCTTCCCACTTCACCAAGACATCCTCAACTATTCCCTTAGGAATCTTTACCGATCTATCTACCAATGGATAAAGGTGATGTCGGTAGTTTAAGTTCACTCCAAACCTAACCCGCTTCATACACCGAGTATGGCGTGAGGTTCACACCGGCTCCTAAATCCAAAGAAAGGCTCACACCTATAAATCCCACCTATGTCGACCAAAATCGCGGGGAGATCTAGATCCTCGTATTTGGATCGCTGCTCTTCTTCGATTCATGGCACCGACTTGTTCGCTTAGAAATGCCTTCTTCTCAATGCCTAACCTCCTTTCGATTGTGCAAAAAGATCCTTCAAAATCCTCAGATAAAGTGTGGACTCATTACGATGTCCAAAAGAGGTATGTTAACCCTTCACCCGCCTTAGACTCTAAGATACCCTTCGGTCATCGGGATGCCTTCTTCGCTCTCTAAGTGCTTGTGGAAATGGAGGTGGCATGCAATGCTTCACTGAGTCCTCCTTCAGAAAAATGTGTTCGCCCATTTCTTCTCCTTTCCCCGTTTCTTAATGTGCTCGGGTAGCAAGCCGATCAACCCTCTCTTTCCACCCTCGTGGTGATTATACCCCTTCACCCTTGGATCCACATCGAATCACTGGATGAACTTGTACTTCACGGACTCCTTTCTGATTTGGCAATGTTCGGTAAAGGAACCTTCCTCTTTCCCCGTACCTCCAGCAATTTGTTAATCTCGTGATCAATACGCATTGTCAATTTTCTGGTTGATTTCTCAAGCCTCCATCTTATCCTCTTTGCTCATCAGGGTTTCTTGGCGCATCAACTTTATGCCGCAGCTTGCACATTGATCCCTTTTTGTTCTTCCACAGTTACCTACCACCTTACCTCAACCAATATGGCCTCTGCCCAATGTGAGATGAGGATGGAGGTGGTCGCGGGCTTAGAGGTGGAACCAAACTCGTAGTTCGCAGCCGGGGCAAAGCATGCTAGGGGGATTGGGTTTCCGTGAGAGGTTAGGTGATTCCTCCAATTGGAATTGTAGGTATTTCCATGCGGAGTATCGTTGTGGAGGCTTATATTGACCTACTACATCGCGATATGCTCGACATCAAAGCAACCTTCATCATAATATAGATACCGTTTTTCCTGCGGACAGGATTGGAAATTGGTGCATGGATCGCTGCGCGGCAGATTTTCGCCACGTCTCACGCCCCTCATGGAGTCAAGTCATTCTCAGCTCCTCCACCTTTCCTAGCTAAGGCTGGAAATTTAGCCTCATTTCATATCCCTCCGATGCTGCATGCTATCCCACTGGGGTTGGCTATTAAGGGCCTCTTTTTTTCCATTTCTCTAGGTTCGCTCGTCTCCAACCCCAGAAGTTTCAGCCACATGTTTAAAAAATCCATGGCTTCATCGTGGATGCGTTTACTCAAAAATCTCCTCCACACATGGCCCCCAATAATCAAGCTTTCACGGGCAGAGACATACCACCATAGAAGTAAGCATACATCCATGTATCAAACCCATGGTGTGGGTGTGCATCGATAGTCTCCATAAATTTCTCCCAAGATCGGTGTAACCTCCACCCATCTTCGAGCCGCAAAGGTGTAAATTTGTCTCTTCAAATCACTGGGTCTTGGCGAGCACTGAAGTTAATTTTTTTTAAGAATTGGCCCCGGGCAATGCACCTTCAATTTCTAATGGTGGTTCCTGGCTCGCTGAGTTAAGCCACCCGTCTGGTTCTTAGTGGTTAATGGAATGGTCACCAGCTACAAATCCATGTCCATCATACTTCCTTAAAGGTCAGGCATACCTCCTCAAAATCCCTTTATATGTGCAGTGGGTTTTCATTTTCCATGTACCATGATATGGAGGAAGTACCAAATAGGGCCTCACCGCTACATCTTCGCCAGGGGGTATGGGAATGCAAGACAAGCACGACTCTAGGAGGCGATGTGGTCCCTCATGGATCCGTGGTCGGTCCACTCCGTGAGCACCGGGCTGACTTTGCGTGCCTTCCCCGTGTGCTCCTGTACGGTGGTGCACTGTGTACACCTCACCGTACCGGCCTGCTCACCTGTGCACCGAGCCCTTCAACAGCCCACCGAAGTGTTCTATCCCATCGGCATAAACACCTCAAGCAATTTTGGTAGACAACAAAGAGCACAACAAAGCTTGCCAAAAAGGTATGGTTAGCTAAAATAAAAACTGACTGTATGGAAATGTCGCATGGGGCCATCGCGAAAGTGATGAAAAACTCTTGCGCCATAAAGAGAATCGAATTCAAAAAGGTGGCTAAAAGGTCACCTTCACTGGATGTTGATCACAAGTACAATTTTAACTTATCATGACGTAGCGCTCGCACCATCCCCCGCATCACGCCATTTGATTCGCGCTACACGTAGGGTGAGCTTTAATCAACAGGGTTCTTGTTTCCTATGTCTTCCTATCGCGTAGTCAAGCTATCAAGAAAGATAAAGGGTTCAGTGGTCGAACACGTGGATGGTTTTTATCCTATGAATGACTCGCATCGTTGTTGAAATGCGTAGGCTTTTAGCTTGATTGACTTTGCTTTCAAAACAAAGGGAGATCAGATAGTTACTCGACCAACTGTAAAGCTAAAGCGACTCAGAATGGTAACCTTGAAGGTTTAGGTCACTAACTTGATAACATTCGGGTCAACAAGTGTCCCTGTCATATCCGGCAGATTATGGCAATAACATATAGTCAAAGCCATAACCTGGATCTTGCTTAACTAGAAAACCTAACCCTAGAATCAATTCCTATTCGAGTCAACACGTAATATGCACTCACAAATTTCCTTCGCTTGAAACCCTAACACTCAACCCGCCTGGCTCGTAAAGGCTATCTAAAGAATAACAAAGGCATCTAACAATAAGTATGCACTGCACTTAAAGCATGGTAAGTATCAAGCCAAAGTAATGACATTAAATGATATTCAACCCTAATTTTAAAAGCTGGGAGCCATAAATATAGTACCTGTAGCATTTAAAACATGAGGACCACCTGCAACTGCCCCATGACCAAGCTAGCCACCTTCCTCTTCAAGGCTATAGCGGCTTAAGCCAAGCATCCTCGAGTCGTCATCCTCAAGGGGGTGTTTGGCAGCCTAAAAATGAAAGAAAGAGGGAGAGAGAAGAGAGAAAAGCAAACCCTAAAAAATGAAAGTCATGTCAGATTAAAATGCAAAAAATCGCGAAAAGTTGCTTAGGGTTACAAAAATCATAGGGGCTTATATAGGCCACCCAAAGTGTGAAAATACAAGAAAGCTTCCAAAATATCGCTCATACAAGGGACAAGTGAGGTAATACACCAAAACGGGTCGTTTTGGCAACACTACACAAAATTGACAGGCGGTGAATTTCATATGCGGGAGAATTTTGCTGTAGATAGCTAAAAATTTCCCGACAGCTCTAGCGAAACTGCACGTAGATACGAATCCAATGTACCGCTATGCACGCTGAATTTCTAGCTAGCGAAATTTCGCTAGCCTAGCTTGGGCCTTCCCAATTTCGCCAGGGATTGGCAATTTTCGCTATGGTTTGTTAAATTGCAATCCAAAATAAATTTTCGCAATCATAAATAAATTTCTGGGTTGCCTGCTCTTCACTCGTTTCGTTTCATCGTGACCTTCTATCGCATCCCTTTTCATCATTTTGCCTTCATTTCCTTATTGCATCTCGTATTTCAGGATGGCTGAAAAATAGTTTCACCTTCATGGTTCCGCACATATCTCGATATCGAACCCTCCCAAGGTATGCAAAAACCCGCAAAATAAACCAAGCCAAAAATAACTCGAAATGGCATAAGTGATACTAAGTGGACATGAACACCTCAATCGCTTAATTGACACGACAAGGCAAAAGCAAATTCTCAAGCAAACCCATCTCAAATATGTGGCTCAAAATAAAGACTTTTAGGCACTCCACCCCGCAAGTAGTAGCCAAATTTACTATTCCTTCCCGCCTATCTTCGCCGTCAAAAGATTTCCTTCTCGTAAATTTTGTACAAAGAGGCATTCGCTAATCACCTCTCGCAAATGGGATATTTATTTCATTCTCTTTCGAAAATATCCAAGAATTTAGAAAACCTGTTGGCCCTCTTCGACTTCTCGTCTCTCAGGAATGGCAATCAGCAGTGTATACGCCGGTACTCCTTCCTTCTTTCTGGTTATACCTCATTTCAGCTGTCAATCTTGGTAAGTGTTCTTTCTCTTCCTTCGCCTCTTTCTTTCTACCTCGCCTTTCTTCTCGCCTTTTGTCACAAGCCAAATCCTTCCTAATTTCTTAACCGAACACCGCTATGCGCCTTTTGTTTCTTCTCTGAGTCACTGGGGTGGAATGTACCCTTTTGCTCGACATATTCAAAATAATCGCCTACTCGTGGTTCTAAATTTTCAACGAGGCACTAAAGCATTCTTCCTCAAACACGTGAGTATCAAACTCTGAAAGCTTCCAAGTCGTGATAGTTTCGCTCATGGAATCGTAATAAATTTCTCGTTGTTCCCCCATGAACTAAGGTGGAAAACAGCATTTGTTCTTCAACGGTCAGTTCCTCTCGACCATGATATTCATTTCCGCCTTCACCATACGCCGCCTCGGAATCCCGGTGGTCAGCTGATATCCTTGCTTCGAGGATGTCGTCTCCGCTCGGGCCGTGTGTAATGCCCCTCCACCATATGAGAAATTCATGGTTCCTTAGTGCTAGATCAGTGTGTGGGCAAAGTTAGGATTCGCTTGAAATGATAACTCTCTTTGCCTCGCTCACGCATTTAACCTCCTCGTAACCATAAGAATCTTTCTTCTCAAGGCAATATCAGTACTTTTTCTCATAAAAGTTTTCTTTCCATCAAGCCTTGGTTTCTACAGCAAGTAGTATCTCGCTTTCTTTGTTGTCTATCTCTATATTATGGTATCTAACTTTTTGCTTTCCATGGTTGCCATTCCGCTCTTGAATCTCACTTCCACGACCCTTTTCCTCTCTGTCAAGCTTCCTCTTGAAAACTCAGGATGGAGCTTTCATATTACATTTTGCCAAGTCCCCATCGATCTCTCGCCTCTTAGCACTTTTCGCTTTGAAATGCTCCGTACAAGATGAAGCATCGATACGCACCCTTAGATGTAACACATTTAAAGCATGATACACTATGCCGTCGCTATCCAAGCCCAAATCTATTCCATGCATCGCACTCCCTTCGTAAACCTCTCACCTTTCCCAAGCTGCGGTGCTCATCTTCCCTCGCTGAATACTATTATCTCTTCTTCTCTCTAAGTGAGACGGGGAAATAATCCGCCTGGGCAGTTTCTACCAACTCTTCCTAAGTATCAACCGAACCATGGTAAATGATTCATACCATGTGGCCGCTATATCTCTTTCAAAGAAAATGGGAAGAGATGCAATCTCATCACCGTCTCACACCATTCGTACCTTCACCAGATACCATCCTTAGAAATCTTCCCTGTGTTCATATTCGGTCTTCAATCAAAGTGACTTCAAGAAAACCGATGTCATTAACCATTGTAATCACTGCCGCTTGAGCCAAACTCCAGATCTACAAGAGTCGGTCTGACGCGTACTCTTCCGAATAATAAAATTCCTAAATCCTCCATCGTGCCTGGCACGGGGCTGGACCGCTCGGTCCTCGCCTTGTTCCGTCATGTCTCATCCCGCCATGGTTTTCGCGTTTTTCTGTCTTTTCTTAAGCTCCCGAGTGTTTTCTCCACTCATGTCTCGCTAGAATCAGTAAGAACTCGCTTTCCTATGCACTATAAAGGTTTTCCCCAAATCAAAGCACACCTCGATTAATAGATTAGTCAAATTAAACAAATATTTTCAACATACTGTTAAAGACAAGGTTGGTGTAGCCACCGGCTTGCAAAACTATTTTTGTTCTTTTCTTAAAATGTCCAAATTAGTATTCTTTCGTCGAAATATTGATCTATCGCCAATTTTCAACCCTTGAACGACGCCATAAAAACTTGTTCGCCTTTTCGAGCATAAATTAAACCTCAAATTAACATGCTACACAAGAGCCTTACAATTCTCTTATATACCCATGTCACTTTAGGATAAGTTTGCTTGCTAAAATCGAATTTCTCTTAATGTTCGGGAATTAAAAATAAGGGTTCAGTCTATGACACTGCAAGTGCACAGGTCATACAAGTAGTAAATCTGAATGTAAGTCAATTATCATTCCCACCAGAGATTGATAGTGAATTCTGGTCGACTACTGACTCTTAAAATTTCATATTATTTTGGACTCAAAACTACATATGAATGTTTTATCAAAGCGGCAAAAATTAAAAAATCCTATACTATTGAATATGTTTCGAATTAAACTAAAAAGCAAAAGTGAATATTAAATAAATTGTATATAAAAGAATGGATTGAATGCGGTTCTTAAGAAAGCGAAAACCATCAATGAAATCTGATGAACGATCCGATTCCGACACTAAATGGATTTGCTACGTTCTATGTATGGATCACGAATTTTGTCCAAGATTTCCTAATTATTGGAATTGGATTTCTCACTTTTCCATTGATTTAATATCCTTGCTTACTCTCGAAGAAGACGAGATCAGACATTTACATATTCCACATTCTCTTACTTGAGAGATCTGATTATTTTCTTTCTCGATACTTCACACCCATTTCCTGTTGGCGATGAACTTTGCTTTACCTTCCTCGGGATTCATAAAAATTTCCACTGAATTAGTGGCTCGACCTCCAGAATCTATGGGTTTATCACACTTGATCAGATCTAAGCTAACACGGGGATTGGAACTTACCTTAGATTGAGGTGAACTCTCTGATCATTTATATTGTTAAATACACCCCTCCTACTTCAATTATGAGCGAATGGGGGATTTATCAAAATGAACTCTCAGAGCTCAGCAGTTCGTCAATGGTAGTCGAACATACCCAGAAAAGAATGCTCTCAACTCTCAGGAATCTCGGGTCTACGTGTCACTTTCGGAGGGCATCACGGATATCGAGGAGGAAGATACATTCCCTCATTGGTATTAGTACTACCATTGAGACTTATCCATTCAAAGCGACACCGACTAAGTAAATCGAACCCAATTAATTCTCACATAAATGTGAAAAGGCGCTAACTAAATGTAAGTCTCAATCCAGTGATTTGCGTTAGTCTTTTATTGCGAATTAGAAATGGAGTAGATCACGCCACAAACCCTTGTAATTGCAATAGGCGAAGAAATGAATTCCATAAATTTATGCAGATTTCATAAATTTCCAGGCAGTAATGCTTAAGAAAAATAATAAAACTAAAAATCCAGCTCTACTCGTTTCTGCACAGTTCGCAGATTCAAAACCAGAAAATAAAACTAAAAAAAAATCTAAAAATAAAAATCTACTCTATAATATACACTGAGTTCCTCTTCTTTTCCCTTTTAGGGTCGTGAAGAAGGAGAAAACTACTTTACCATTCTAAATCTATCTATTTATACTATAAAAAGAATCTGGGTCGAATCCCGAAAATGCTCCAAGTGGAAATCCAAAGAAAAAGCCCAGCTCACTGTTCTATGTCGCGACATGGAATTCTCTTGATGGCTCATGATCAGTCGCGACCTCTTCCCTTTCTGTTGCAACCAGTTTGTCTTGAAAAAGCCTTGATCAGTGGTCGCGACATCGAAGTGATGTCGCGACATCATTTCGACGATGTTCGCCGATTATCGATGCCATGACCTCGGTCACATGTCGCGACATCATTTTTGGGGTGCGACCACTTTGGCACATTTGTAAGAGCGACTTCATGTTGTGACTTCTTGGTTTCTTAGTCGCTGATTACATTTGGTAATTTTTTTCGCATCTTCATAACTTTCAATTTTATGTCGCGACCTCATGGTGATGTCGCGACCTCTTCTTTCCATTTCTTTCTTCGAGGTTGCAGCCTCATTTCCACGTTGCAATGGTTCTTCTTTACAACTAGTTTCGGTCGCGACATCAGTGATGTCGCGATATATTCTTTGCTTTCAGCTCTTCTTAAGGTTGCGACCTGAATGAGTGGTCGCGACATCATTTTTCTTGTCAAGACTTAGTTCCTATTTTCATGTAAGAGACTGTATAGCATGTCAGCATTCAATTTAACCCTTTAATTAAAAACTAGTTGCGACTTCACACTTGCGAAAGACCTCTCTTGGCTTCATAGACGGATCCTTAATCACGATCTCGAGTTATGTCGTGACATCATTTATCAACTTTTGGCGTCGAGGACATTGAAATGATGTCGCATTGTAGTTTCTTCGTTTGGTATTTCCTTTTAGTCTAGATCACGTCTTCTTTGCCGCCTTCTTCTTGATCAAACTTCTTGTTGAGTTTTATATTTCTTAACCGAGAAGCCAATTTGTTGATGTCGTGACTTGCAGGATGGCTAACAGAAAGCTGAGCTTCTTGTCGCGACCTAACTCCCGGTCGTGACTTGATTCTACTATGGTGATTTCTTTTGATTTTTGCTAAAATTTGAGTTTCTACTGTTTTTTCCTGCAAAATGAAATTTGAGTCAATTATCCACTTTTCTTCAAACAATTCAACATTTATCTCATAATAAAGTCAGAAAAATGGATTAAAAACCTAATGGATTAAAAATGGATTAACAATGGTGCATGACATCGATTCCCTTTGATGCTTCACAAAGACCGAAGGCACACAGGTAGATTTCTCGGGATGGAAAATCTGATGAAGGTGAATTATGTGAGACGAGGAGGTGGTAAAGTTGCATCTCTTCCCATTTCTTTGAGAGATATAGCAGCCACATGGTATGAATCATTACCATATGGTTCGAGTTGATGCTTGGGAAGAGTTGGTAGAAGCATGCTTGGGCAGGTTTCTTTCTAATCTCTCATGCCGGAGAAGAAGAGATACTTGATATTCCAACAAGGGGAAGATGAGGCCTATATGTAGCCTAGGAAAGATTCAAAGAGATTCTTTGAAGGTGCCCTATGCATGGAATTGATTTAAAAACAGATGGATATAGTGTATCATGCCTTAAATGATAAATAAGGGCATTATCGATGCTTCATCTTTGTGGAGCATTCAAACGAAAAAGTCTTTGAAGAGGCTAAATTTGATAGAAGACTGGCCAAATCACGATATAAAGCTCCATCCCGAGTTTTCAAGGGAATGCTGTGAGAGAAAAATAGGTCGTGGGTGACGAAATGACAGCCGTGGAAACGAAGTTAGATCTGTAATGCGTGCAGGATGGACAAACGGGAGAGAAAAATGCACCTTTGCTCATGAAATAGGAGAAGGCGTGGAAAGAAACTTATGAGGAAAGAAATGCGATGCACCAACGAGAAGAAGATTCTTATGGTCTTTGAGGAGGTTAAGAAATACGTGAATGAGCGAGAAATTACCATTAAAGCGAATCTAACCTGCCCACACGGCTACAGTCCGGCACTAAGGAACCATGAGAATTTCTCATATGGTGGAGGAGCAGTACAAGGCCCAAGGCATAAGAGCGGAATCCTCAACAAGGATGCTCGGCAGCCACAAGGTTCGGCGCGGCATGAGGTGAAGGCGAAATGACTATCGGGGTGAGGAGGACTCGGCCATTTGAAGAACAAATCTTTGCAGTTCATGGGGACAACAAAGAGGCTATTACAATTCAAAAGAAAGCGAATAGAAAGCTATCGACTTGGAAGCTTTCAAGTTTGATACTTAAGTGTTTCGAGGAAAATACAAGTGCCTCGTTAAGAAAATTTGGAGACCTGAAGTAGAGCGGCCCAGAACTGAATATGCCATCAGGCTTGAATTACATTCCACAAGTGACACTCAAAAGAATCAGGCGCATGGCAATTCAGTTAAGAAGTGGGAAGGATTTGAGCAACAATAGAAGGAAAGAAATGAAAGAAGAGACTGAGGCAGAATAAGAAGAGACTGGAAAGGAAGGAGAGAAGAGCACACAGATTGAACAGCCGAAAGGAAATAATGAACATAAACAGAAGGAAGGAGTACCAGCTTATACACCTTCAGTGTCATTTCCACAGAGACTTCAGAAGGCAAGAAGAGAATAACATTTTTCTAAATTCTTGGATATTTTCAAGAAAATAGAAATCAATATCCCATTTGCAGAGGTGATCAACCAAATGCCTATTTATGCAAAATTTCTAAAGGAATGCGAAGCGAAAAGGAAGATAGGCGAGGAGGGAATAGTGAACTTGACTACTCTGCGATTGCAATTGACCAGTAAGCTCCCGGCAAAATGAAGGACCACTAGCGGTTTGCCATTCCACACTCCCGTAGGGAAATATGAATTGAAAGCTTTATGTGATTTTTGGCGCTAGTATAAATTTGATGCCTCTTATCGGTTAATGCGAGACTTAATTTAGGGGAACACCTTACAGCAATTACATTAGAAAATGGGTGATAGATCGATAGCACAACCCGGAAGGTATTTCTTGAAAGATGTACTTGTCAAAGTTAGGAAATTCATCTTCTAGTGGATTTTGTTATCATGCGAGATGAAGGAAGATACCCAGTTCCTTTGCTCTTTGGGAAGACCTTTCTTAGCAAGCTGGAGAGTTTGCCTTGATGATGTCTGAAAGGTGAAGCTGTCACTAAGGGTGGGAAATGAAGCGGAGTGCACTTTAATATTAATAGGAGTTTGGTACAGCAGGAAACAATAGCCTTCGATGTTGAATTGAATTACGATTGTATCCTTGACATTCTATCAATGAAGTGAGATGAATCTTCGATATCTTGAGAGTCTTGATTGGCAATGCGCCTTCAATTTGTCTAACAAAGAAAGCAGTCTAGGCATAAATGAAAGCAGTCGAGATGGAAGTATCACGGCCCGAAATAACAAACTACGTAGGCGGGAAACTAATCTGAAGGGTTAACATTGAAAGAAGAATTGCCTAGTCATTTTGAAATATGAGTTTTAGAACCGAGAAAAGAAAACCGGTTATCATATCAATTGCATTGGCGGAAAGCGAAGCAGAGAAAGTTCTTGGAAGTGCGAGAAAATCTGAGCCCAGTGCTTGGTCGATTGAGGATCTGAAGGAATTATCGGCCCCTCCCGAATTTGCAGCCTGAGATATTCTTCGAGATGATGATGCAAAAACTTCTATTGGGCATCAAGGAGGCTGAACCCGGTGATGAAAGAGTTGTCGAGAAAAGAAGTTAAAAATGGTTAATACGGGTTTTATATATGCTATATCAGATAGTTCTTGGGTAAGCCCAGTGCATGTGGTTCCCCGAGAAGGTGGATTCTTTGTGATCGGGAAATGAAAGAATGAGGCGGATTCTTACGAAGCTGTGGGATGGAGGGTGTGTATTGACAACGAGAAAGATTGAATGCGCAGCGAAAGGATCATTTTCCCACGCCTTTGTTGATCGGATGCTGGATAGGTTGTAAGGTACCCTCAACTGTTTCTTGATGGATACTCTGGATATAACCAAATTGCTATTACACGAGGATCGGGGAGAAAACCACTTTATGCCCATTTGGTACTTTTGCTTTTAGGAGAATGCCATTTGGTTTGTGTAATGCTCCTGGTACCTTCCAAAGATGCATGATGTCTATATTTTCTGATTTAGCAGAAGAAGTTATGGAGATCTTCATGGATGATTTCACAGTGTATGGATCCAGTTTTGAATAGTGCCTGCATAACTTGGGGACAGTACTTCAAAGGTGTAAGGACAAGAATCTAGCTCTGAATTCGAAAAAATGTCATTTTATGGTTACAGAAGGAATTGTCTTGGGGCACATGATTTCTGTAGCAGGGCTTGAGGTAGACCAAGCAAAAGTTTCAGAGAGTTCACCTTAATCTAAAGGTAAGTTCCTAACCACGTGTTAGCTTAGATCTAATCAAGGGAAAGGGGAGAATCCATAGATCTGGAGGTTGAGCCACCAATTAAGTGGTAGAAACTTTGCGAAAATCCTGAGGAAGGAAAGCGAGGTCTCATGTCAATGAAATGGGTATGGTATTGAGAGAGAAAAATACCGAGATCTTGCATGAGAATTTGGAATACAAGTAGCTGGTTTGATCTTATCTTCGAGAGAAGCAAGGATATCTAACCAGTGAATATGGAGAAATCCAATTCCAACAATTAGGAAATCTTGGACAAAACCAGATCCATATATAGAACAGAGCAATGTACTTTGAGTCTTTTGGAATTAGTTTGTTTCATTATTCATGATAGTTCTGAAGCGATTCAATCCATTCTTATAGATACAATTTATTTTTATTCATTTACTTTTGTCTAGCTTAGTTTGATAATATTCAATAGTATAGGATCTTTAATTTTTGTTGTTTAGATAAAACTTTCACTATAGGTTATTAGTCGAATAGTATGGAATTTTAGTAGTTGGAGTAGTTGATCTTTAATTCGATTTGTCGATCTCTCACGGGAATGATGCGGACTTACATTCAGATTTTACTACTTGTATATTTGTGCACTTGCAGTGTCATAGGCAAGCCCTTATTTTAAATCATGAACATTAAGAGAAAATTATTTTATCAAGCAAACTTATCCAAAGTGACATGGATGCAAGAGAAGTGTAAGGCTCTTGTAACTATGTTAATTTCAGGGGTTTTTAGTCTATATAAAAAAAGGCAAACAGTTATCCCCTAAAGAAATCACATATCTCCTAAGGGTTCATTTGAATAACATTCACAACCCCTTGTTGCTTCTGCAGCTGTTTGGTGAGCAAAGAGACTTATGCAGCCAAGTTGTTAAACACATCTAAATTCAGGCCTCCCTCAGTCTTCCTTACTACTACCCTATCTTTGGGCCATTGATTACTATTCGTTGCCATGTCCTCTAAGATTTCGTAAGCCTGATGTGTGGTCTTTTTCATCAATGCACCCCACTGAAGCATCTATAACTGTTCGGGTGGAATCACTCAGTCCGTTATAGAACGTATGCACTTGCATCCACCTAGTCAAGCTATGGTGTGAGCATCTCCTCAACAGCTTGTGAAACCTCTCCCAAGCTTCAGCTAAATTATCCTTTTCCATCAACCTAAGGTGTTAATCTCCTACACCAGCTTTCAATTTTCGAATGGAGAAAGAACTTGGTTAAAAACTTCTATACCAAATCATTCCATGAAGTGATGGAGTCCGGTGGTTGGCTTATCAACCAATGCTTAGCCTTGTCTCTCAGTGATAATGGGAATAACCTCAACCTGAGAGCTTCATCTGTCACTCTATTATATTTGATCATGTCACATACCTCTATGAAGTTTGTAATATGTGTATTTGGGTTCTCACTAGCTAACCCGTTAAATTGAATGTTCTGAAGCATCTAAAGAGTCACTAGTTTTAACTCAAAATTGTTAGCTTGAATGGGCGGTCTTCTTATAATAGACTGAACAACTCTTGGCGGTAGAGAAAACTCATCAAGCAACATATGAGGGTCATTCAGCTGTATAAATGGTCTGGGGGAATTATTCCTACCATTGTTACCATTATATCCATTGTCTCCCCCCTGCGGCTCATTCTGCTCTTCTTGATTCTACATGGCTGCTTGATGTCTCACTTGTGCTTCTCTTTGTTCTCTATGTAGTTTATTTGCGATTCTCTTTCGCTTAGGATCGAAAGGAACTAGCTCACCTTGACCCTGTCTTCACATGCATGTGGATTAACGTCCTGAAATGTACATAAACCACAGTAAGAGAAGACCAAGCCACAAGCACTAATGTAGAATAAATAAAATTGAATAAAAGTAAAAGAACGATCCAAAGTAATATATAAGTGCGTTGTCGTCAATTTCAACACAAATACTTTTCTTCGGCAACAGCGCCAAAAAATTAGCATGCGCCAAATACGTGTATAAATTGGTAAGAAAATGTATGCCCGTTTATGCAAGTATACGCATCGAGTTTATGTAGTGTAATAGCTAGTCAAGTGTTGTCCCATACGGAGAAGTGTGTTGGTTATCGAATTAACGTCTTTAATATTATCTAGACCTAAAATCATAATAAATCCTAATTGACAGAAAGAAAAAAAAAAAAACTAATCCTAAGTTGTTTGTTAAACCAATTGATAAAAAAAAGGGTTTTGTCTTCACCCTCCATACTCGATGGATTGCAACCTATAAATATTATCCATTTAGTATATTAATAGATTCACACTAGCGGGTTGATCATGCCTACAAGATATTCTCTCTCGAGAAATAACTGCCTATCTCGCTAGTAGGGTGTATTGCATCTCTGCCTCAACCTTGGACTCCAAAACACTTTAATGTTTAAACCCTAACTCCCACACTTGGAACCAAGATATCTCTATTCACTAATTGACCAAGTGTTTCTCTATTCATATCCCTGGGGGTCATCATCTCTCAATCTCAGACTCCTAACAAAAACATGCCAATGTTGGCCAAACACTACCATGTAAATAAAGTGTAGAAATAGAGCAAGTCTAGATGAAATAAATGTATACTTGAATGAAATAAAAATTAACAACAATCCGTTCAAGTAGCGAGGGCATCAAAACCCTAGAAATAAAACTATAACATAGTATAAGTCAGTATAACCATAGAAATAAAAATCATCAAATATTTAGAGAAAGGAATAAAGAAACTAAGGTGCACACAATGTCTCGATCCAAGCACTTCGTCATCTCCTTCTTCCGATTGTTAACCTCCATGTTCTCATACCCTTGTCTACTATCTCTCTCCCCCAACGACCTCCTTTTGTTTTCAAAGTATTCTTTTATATCCTCTCTTAGAATTCCACTCAGGTCCACAAGTAATGGGCTGGGCTTTCCTAGTCCAACAGTAGCGAGCAGTGTTGCACATTGTAACGGTCTCCTGCTGCAGCGAGATCATCTTCCGCTATAGTGGGTGACCATTGACATGTCAAAACTCTCCTCTCTGGACGTTGCAACGGGCTATAGCTCGCTATAGCGAGCTGGAGTTCGCTAATTTGCTCCTCTAGACATTAAAGCGGGATCCTTCTCCGCTTCAATGGGTATCTTGCTCTATCCAGCAGTTATACGTCCGTTGTAGCGAGAAACTGCAGCAACAAAATTTCACTTATTGTATGGACTTTCCTTTTCTTTGCTTCACCAAGCATCCTTGCACAAAAAACCACGAGATGTACTCAGAATATGCTTGGAAACAATGAGAAAATCCTCTAAATGTAGAGAGAAACGTATGCAAATCATAGTACTTTATAGTTCTCATCAATCATCCAAATAGAACCTAAGCTAGAGTAGATCGGTACTTAGTAGACCAATCCTTGTGGGAACGATACTCTACTTACTTTTTATTACTTGAACACGACTCATGCACTTGCACAAATAGGCAATTTATAATTTCATACACATTTCGTGCCTATCATACATGAGATGTACACACATCAAGAGTTGATAACCCAATGATAGTGCATAAATCAATAGTTGATAGCACTGGATTCGATAGTTGTGTGGAATTGCAATTAGTATGGACAAGGTACCTACCTTTTGACCCAAGGTGGCTTGTTGGGTGAACCCATGGTCATTCTTAGTGATATTGCATATCGGCCCACTAGGAGAACTTCCATATAGGTTATCTTAGATCAATAGTGAGGGTTATCAATTCGTGGTAAAATACTAGAAGATATAATACATAATTATCAAGAAATAATAATCATGCATTTAAAAGTACAATCTAACATAATCGCTTTTACATCTGGTTTGTTAGAATCTTACCCTGTCAACCACCGTGAACTTGCAATCAATATTGGATGCCAATAAGTTGATTGGTGCCAATTTCATGGATTGGCAAAGGAACTTGAGGCTATGACAACACATGCCATAGTGTTGCCAATTTTCTATCACAGCTACCTGTTAGGGTTTGGAATTCCCCGTGAACATAGTGATAGTGCGTATATATTACAAAAAAAAAAAAACCAATCTGAATAAAGCTACAAGGACACAGTTCGAATCCATACCTAGAGATCTGTCTGGATTGATCTTAATAAAAAATGATTTGCAACAAATTGCTCGACTCTTCGAGCCTTCTACCGTATTCCCCAATGCTAGAAGGAGAAGAAGGAGTGGCTCTCTTCATGCCCTCCTTTGGACGGTTGCCTCTAAGGTTATTTTGAAAATGACTTATATGATTTTTCTCTCCACTCTAGAGGTTGCCCAACATGGCATATAAATAGGCTACGGTAAGGACCTAAAGGCAAATAAGATTTCGGGCTCCCAATGTAAATATATGAACTTATGTACATTAATTATAATTCACTCCACTAAAGAATCATAATTGCATTCCCTCACTTTTTCGAAAGTATAATTCGAGCCCTTTGTTATTAAATACTTATTAATCTCCCACGTTAGATTACGAGATACCGTTGATTAAATTAAATTACTGATAGTTTTATTTAATCAGCATCGACAATCACCTTGAGACCTTACTTAACTTTATTTACAGTATATGAATTAAAAATCCACTTGAGTTTGACATAATCCAAAACTTATGAAAATTTATCCTCGAGGGTATCATCAATCCAATTAACAGGACATGGATTTCGTTAATAATTAATATTCACTATATACAGTGTCACGATTTATCGACTCAGAGATTATTGTCTATAAGTCACCACTCTTTAT
Source organism: Tetrastigma voinierianum (assembly GCA_016808115.1). Taxonomy (NCBI): domain Eukaryota; kingdom Viridiplantae; phylum Streptophyta; class Magnoliopsida; order Vitales; family Vitaceae; genus Tetrastigma; species Tetrastigma voinierianum. Next base: position 6,219,794 of record JAEQBH010000193.1, read on the forward strand.
GAATCAAAATAACCAGCAAATAAATGCATGCCGATTAATTATCGAGATTAAGAGTAATAAAGTATTCAAAATAACCATGAAGGTATTAATTATTTTATGTGTCGGTATAAAATAAGTACCTAAGTTGGTCCGTTTAATACACACGAGGTGTCTTAGCACGAGAAGTTGGAACTAAGCCATTCCCCGTAGTCGAGACAAACCTACTGAAGTCTTGTACTATAATCTTACCAATGGTGTGTCAAATTCCATTAGACTGTGAACCAATAGCTTATATTCCACAAGAACCGATGATTTGATCTTGTAAGTAAAGCTAGAACTCTATAAACCAAAATCATCTGCTATGTAGAATAAAAGACACACATGCATGATATTTAAGTAAACATGGCTCATGTGTAGATTCTTATTGAAATGAAATAACATAATTTTATTAAAATAAAATAAACATCCATAACTATAAAATGGATTTTGGTATATATAGCCCTAACACTACTGCAATGACATTAGTCCTGATGACTTGAAACTTATTAGGGAGCACGAGTTTAGTTTATTTGGATACCTTACGAACTAGTTAAGTCAGCGGTAGCTCAAGCTGTTGCGGACCAAAGTTGATACTTTTTTTTCTACTAACCACTTAAACTTCAACTTGGTCTCTTCAACTGCAAGTGCATTGGTCAACAAGTAATAAAGTGGATTTTTAAGTCACGATATCATTCCCACATGAATCATGAAGGAAATTCATAGATCAAGTACTCAAACTACTCAAGATTATCACTATTTAAACTTCAGTTTTCAAGATTAGAAACTAAATAACCAAAAATAACATAACAGTACATTTATATTCTTTTCTTCAATTAAAAGAAAGTTAAAATCTAAGACAATTAGAGATTTCTGTAATAATGAGTATAACACTAGGAATGGGATAGTTAATGTGAATATTAGCTTGCAGCTTGCTTAAAAATTATGGTTTGAATCCAAGATTTTTCCAAGGGTATGTTAGTATAGTCTTGAAAAACCTTTAACCACTATACATTTCACAATTTAGTCAACCATGAGCCTAAACCAGGGCAACATGTGTCTAAATAGCTACTTGTAGGATAAAATTCCCTCAAAGACTTGGATGCATTCCCTAAACCAGTACTACTCAACCAATTCTTAGGACTGAAGTTAACTTGCCCCCACAAACAAAGATATACAAGTTCTCTCCAATGTAATTGGTACCTCAATCTGCAATTTCAATCAAAATAATCTCTTCCAAGACATGAACAAAATTATTCCACCAAATTGAGATGAAACCTTCAAATATTAAACCAATAATCCATCAGGTTATCCTTATGCCTCAATAACACACTTCTACTGCCACCTATAAGGGAACCTTAAAGTCAGAGGTTCAAACAGAGCCCATGATTTATCAAAGTGATATTTAAAGTATATTAGTTCTAGGAGTATCAATTTAACATACCCTTCAAATACTGCTCTTCGATCTCAGGAACTCCCTTCTGTTGTCACTAGAAGGTATCCTAGAAAATAGAGCTTAAAACAGCTATTATGGGTATACTAAACTGATACTTAGAACAACTCACTTATAAAGTAATAAAAATTAGATAAATTCAATCTTCAACCCACAATTTACATTAAGATTCTACAAAAGCGTAACAATCCTTATCACCCGATCCTTCTGAGGAGCTTAGCCTTCCATCATTTAGATTACATGCTCGGCGACTAGTTGTTTAAGCAAATTCATTGAAAGTGTAATCAAGAAAATGAAAAATAATTCAAACAATGTATTCGAAACTATATTAGTTCGAGACGGCAATGGAGCTTGATATTAAAAAATCGAAGCTCAATATCTTAGCTCCAATCTACTATTCTAATTTAAAATGAAAATTAAAAAAAAATAAAAATAAAATAAAAATAAAATGAAACATTATATACAAAAGCTTCCTTCACTCTATCGTCTCTTCTTTCTTCCCTCTTTGTATCTTCGTATCCTCTTTTTATTTTTTTTTTATTTTTTTATTTTTTTTGCACCCTATCTCTTTGTATTTCTAGTTGATTCCTATAGCCTCTTGTGGCGCGAGAGCAAATGGCGTTGCCGGGATGGTGCCCTAGTGAAGGATAAGAAGGTAATTGAACTTGTGATTCATATCTAAGTTTTGGTAAAATCTCATTCCCTTTTGATTTTATCATTTTTTCCCACTTGTAGTTCACTACGGGGGATTTTAAATTTTCCAGTACATTCAGTTTTTCTTTGCTTTAATTTTAGCTAACCTTAACCCTTTTGTTAGTTTTGTTTTGGTTGTTTTCCTGTTGATTGTGAAGTGTGCAAGAGCAGTTTATGCAGTGGGATAGGAACACTGCAGGTAGGCTTGAGAGGGTGGCTTCTTTGCATAGGAGACGAGCCGAAATTGATCCTCACGGTGCTCAGATGGATCCTCAGCGGGAGAAGACGGCAAAGCCAACAGGTGCCTAGGGAGCCCAATGCATATCGATCCATGAGGGATCACATACACCCACCCCGGGTGAGTGCACCCTCATGCATAATTCCCCCTTCTGAGGAGGTGGCAGTGAAGCCTTACTTGGTCCTCTACTCTGACATTCCATGTGGAGAATGAAACCCTTGATCACGCCAAGGGAGTTTGAGGAAGTATGCACCACTTTCAAAGAGGTGCGGTGGACATGGAGCTCCTCAAGTTGAAAGCCTTTCCACGACCAAGAGACAGGCAAAATTTGGCTAAATGCATTGGGCGAGAGCCGTAAGGAATTGGGGAGGCTGGCGGAATTTCTAAAAAAATTCTTCGAGTGCTCACAAGACAAACAACTTGAAAGGCCTTAAATTTACACATTTGCGACTCATGATAATTGAGAGGTTCTACCAGTGCTGGGAGAGATTTATGGAGACTATCAGTGCATGCCCACACCATGGGTTTGATACATGGATGCTAGTGAACCATTTTTATGATGGAATGTCCCCTTCCATGAAACAATTATTGGAAACTATGTGTGGAGGAGATTTCTTGAGTAAAAATCCTGATGAGATAATGGACTTCCTCAATTATGTGGCGAGACCTCAAGAATTTAGGATGAGCCAAACCAAGAGAGAAACCAGAGGCAATTCAAGCCACCCGAGTGAACGAAAGAGGAGGCATGTATGCCCTCTCGAAAGATAATTTGAAGAAGTTAAAGGTATCTACCTTGGCTAGAAAGATTGGAGGAATTAGAAGAAAAGGGTCCATGAGAGGTGCGGCGGTGGCCAGCCATGCCTGAGTCAAAAAGCGTTTCATTGCCGATCCATGACCGCCCAGGAGAACCATGTCCAAACCCCGTTACGAGGATGCAAATGTGGCGGGCGAAAGCAGTGCAAACAAATGCTTCATATGCTTAACACTTACAATCCCAAGCGGAGGTACTCTTTTCACGGAAACCTCAGCCTCCTGTATATGTACCCCGGGAGCACAGCGGCTGCATTACCACCGCCTTCCACGGCATCGGCCAAGCACCCACCTCCTCTCGGACCATGCTCGGGTTTCAGGGCCGAGCGTCGCGGCTTTAACAAACTCTTTTCCTTTTCTTTTTTTTTTTCTTTTTCTTTTACTTTTTCTTTTGAGACATATTGGTCTTCTTTTATGGGAACCCCGCAACTGTGTCTGGTGGTCACCTAAACTAAGGCTAGTTTTGCTAAGTAAAAAATTGGCGACTCTTTAGCCTATTAATGAAAAGCGAAGTGCCTTTGTGTGTGGCTAGCTCTCGGTGGAAGAGAAATGGCGAGAACCCGGGGGACTTAGTTAGGCCAACAATTAGATAAGTATGGAACTAGGCTAACAAAACACGATAACATCTGTATGATTTTCAACTTTTGGAAGAGACGAAACCACAAAAAATATGGGGGGGCAAAAATGGTTACAGTGTGAGAGAAAATGTGATTTGTATGGTATATTTCTATGTCGAGTATATTTCACAAAATTATCAGCTTTTCAAAAGAAATGTGTGGTACCTCCAATAGAAGATGAAATGAACGATTTAGGCAGGGAGAGGAATGGCATGAATAGTGCACCTGCCTTGCTGCGATGCGGGAGGAAAATGAGATTCTCCCTGCCTTTGCAACTCCTCTGCAACATTTCAAAACCAAAAATTGTGATAAGATAAGCTTGTAAATGCGAAAATATTTGAAAAGAAATAGGTAAAAGTAGTAGCTACTAAAAACCCAAATTAAGACTTAAAATAATATAAAGTAAAATTTGATAAGAATTTGGAGTGGTCTCCCGGAGTTCTGTAGGAACCACTCCCGGTTAATGTAGCCATTGGATCTCGAGGAGATCGGGAGGAGAAGCTCCTCACGCATGCGGTGGTGTGTCTTTGCGAGGTGCCTTCATGCTCGGCTCCTTTGTTTGAAGCGTCGGTCTGCAGTGGCGATTAAGAGTTTTGTGCGGGAGAATGGTGGATTCTTCATTAAGCTGCTTCATTGTTTCTCCATCAATTGCTTCACCTTTGTTTGTTAGTATCATGCCTTCCTACCCATGTTCCACTCGAGGCCAAACTTCATGGTTGCTCCCTCATCCTCGGTTTGGTTTTGCTTGTTTCGAGTTGAAAATGTGAGCTCAGTGTCATGTTGCCAGCGTGAAATTTGCATGACCCCATTCTGGCAATTGATAAAGGCATTTGATGTGGCCAAAAATGGCCTTCCCAATATAATGGGCACTTGATTTGTGCCCCCTGCCACCGGTTCTATGTCGAGAACCACGGGAAATCCTTGGGGATAGTGAACTATCTACTTTTACCGACACATCCTCCGGCTATCCCTTTGGTATTTTTCCTTTCTTAGGTCGGCTGGGATAGGGTGATGTTGGTTGGTTTCGACTCTCCTGACCTAGGCGCTATACATTTGAGTATGGCGGGTAGGTTATTTAGCAGCATCAATTTCTTGATTGCTTTGTCAATCGGGTTCCTCGATGTTAGCGAGATAGTTAGGGTCCACTGGATCCTTGTATTTCACCATTGTCTTGCATTGGATGATGGAGCTAACTTGTTCAGTGGGAATGCCTTTTTTCAATGCTGACCCGCTTTTGTATGCGAGATTTAAAAGCTTTGCATGGCGAGGGACTTTGATGATGTCCAAAAGGGGTATGTTGACCTTCACCTGCCTTAGGACTTCTAGGATGCCTACCTGCTGGGATGCCTTCTTCTTGCTTCTTAGTGCTTGGGGAAATGGAGGTGGCATGCAGTGCCTCATTGAGTCCTCCTTCATTGAGTCCTCCAAAAACGGAGTCATTTGGATCAAAAACAGGAGCAGACAATTTTCGCTATGCACAGTGATTTTATTTATCATAAGCGAAAAATTAGAACTTCGCTATGCTTGATAATTTTAAGCTATGATAGCGAAAATTCCAAACGTAGCGAAATTTCCGGCCTTTATTCCATTGCTCCCTCGGTACTATTCCATTTCTTCTTGCTTTGATGTTCTTCATTCAGAAGCTTCTTTGAAATTGATAGAAAACCATATGAAATTGATGGAAATCAACCCGACTTTGTTATGATTGGATTGACACGACGATTTGGCTTCCAATTCCTGCAAAAACTACAAAAATAGCCCTGGAATGCGATCAAAAGAATAATAGGGACCCGAACATGTCAATTGGGTTAATTATAACAATTAGTACACAAAAAGCACTCAAAACCTATTAAAAATAGGGTTCAAAATAGAACTTTTTGGGCACTAATCACACCCCCCAACCTACACATTGCTAGTCCCTTATGATGAAAGAAAAGAAAAGAAAGAGGAGCATATTGATAACAAATAATGTTCACAAAAATTATATTTCAAAAGGTTGTGAATGAGTAATGCCTAACCCTAAGTAAGAATCATCAAGCGTATTAATAACTATCTTGAGATAATGAATGCCATACAAAATTGAGTATCAAAAGAGTCTCCATCTCGATGAATCAACCAGAAACTTCCACCAAAATCTAAGTGTTTGTTTGATCAGCTCTCAACAATAAATTGTCAAACTAAACTCTCCCCCCAACCTAGCTACTACCACGACCTAGCATGCTAACCAACCTAAATAGAATAGGACCCACTTTTATTCCACAACTCTTTTTGCGTTGTAGGGTGCAATGCTGAGGGTTCGAATTCACCAAAGTCCATGCAACGGGGATCTACCGATGACTCCCAACCAATTAAGGCTTAGGGCACCAAGTCATAAGGATCTTTCGACCATAAACTCTTCAGGTTTCACCGGGACTCACGAATTATTTGAGGCTCGGCACCTCTGACTTCTTAAACTCCACCCATCCACTCGTGTAGCGAACACTAAGTCGGCGACTCCCAACCAGTGAAGGTTTAGGGCACCGGGCTTTAAAGGCTTTCGCCATATACCCCTCAAACCGTGCTCGGGTTTCAAGGCAAAGCGTTGCAATTTTCTTCTTTTTTTCTTTTTCTTTTTCACTTCTTTTTATTTCTTTTTTTTTTGGAAGACGCATTGACCTTCTTTTCATGGGGGTCCTTAACCTATTAAAGGTAGTCAACAACACTAGGATAGGTTATTGCAAAGTAAAGGAGGTTGCACAGTTTTTCAGCCTATCATTGAAACCTAATGTGCTCGGTGTGTGGTTAGCTAAAGGTGGAAGAAAAAGGGTCGAAAGCAACAAAAGTTCAACTAATCATCCACTCAACTAGGCATGGAACCAATCTAACATCAATAGAATTGAATGAGTTTCAAATTTTTCAAGGCCCGAGCTAAATGAAATGCACAAAATTTTAGTTTGCAAAAATGGGTCCAAATTTTGAAAAAGTAAGCTATATAAATGTAGGCTTTACTTATAGAAAGGAACCCACCAAGCCACTGAACATCACAAATCGACACTCAAAATAGTAACAAAAACATAAATACAAAAGCCACTTCCTTCGCTAACTCTCCCCCCAACCCAAACATCTCAGTGTCCGAAATAGGGCTTGGATTGGAAATTTAGGGGAGGAAGTGTTACCTCCTTGATGAGATGTGATCGTTGTTGGATAGGATACTTTGCAAGCTTTCCATCGACACCTTATTCACTCCGTTTGGGCTTCAAATGAACAAGTTAGGAAAAGAAAAGAGAGAAAAAAAAAGTGACCAGTTAGAGAATTTTTGAAATTAAACCTTCATAATAATTTCAAAAGTGTTCTTTCTAGCTATATTTGGATTCTACACTCTCTAAGCTTTCCAACGGTACCAAAAACGCCTAAAGCGGGTTCGGATAAAAATTTATAGAGCGAAACAAAACCAGAGGCAAAATAATTGGGGCATGGCAGGAATTTGACTATAAGCGAAAATCTATCATAGCGAAATTTTCGCTATGTGTAATAGCGATTTTTTTTTCTTTGAAAAATAAAATAAAATAATTAATAATAATAAAATAATAATAAAATAATAAAAATAAAAATAAAAACTTTTTTTTTTTGGAGACAAATTTTTTTTTTAGAGAATTTTTATTTTTATTTTTTTAAATAAAAATAAAAATAATTTTTTTTAATAAAATAAAGTAATAATACAAATAAAAATAAACAGCAATTCAAAATTTTTTTAATAATAATAAAATAAATAAAAATAAAATAAAATAAAAACACTATGCGGGGGACATCCGTACCAAATTTTCGCTACATAGCGAAATTTCGCTATGATTGCGAAATTTTCTGCTTCTTGATCTTCATTACGCTCGAATCTCACTCAAGCGCAAGAGTGTCTATGAGAAAAATTAAGAAAATTAGAAAAGTGAAAAACAAGCTAGAAAAAAGATTAACTTAAAAATTAGTGAAAATCTAAAAAGAAAAATTATAGAAATCCAAATAAAATACGATAAAATAAAATTAAATAAAACAAGAAAATTTAAAACAAAAAATGGGTATGCTCCGAGCGATTTTAGGCACGAGAAATTTGTTGAAACTAGTGGAGCTTGTGGGAATCTTAGGGTTAGACATCGAACTCGAACCCTTTTAGAACCATCCGTTTGTGCCATGCGATGTGGCGAATTTGCCATCGTTTTTTTTTTTTTTTTTTTTTTTTTTTGATGTAGTGGCAAAGGCATACGGTGGCCACTAATTTCTTGAATTTTGTAGGGCCGGGCGGTGCAATTGATGGCCTTTGTGGTAGGTGTTTTGGGTGTGGATTGTGTTACGGTGTGGCGAAATGGACACTTGGTGAGTGGAGAGATACGCGAGTGAGCATTTGGTAGCCCAGGCGTGCTTGATGGGGTTCAATTCTGTGGGAAATGGTTTCAAAACAAGCTCTTGGGGCTCTTTCACTATTTCTTTTCCACTACCCTCCTCAGTTATAAAGGGAAGGATTTCTTCTTGGTTCTCCCTTGGAAAAACAACATCACACATATCTGAGGATTAGAGGACTGATCCTTCGAACTGATTCAATGAATCCTCTCTATAAGCCTGGTGCGTTTATTTGTTGACCTTTGCTCTCTGCCATGGTGTCCACTTTGGCACTCTTCCTCTGTGAACATTCTTTGTTGATGATTAGTCTTGATGGAATCTTGCAGAGTTGTCCCATTTATCTTTCAAAAATCGCATTTTGACCCATCTAATTTCTGTTCAAAATTGTCTTCCAGTGACAATTCTCTCATTGGAATGGCATTAAATCACACTTATTGTGTTTTGCAAGTGTCACTGTCTGAGGTGGGTCGAAAACGACGTTTAGTGAAGTTGACGCGTATGGTGGCTGAGTGGCCGAAGAATTGAAGCCTTAAATGGGGATTTGGGAGGTGCATCTTTGTGGAGGTCTTGGTTCCCATGAGATTGGTGTGATTCCCCGACTATGGTTTGTGATCTGACCATGCTGGTTGAACTCAAATCAGTGGAGTACCTATAATTATAAATGGACATACCATTCATTTGATTCTCTCATAAAGTTCTTGACTTGTATGTATTGGTTCATATGATCCTCGTGTTGTTTGCATGTGCATCAAGAGTGATGCATGTTTTAGTTTTCTAATCATTTGAATTCTGATGCAGGTGGCTGACGACAAAAACAGTCTACTAAAGTTCAGTACGTGATAATAATATTAACATCATATATCAGGACAAAGTCATAGGTTTTGATGAGTGTTTTGATGTTCATCAGATCAATCTGTTTAGCCAGACTGTCTTTGCGAAACCATTTTGAGTTGATGCCGGTAGGGTGATAAGTCAGCAAAATTTATCTCAAATTCACTCTCTTTGCAGTAGTCGAGCTCTTCTTGATATAGTAGTCAAGGTCGAACAGGATGGAGTTTTTCTTCGATAAAATGATTTAAGTGAAGTCAAAAATGTTGAATTTGGTTTGGATTTTAAGGTGGTGATAAAACGGGGTTGTATTGGTTTGCGAAATTGAAAATAAAATGAAGAAAAATAAGAAAGAACTCCTTGAAAGCATTGAATCTTGGTTTTAGGTCCTAAGGCAAGCGGGGGTCGTTTAATTTCTCAAATATTGGGAGGATGACATATAGTCATCTCGAGCCAGGATCTTCATTTAGCTTCAAAAACTAAACCTAATAATTTTCCTTGCAGTAAAAAGCATTTATTTTAGCATTTATGGTTCCTCTGGTGAAAATCTATCACCTTGACCTACCTACAGTGGCTCGTAAGAGCAATTAATGTTTGAATATCAGTGTATCTAAAGCTAAGAATACCTTTGAACACTAAAGCTGCAAGTATTGGCCAAGAAATTACATCAGCTTTAAACCTAGGAGTTAGAATTTGGGAACCAGAATGTCAAAACCTATTGCGTGAAAAGCGAGAGACATAAAGCGACCTTGGATCCCTCCCCGGCCTTCCACTTCCGGAAATGGTTTGTAGCTCATCCTCAAGTTATTCATCCTTAAGAAGTGTTTGGCAACCAAGAAAATGAGAGAAATAGGAAAGAGAAGAGAGAAAATGAGGGCCAAAAATAGGGGCCCATATATTTCCTTCCAAAATAAAAAACTTAGGTCAACAGTGTGTTACAATAGCTTATATAGCCTTACAAACATGTGAAATACCAAAATAACCTAACTAGAATAATTCACGGTGAAAAGGGTAAAAACGTAGAAAAACCAAGCAGTCATTTGGATAAAAAAGCGATGGCGACAATTTTAGCTATGCACGGTGATTTCGGCTATCATAGCGAAAATTCGGTCATAAGCGAAAATTGAAATTCATGTCTTACGGTAATTTTAGCTATGATAGCGAAAATTCTGGCGTGGCGAAATTTTCAACAACTTCATTCCACACCGGCACTATTCCTCTAACTATTCCATTTCTTCTTGCTTTGATATTCTTCATTCCCGGCTTGCTAAAATTGATAGAAAACCATATGAGGTGATGAAATCAACTTGGGCTGTATGATTGGATTGACACGACGATTTGGCTTCCAATTCCTGCAAAAACTACAAAAATAGCCCTGGAATGCGATCAGAAGAATAGTAGGGACCCGAACATGTCAATTGGGTTAATTATAACAATTAGTACACAAAAAGCACTCAAAACCTATTAAAAATAGGGTTCAAAATAGCACTTTTTGGGCACTAATCACCTAGCATTGTTGATCTGATACCTTTGTATTATGGTAACAATGGAGCCATAGTGCAAGCAAAGGAACCACGGTCTCATCAAAGGTCTAAACACATACAGGAGATACCATTTGATTAAAGAGATCATTGGCATGAATGATGTAAAGATAGAGAAGTGCCCATTGATCAAAATATTGTTGATCCTTTGACTAAGCCACTTCCCCAAAAATAGTATGATTCTCATGTTCTTACCTATGGTATGAGGTACAAAGGCGATTGCCTTTAGTTCAAGCGGGAGATTGTTAGAGAAGTGCTCTAAAGGTAATAACCTTTAGCACTTATTGCACGTCTTTTGTTACTATTAAAGGCATCTTCATTAATTTGATATTCATGCATTAAATTGATTTAGATCTTCAATCGGATTAATGAAGTCCATGATATGTAACATAGCGTGAAGGAATTCATGATGAGATCATGATAATAAGATTCCTATCACGTGCAATTATGTTAGTATTTAAATTATCCATAGTCATAGGATCAACGAGACTGGACATTGTCGATCTGGATAGATTAGCATATGTCATACTCATTGATTAGAACAAGCAATGGATCTTATAAACTATGATCATGAGTTGATTAGAGTTGACATGTGGATGGTTGCTAAGAGTAGCTAAGTACATTGGAGACTTGCTATGAGATAATCATATGGATTATCTACATCATGTAGATGATTGTCTCATCATAGCGATGGTGCAAATATCCTTAAACTTAAGGTACTTGAGGATATATTGGATGTCGGTCCTATACTTTGACTTTAATCCATGTTGCCTCTTTAAGGTCATTCTTTGGGTGATGATCGGGTATAGTTTGAGGTGTTCGAAAGTAATTGAGTAGTCAATAGAGAATTCACCACTCCTGATAGAAGAAGGGTATACCCACGGCCTCTTGTCAAGATCATTACTCAAGAATCTCTAGCCATAGCAGAAATGTCATGAAGAGAGTCATCAATGAAATGACTGAGGAGTAGTGACTCTCCTAGGCAAGGACTTTTATCACTTGGGCTAGATGTGACATAGTCAGTTTAGCGGGAGCTACAAGTCCATGCTCTGAACCAAGTGGGGTATAGTTTAGTATAAGGCCGAATTGTGCGTGATGGTGTCGTGGGAAGGTTTGCAATCAAATGCTAACTCCCGATCATTAGTGGTCATGATGTGTTTCTAGACGCCGCTCATGACTTGCTTAATTCAATAGTTGAATGAAATGGCCAACATAACCGAGAACCTAATGGATCACACACTTAGAAGATGAAGACTTGATATGAAATGGACTTGGAAATTATCCAATCATGAGGGACTTAATTTTAGGGATTAGACCGCTCTGGGATTAGTGGAATCCTATAACTAAAAGGACTCTTTTAGAGAATGGGATAGGCATGCTTGATGATGAACTTAAGGCCCATGAGGCATCATGCTACCATGCATGGAGATGCATATAGCATATTCCTTCTAAAGTGAGGGCCTTTTGGTCATTTGAAGGGGTAGGTTTCTCCTATAAATATAATGCTATGAGAGAAACCCTAACCCTAAGTGTTAAAGAAGAAAACCCTAGTCTCCAAACCAAGAGAGATATTCTTATGAGCTTTTCCTCTTATTCTTGAGAAGAACAACTAAGAAGAAAAGAGATTTGTGAGTATCAAATAAGATTCTCTTCCTCCCTCAGTGGGACCAACCTTGGCTAGTATCGAGCTTGCTCTTAACTCTGTTTCCTCGGTGGTTTTCAGGTGCTGGCTTCATTTGGATACTGTTAGAGACAAACCTAGGACTTGGTTCATTAATGGTCAAGCTGAAAACAACTTCAAAGGGGTAAGATACTTTTACCTCTTGTCATGCTTTTTCATCCTTTTGATGTGCTAAGAAGGTCCAAGGGAGGTATTCTATTTTTATTTTTATTTTTAAATTTGTTGTGCTATAGTGCTCTTTGCACTAAGGAATCCCCTTCACACCATGGATCTTGTCACCCAATTGACCCATCACATGGATGCCTTTTGGCATAACCACCAAGAATGACAATTGAGTGTCGATCAGCAATTCGAGGAGCTTCAAGTAGAAAATGCCACCATCTTGGCAAAATAAGACATTATCAAGCAAAAACTTGCTCAACACCTATCTCATCATGTTTTGGTGCTCCGCCTCCTTCCTCATCCTCATTTCCAACATCCTATAGAGAGATCAAGGAGATGATCAGTCTTGATCCTTCTCGTGGGAGTCCACTTATCCTCTTTCTTTTACTATATCATTGGGGGCAATGCAATATGTGATGTAACAACCCGAAATATACCCTAGTCGTTTCATTCTTTAAAAAGTCATAATATACCATTCAGTTATCTTATTAAAGTAAGAATTAAGAGACTAATATATGAAAACGATAAGCGGAATTAGTACGAGAGAAGGTAAAAGGTCGAATTGTGAAAGATCTAATGGTCATAAGTTAAAAGTTATTAGGCTAGAATTAGAATATAGGATGAGTGTAGTACAATGAAGAGAATGGAAGGGCTAAATAACAAAAATGGGAAAAATAAGCCAAAAATGGCTTAAACATGGCCTTAAAAGTGGATAAGATGAGACCAAATTGGTCTCTTAAGAGGAGATTTTTCTCACTTTGAAAAGGGGAGTTAGGGCTTCCACGTAAGAGAAGAGAAGAGGAAAAGAGAGAAGAAGAGGAAGAGGAAGAGAAGAAGAAGAAGAAAGGAAGAGCAAAAAGGTATGGATCTTTGGAGTTTTGTATGGAAATCTAACATTTAGTATGGATCTTTGGATTTTTGTATGGATTCTAACATTAAGTATGGAACTATGACTATTAGTATGGATGCATGTTTTGGGTTGTAAGAAACCTAACCCTAGATGAATTCTTGTATGGAAATCATCACAAATCCCTTTGTTTTTCTAGGGTTTTGCTATGAGAGGACCTAGAGTTCCCATTACATGTGTTTTTGGGTTCTAAGGGTTATGTAAAGTATGGACATGTTTGTTCTTGTTCTAGGTTTTGATAGGAACTTTTCCTAACCCTAGATTTCTTGAAGTTGGGTTGAGTAAAACCCTAGGTGTAACGCCCCAAAAATACCCTAGAATTTTTATACTAAAATTTATTATATATTCCGGGTATAATTGGGCCAACTTAGGTATTTTTAAGGAATTGTTAGGCGAATATTAAGTTAAATGATTGTGGAATCTGGAAATAAACCCAAGTGAAAAGAGAAAATATGATTGAAGAAATGGGGACCTAAGGGTCAATTGTAAATAAGTTTATATGTCTAAAGTGAAATAGGAGTTTTAAATGAAAAATAATAATAGAAATGGAGGGACCTTAATAAAAAAAAATAAAGAAAAGAGAAAAAAATCAGGGCCGAGGCGTGTGGCATGTGGGAGAGTGGGGAGGAAGTTTCCTCCTTTTAAATACGATTTAGAGTGATCCATAAGAAAAGGAAAAAGAGAAAAATGGAGGTATTTTAGAGTGAGAAGCTCTCACTTCTCTATAGATTTCCCAACGATCGGGCCATAGGTCCCAGGCGAAGCAAGAGGGAAAGTCCTTCCTCATGACAAGAGCTGCATGAGTAGGACAGAGATCGGGGAGTTTCGACAACTCCAGGAGTAGGTCTTCCTACTTTGGTCATTTTCTACTAGGTACCTTACATTGTGATGGTGCGCATTGTGGATGTAGAGCTGAATTTTGGGTAAGAAATAAAGAGAATCGGGTAGTGAGTCCTTCTGGTAAGTTGTAGCCAAATCAATGAACTTGATGTTAGGCCTTTGAATCTCTCAATTTGGACCTCTGTATGGGCTAAGTTATGGATCCTTTTGCGAGGTCAGCCCGGCCTGATCTAAGCAAGATTCAGTTAACGATTCGGGTCTTGGCCGGACCTTAGAACAGGTTTTGAGGTAAGAAATAAAGGGAATTCAGGTAGTCCTTCTGGGAAAGTGTAGCCCACGTCCGTGAACTTAATGTATTGGAAATTTTGCATTTCATGATTGGACCTGTGAATAAGTTATGGTGTTTTTACTCTGAAACGATCAAATGGGTGAAGGTTAGCCCATAAGTCGTCAAATGAAATTCGTGGAGACCTCGTCACGAAGAGCTCAACTCGTCATGCAGAGATCAACTCGTCATGTAGAGCTTAGCTCGTCCTAAAGAGCTCAAAACAATCTGTAAATTTGAGCTCGTCACTTCGGTCTGACTCGTCCAGTCAGGTCATTTCGTCAAGGTAGTGGCACTTGACCTCAACTTTGGAAGGTCATAACTTCTTCGTGTAAACTCGATTAAGTGTTCTTGGACTCTATGACCCATTGAGTCAAAATCCATCCATATGCCTGAGGAATATATTAGATGTCAGACCGGTGTTAGACTGAGCTCTACGTCACTTCAGTGCAGCTCGTCGGTTAGTCGGCTCGTCGAAACGGCTGGCGCATGACCTCGACTTAGTCGCAACTACTTCGTCTGAACTCCGATTCCAGTGTTCGTGGACTCTATGAAAAGCCCATTGAGTCAAGAATCTATCCATATGCCTGAGGAAGATATTAGATGTCAGACCGAGGTGTTAGACTGAGCTCGTCACTTCAGTGCAGCTCGTCAGTTCAGGTCAGCTAGTCAAGACTGACTGCGCATGCCCTCCAACTTCGGAAGGTCATAACTTCTTCGTCTGAACTCCGATTCGAGTGTTCTTGGACTCTATGGAAAGCCCATTGAGTCAAAAATCCATCCATATGCCTTCAGAAGATATTAGATGTCAAAAGAAGGTGTTAGATTGAGCTCGTCACTTCAGTGCAGTTCGTCGATCGGTCGACTCGTCAAGGCCCGGCTGCATGACCTCAACGGTTATATCTGCCGTCAGGAACTCAGTTGGACCATTCTTTGTGCGACTGTGGAAGCCATTGAGTCAGAATACATTCATAATGTGGAATCCGAAGAGGTTTGACCAGGTGATAGATCTGAGCTCGTCCCGGGTCGAGTCGGCTCGTGATTCGAGGTCTTGACTGCGTATGACCTCAGCCCCGGAAGGTCATAACTCCTACGTCGAACTCCAGTTTGGTATTCTTGGACTCTATGGAAGCCCAGTGAGTCCAAGATCCACCTATATATTCTTTTGGGTGATCATATTATTATAAATCAATCCCAACTAAAAACTACTAGTCTTGAATATTATTCTTTTGTGGTTTTGGGCCAAGGATGTGAGGAAAAATAAACTAAGATTGAGTTCGAGGGTTGAAGTCAAAGTGCAAAGATTTTGAAGGGTTTGTTCTCTGAGCTTCTATTCCTCGTTTCAAATTTTGCATATTTGTTAAAAGCATATTAATGATTTAATTGATTTGAGAAAGTGATTGTGAAATGTTTGCATATAAGAATTGCATGATTATTGAAATAAAGCTGTTTATCTGAAACATACATATTGTATGTTTTTTTTTTATAAATTATTTGAGCAACCCAATAGAATGTAGTTTATTTAAGCATTAAGGATGGGTGGTATCTGATAAATTAAAATGTGATCTTGCGAACTATTGATGTGTCCTCGATCGTGACCGGCGGGCCGTGTCGGTAGTGTTCCATGCTGTTGTTTACCTGCAGTCAAGCGTGACAGGCCGTCTTGTGTTATAAAACCATGTGATCGACTGTGACCAGTGAGACCAGTGGTGACTACGATATCCACATTATATCGAGACATGAGTTAAATTAGTTAAGGGGCATAAGCCCGGATTGATTGGCATAAGCTGATTGATTTACCTGTTGAATTGATGCTGGCAGATTGAATTTGAGCCCAGTTGATTCTGGGTGACTGAATTTGTGAGCATAAATTGGAATTGATTTGAGATTGAAATATTGAATATGAAAGTGTATTTTTTTTTTGATGATCAATGATTCTGATTAATTGTATATAAAACAGTATATGTATCATTATTTATATTGATCATCCATAATGATTTGAAGTTTGAATTGTTGAATTATAATGTGATTAAATAAAAATTAGGAATGGTTGTATAGAACCACTAGCATGAAATGTGGCGTGACCTGTGCGCGGTGCAGTAGAATGGTGATCAAGCGGACCCAGATGAGGAGCGTGGGAGTGTAAAGTGAAATTGGGTATGCTCAGGCGTGGCACTCATTTCATGTTTCTTTTGGATGGATATTATCTTAGAAACAAATTTGAACCAGGTATCTATTTAGTAAATCATTTTGAAAGGCGACCTTCATTGTAAATGCTGTTAAATATAAATGTTTATGGGCTTGCTCAAATTTTGAAATCGCTTCCACTTGAAGATATGAGTTTTTGAATAGTTAATTGATTTTAGTGGCATTCCGGACTCGGTTGGATCAGCCCAAGGTCGGGTCAGGAGTAGAGTCCCCACCACGAGTAGTATCATAGCCTAGGTTTAGTGGTTCTAAGTGAGGTGTTTATGAAGTAATTTTGCAAATTATGATTGCTATCCATTTCATTTGCATACAAAGGATGACATGACTCGACGCGGATCTTCTTTGGTATGGGATAAGCATGGACGGTTCGACTATAGGATTCGAGGGGATATTGGGGACTAAATGGCAGGTCTGCTAGTGTGGAAGGTGGGCAAGCCAATGCTGATAATGAATGAACAGTGATGGCGGGAGGTACTGGGTGTCTCAGCGGCTAGTTCAGGGCATTCTGAATGGAATGACCCGGTGCAGGTGCTCCCAAGCGTCAATACGTGAGAGGAATGGCTAGTCTTAGACTGTAGATTTTATGGGGAAGAAGAGGGATGAGCCTTCTATGGCAGAAAGAATTGTTTCCGAGGCAGAGCGAATCTTGTGCAAATGCATTGCGGTGAAGAGAAGTTAGATGTGCGACCTCATTGCACTACGAGGATGGGAAGAAACTATCGGTGGTGGGTTTAAAGTGATAGGATCGCACCATCGGAGAGAGAGTTACATGGGATTCTTCTTGGATGAGTTAAAGAAGCAATATGTGGTGCTTGACATCTTAACAACATGAGACGGGAGTTTCATAATCTGACGAACGGATGAGTGTGTGAGATATCAGAGAATTCACGGGTTGGTAAGTATGCTCAGAAGTGCTTGTGAGTGAGGAAGAAAAGTGGCGTAGGTTTGAAGAAGCCTTGACCATGTCGAGGCCCATATCTGACATTTTCCATGATTTCTCGAAAATTGTGACATGTGCTGAATGTGGAAAGAGTAAAAGAAGGAAAAAGAAAGGATAAAAGATATGGAAGAAAAATCCGTCAGTGGGTTACGCAACAACAAGGAAGAAATTCGAGGACCCACGTGGGGTTCAGTGACTGTGCTTTCGAGGCTAAGGTAGGAATACTACTCTACTAACACCGTCAGTTGCGAGTACACCAGGAGGTCATGCAGAGGAATGGTGCTCCCGGTGTCCCATTGTGGGAGAAATCATAAGGAGAATGTTGGAGACTTCACGGTGCTGTTGTTTGTGGATCCAAAGAGCCAAACTGAGATTAGGCTCGTTCGTTTCTGACACCCACGGACGAGTGGCTTTGAGTGGTGCAAAAGGCGACAAGGTGTTGCATCACAGAGTGTTAAGGACTTGAGGACCTGAACGTTGGTGTGAATGGTGGTATCGTGGTATATCACGATGAAGCGGTGGAGATAAAATTACTCTGGAGTGAGTAATTTTATCTTTGATACTAGTAGCCATACATTGATAGTCCGGGATCGACGTTCTAAGCACATGTCTTGACATATGACTTAGGTAAGTCTTTGAGGAGTGAAACCGGGTATGACATCTTGATTGTGAAGGCAAGCAGCCATAGTGTTGTGTGAGCAATTATAGAGGGTGTCCATCCAAGATCACGAGTATGGTACAGGAGATTTGATTGAGTTATCCTTGGGGGTTTGATGTGATATTGGGGATGGATTGGTTTGTCCCGACACGGCCGATAGTTGACGTAAAATGAAAAGAAGTGACCTGAGGACAGAATGAAGATGAAGTAACTCATCGGTGAGGTCATCCCTATCTAATGCTTGATATGCAGCCACTACTCGCAATGGTGCGGAAGGAGGTGAAGCCTACTTGGCTTATGGTGCGGTAAGGCAAGGCTGGTGTGTCCAGATATCCTACATTAGCGACTTTGGGGTGTGTTTCGGGAAGGATTGCCGGGTTGCCCCCATAGGGAGATGGGTTTGCTATTGACGTTGTACCCCGGTGCCACAGACTGCCCATTACAACATGCGAATGGCTCCCACTTTAGGCTAAGGGATTGAAGTGCAAATTGCAAGAACTACTAGAAAAGGGTTTATTAGATTCCAAGTGTATCACCATGGGGCTCAGTGCTTTTGTTAAAAGAAGATGGTACGCCATTTATGTATGATTACAGAGACAATTTGAACAAGTTAAGAATAAGTATCTTGTTGCCCGGAATTGATGATTTGTTTGACCAATTGAATGGTGCAAGTATCTTTTCAAGATTGACTGATCTGGGTATCAATTGAAATTAAAGATACCGATGTGTAAAGGTGACATTTTAGGGCGATATGGACATTATGAGTTCCTTGTAATGCGTTTGGATTGACAAATGCTCCAGCGCTTTCATGGACCCTAATGAATGCGTTTCGGGCGTATGTGGATAAGTTTGTCGTAGTGTTCATATCGACATTCTTATTAAAGATCGAGGATAGTCATGACACACCTTAGAGTAGTGTTAGAGACTTTGAAAAAAGCTGTATTTGTATGCAAGAAAGCAGGGCAAGTGTGAGTTTTGGAAGAATATGTCCTTTTCTTGAAATATAATTATCGAAGAAGGAGTCAGGTAGATCGAAAATAGAAGTGATTTGTTGAATGGAGCTACGAGTATTACGAGTGCCGGCAGTTTCACAGGTACGCGGGTTCACGAAGATTCGTTAAGGGTTCTGTGTGCTGACCTGATGTGAAGTTACTCAGGAAAAATGTAATGTATAGATGAATTGAAAAATGTCAAAGAAGTTTTGATAAGTTGAAAGCATTCTTAGCAGGGCTCCGGTTCTTCCTGTGAATAGGTAGAGAATATGTGATTTGTAGTGATCGTCGCTAAATAGACTTGGATGTGTCCTAATGCAAGAGGGTAAAAATTGTGCATTATCTTCAAGGCAGGTTGAAGCATGAAAGGAACTACCCACGTGATTTGGAATTAGTTGATTGTATTTGCGTTGGTGGAGACATTATTTGTATGGAGAGAAGTGTTTCATCTGCCCGATCATAAGAGTCTTAAGTATTTGCCCTCGACGAGAAGCAGCGAGGCAGGAGATGGATGGATGATAAGATTATGGCTTTGCGTGATTGATTATCACCGGGAAGAGCGATGTGGTGACGGCACAGTAGAGGGTCCATCTGACGACTGTGAATGCCCATTGTCATTATGTATGTGATGGTCTTGTAGTGGCGAGTTGATCGCGAGTAGAGTTTGTTGAATGGTGCTAGAGGCACAAAGAAAGATGAAAATTCTTTGCCCGATGTCAGTTGGAAATGGTAAAGCGAGTTCACGAGTGAGCCAATGGAGTTTTGTATTATAAGGATGCAGTATGTGCAGGTGCTTAATCAAATCCATCTTGGAAGATGCATAGTGGATCTTTTGCTTTTATCCATCCGGTAGCCGCAAGATGTCGAGATTTAAAATGTCATTACGGTGGTGGGATGAAAAGAGATGTCGAAGTGTAGCAGTGTTTGGTGTCAAAGAGTAAAGCGAGCATCAAGTTCGCCGGAGTTAATGCGGCCTATTAGAGCTCTGGGAGTGGAAATGGGCCAGAATCCATGGATTTGTGGTTGGGTTACCATTGAGAGAAGGCATGACTCGGTTGGGTCGTAGTGGTCGATTGACTAAGTGACTCACTTCCTACCGGTGAGCGGTTTATTCATGACAAGCTAGCGGTGTATATCGAGAAATTGTTCGATTGCATGAGTTCCTATATCCATTATTCGGACCGAATCCCGGGTTGCCAGATTTTGGAAAGTGCAAGAGGCCTTGGGCACCTGGCCAGATTTGATGCAGTGTTCCACCCACAAACGGATGGACCTACGGGGAGAGTGATCGGATCTGGAAGATATGTTAGGAGTTGTGTGATGGCCTTGAGGGTAGTTAGGATCGACACATTCTTTAGTTGAATTTGTGTACAACAGATTTCCAATCAAAATAATGGATGGCGCCTTATAGAAGCACATATGGGAAAATGTAGACACCATTGTGTTGGGCGGAATTAGTGAAAGAAAGTGATTGTAGACGTCTGAGGCGAAGAAAAGTGAAAATGATTAGAGAGATTGAAATTGTATGATAGGCAGAAATCATATGTCGAACGAAAGAAAGATATTCGATGAGATGGCGAAAGATTGTTTTGAAAGTATACGCCTTGGAAGAAGGTGAGATTTGGAAGAAGGCGAGTTGAATACTAGTTTGTGGCCATATGATGATTGAAAGTGGTCAGTAGCATCTGAAGTTGGCATTACCTCTAGGACGGAAAAGATCCATGATGTGTTTCACGTGTCATACTGCGGAGGAATGCAGGTGGGCAGTCACATGTAGTCTCTTGGAGCGGTGGTTGGGCGGTTGGCGTATGAAGAAGAGCGAGTGAGATTTTGACCCGTGGGAGAGTGGAAGGTGCGGAATAAGAGATTCAGGTTGTCAGTCTTGTGGAGAAACCATGGGAAGAAGCCACTTGAAGTGAGAAACGATGCGACAGTGTAAATGTTTGACTAGGTAATTTAGGATGAAATTTTTTAAGTGGGGAGAGTTATAGCCCCGAAAATACTGGAATTTTATAATAAAATTTATTATATATTAGGGTATAATTGGGCTGACTTAGGTATTTTAAGAGATTGGACGAATGATTAATGATTATTGAATGCAGGGGGAAATAAACCCAAGTGAAAAGAAAATATGGAAATTGAAAAATGGGGACCTAAGGGTCAATTGTAAATAAGTTTATATGCAAGTGAAGCCAGCCAAATGAAAAATAATAAATGGAGGGACCCAAATAAAAAAAAGAAATAAAGAAAAGAAAAAAATCAAGGGAAGAGTGTGGCATGTAGGAAAGTGGGAGGAGTTTACATAAACTTAAAATACGATTTAGAGTGATCCGTAAGAAAAGGAGAAAAAGAGAAAAATGGAGGTTTTTGGGTGGCTCTCACTTCTCTCTAGATTCAAGATCGGGCCATAGATTTGAGAAATGGAGGAAGGTCTTCCTCGTGACAAGAATTAGAAATAAGATCGGGAGTTTCCATGACTCAAAGGTAGGTCTTCCACTACACAGTCATTTTTCTACCTAAGGCGCCACGTGTGATATGTCGGCATTAGTGGACTTTAGAGTGGGTTTGGTGAAATAAAGGAAGTCGGAGTAGTGATCCTTCCTGGTAGTTATCCATCAATGAACTTGATGTTGAAACTTTTGAATCTCTCAATTTGGACCTCTGTAGTAAGTTATAGTCTTTACTAAAAAGGTGATGACTGATAATTTGAGTGGATTACGCAATTGGTCAAGGACCTATAGAGCGGGTTTGAGTAATAAATAAAGGGAATGAGTCATACGGTAGATTAGCCACGTCCGTGAACTTGATGTTAGGCTTTGAATTTCTAATTCAGGACTAGACGAGTTATGGTCTTTTACTTCGAATAGTCAAATGGGTGAAGGAGTGGAAGCCCATAGAATTCGTGAATAAGTCGGCGGACCTCGTCTGAAACTCAACTCATCATGCGAGCTCAACTCGTCATCACGAGCTCGTCGTCGTATGAAACGGCTAGTCTGAAGGCTGGCTCGTCTACATGAAGCCGGCTCGTCACTTGGTCTCGACTCGTCGGTCAGTCATTCGTCGAGGCTGACTGCGGCCTCTCGGCCGGAAGGTCATAGCTGCCGTCGAACTCAGGATCAGTGTTCTTGGATATAAATCCATTGAGTCAAGTCATCAATATGCCTGAGGAAGATATTAGATGGACCGGTGTTAGGTAGGCTCGTCGCCCGGTCTGCGGCGTCGGTTAGTGAGCTGTTGGCGGCTGCGCATGACCTCCGACCGAGGTCATAACTACAACTAGTATGCTAGATTGGTGTTCTTGGACTCTATGGAAGACCATTGAAGGTCAGAATCCATCCTGGGAAGATATTGAGTCAGACCAAGGTGTTAGACTAGGCTCGTCGCCGGTCGCGACTCGTCGGTTAATTATTTCGTCCAGCATTGCGCGTTTTCCAGCCGGAGTCATAATAGCCGTCGAACTCGATTCGAGTGTTCTTGGACTCTATGATCATTGAGTCGAATCATCAATATCTGCATAAGATGGATGTCATCAGGGTTTAGATTGCGTCACTTCAGTACGGCTCGTCGGTGGAATCAGCTCGTCAGTGACTGCGCATGATCAAACCCCGGAGTTCATATCTCCTTAGTCCGAACTGGTCGACATTCTTGGAATCATAGGCCCATTGGTCAAGTACATTCCTTATTGGATAGGAGAAGATCGAGTCGACTCGTCGATTCGAGTTTGTGCGTGATATGACTCGACCCGAGGAGTCTGCTCACCGTCAGGGCGATTCGGGAATTCTTGGACTTTATGGAAAGCCCAGTGAGTCAAGAATCCACCTATATATAGCTTGTTAAATTGGAAATCATATTAATCTATGAAAATCAATCCTAACCAAAACTACTAGTACGCACGAATAATATTGTTCTATAATGGTTTGGAATGGGGGTGGCTTGAAAGGAGGAAAACAAGCGGGGTGAGATTAGGGGATTGGAATCAAAGTCTGGAAATTTTGAGGTTGTTCAGGCTCCTATTATTCCTTGTTTCAAGTTTTGCATGTTGTTCTAAAGCATATTAATTGATTCTGATTTGAGAAAAGTGATTGTGAAATGTTTGCATATAAAAATTGCATGATTATTGAAAATAAGCTGTTTATCTGTGACATATTGTACTATATTTTCTATAAATATTTGAGCATGTAATAGAATGTTAGTTTATTTCGCGTGGGATAGATTGGTATACAATAGGGTCGAATAAGTCTTGCGAACTATTGATGTGTCCTCCGTCCAATGACCAGTAGGACCGTATCGGTAGTGTTCACTATTTGATTGTTCTCTTGATCCGAAGCCAATGTGAGACCGTCTTGTGTTATAAAACCATGTCTGAGCCTTCATCCCGGTAAGGATCGTGCGTGACTACGATATCATCTCCAGCCCAGGTTAGATTAGTTAAGAACTCTTGAGTGATTGGCGCCTTGATTGATTTGCCTGATTAGTTGATGCACAAGCCCAGTTAGTTTCGGGGCGGGTTGATTTATTAGGCCAGACTGAATTTGTGAGGCATAATTGAATTGATTTGAGGTGCGAAATATTGAATGTAAGTGTTTTTTTTTATGATCAATGAATACGATTAATTGTATATAAAACAAGTATATGTCGTATTTATATTGATCATCATAATGATTTGAAAGTTTGAATTGTTAAATTGCATAATGTGATTAAACGAAATTGAGAATGGATTTGTATAGAACCACTAAGCATGAAAATGCTTGGCGTGTTACCAATGTGAGTGTAGAACGACAGATAGTGATCAAAGCGGACCCAGATGGGGAGCGTCGGAGTCATAAAGGGAATTCGGAATACTCAGGCATGTGCCTTCATTTCATGTTTTCTTTTGGATATGGATATTGTCTCCAAAGCAATTTGAACTTGAACATCTATTTTGATAAATCATTTGAAAAGGCAGATTCCTTGTTGTAAATGTATTTTGTTAAATATAAATGTTTATGGGCTTGCTCAAATTTTGAAATCGCTTCTGCAAAGATATGATTTTGAATGATTGAGTGATTTTAGTGGCATGCTGGACTCGGTTCGGATCCGCCCAAACGGGTCGGGTGGGGTAAGGGGTCCCACACTAGGCCTTGTATAAGATATAAATAGAAAGTATGTTTGAGTTCAATAGAGTGTATAAGATGTGTATTGAAAGATGATTTGAGTAGAATAGGATTCTGAAGATGGAATATGGAGTGGTTTTGATGTGTATATTGGTGGGTTGATTTGGGTGGAATTATATGGAAAAAGGGAAGAAAACACAATTTACAGGCATTCCTAGATGTAAGTGCAGGGTACCATATTGGTTAAGTCAAGTGATGGAATGCTTGAAAAGTTGGTCTTGGTACTGATGTTCTGTTTGGAAGCGTGTTCGTGGTTGTATAACTTGGTCATTTCTTATCCGATCTGAGTGAGTTTTTGGTTAATAACTTCAAGGCGAAACATAAAATAGGCCTTCAAATTCCGACTCACGTGTGAAATTCCTTGAGTGGGGCTATGTTGAAACCAATTTTATGGTGCTTTGAACATGATAATCCCCGTTGTTGGGACATATCTTGAGTTTCGATTAACTCCGTTGAGTGATTCGAGTTGGAGAAGAACCCGCACCTTAGCTTCAAAGTACACAAAGAACCGATGTCAAATATGGACTTAAGACCCTTGAAATGGGTATTTCAAGCTGTCACTGAATATGGGCAAAATGACTAGTTTGGCATGAGAATGCCATGGCTTTGAGTTGGATGATTCAATTAGAATGATTCCAATTTCTAAGTCTGATGGAATTCATAGAGAAGACAAATACATGGACTGATGTGTCTATTGAATACATAGGCATCATCGCATCTGAAGTATATGAAATGCCATATGTAATAGGCATGAAACAAGAAAAGTATAGAAATGCAATATGTATAGATGTGTTCATGAAACATGAATATGATATGAAGCATTAAGCAGTGAAACATGAACATGAACATAGTACAATATATCATGAACACATAATGTGGTTAAGTTATATATGATTATTATCATATAATCGAGAAAGATGAATGATATGAAATACATGAATGAATGAGTACATTCTGATCGTGCTTTGCCTTCACCTTTATCTCTGACATACATTCACGTGGGCGGGCATGTTGCAGTCTTGTTCCATGCGGAAATCACATTGCTATTGAATGACAAATAGGACAAGATTCAACAAGCGAATCACATCGTGAATGTCAACTCTATAGTAATGTGAGTTGCAATATTGAATGTGAGATCACATTCTTCTTGGATAATGACAGGACAGATTCAGCGAAACTAGTCATGCATGAATATCGACTTCTATAGTAATATGTGGTGCAATATTGAATGTGAGATCACATTGCTCGAATGACAAACGGGACGAGTTAATAGTGAATGCGCGTGAATGTCGACTTCTATAGTAATATGTGAGATTGTAATATTGAATGTGAGATCACATTACTATTGAATGACAACGGACATTGATTCAACAACTAAATGCAATGGGTGAATGGAGCTTCTATATAATGTGAGATTGGAAATATTGAATGCTGAGATCACATTATGCGAGATGACAAGCCGGAATGGGATTAACCTTCATCTGTCGTGATAGCAAACCACATGTGTATGTGAAATCTCACAAGTATAAACGAAAGAAAGAAAGAAAATGATTGAGGAAAGTATTTGAACATGTATAGAATCTGAAGTACCAGTATAAATTCACTGTGTACCCTCAGTATACGTATCGATATAAGTTTTGTAATACAGTATAGATCCGAAATCTGAGAATAAGTTAAAGTATCTGAAGTATGGATAGTAATACAGTATGTGCTCCGTAATACAAGTAGATCAAAATACAAAATGAATCCAGTACAGAATAGCTCCGTGTGTTGGGGTCATTAAAAATAGATTATGTATCAGTTAAGTGATCAGATGATCTAAAGTCCTCTTTCTACATGTTCAGGTTCACCTCGATGAATTATTCCACAACTCTCGAATCTGGATAAGTATCAATCTGAGTTCGTCAAATGTCTTTGAGTCTGATAATTATAAATCAGTGAATATTGATCAAATACAATTTCTTGAGTCTCCTACGAGATAAGTATCTCGATACAAGCATAGAGTATGTGTCTACGGTCGAAATAAGAATAAGTCTACGTAAATTAATATCAGAGTAAGTATAAGTTGGTATAAGTATAAGTTCAATCTCTTGTTATACGAGAGTCTGAACAAGCATAAATTGGTGATATAATTCATGAAGATTCGATATGCATTCTTGTTATATGTTTGTTTGATTGATATAAATGCATGTGTACGGTATAAGTTATAGATATGTTTCGCTAAGCGTAAACCTTTTGAGTTTTTAATGTCGTGTAGATTACGGAGAGGCGTCAGAAAACTTCGCGCAGTTTGGGCGGCTGCTGGCTGGGGGTTCATCACGGTAGGTTAAGCTACGATTTGGCAAATGTAAAGTACGGGTTTTGTATATGTAAATGGGACTCGTTATATGTGTATAGATTTTTTGATGGACCTATGAGTGATGGTTCTTTTGTATATGTAAATGATTTTTGTCATTCTGAAATTGTTTATTGCCAGCAGTCTGGATTCGATACGAGAAAAAAAAAACAGGCAAGAGTCCGGTGTATGGTCATACGTTTCGATTCGAATCATACATTCGGGCGAGCAGGGAATCGGGGTGTGACATGTGAGTTTGGGGGAGGGTTATATGCAATGATATGCTTTTCTTGTGACCTTTTGAGTATGTGTTGTTTAGGTTGTTTGTGTTAGTATGTCTATTTATCTTTGTTAAGTTGTTGTTGTTTAGTTCTACTTCATATGAAAGTCTTGTTTATTTGTTGGTTATTTTAGTTTTAGTAGTTACGTTGGTCTATGTGTTTGTAGGTTGTTGTGTGTCTATGCATTAACTGTTTGGATTTGGCGTGTTTTGGTCAATGGGTGGAAATGTGATGCCATGTAGCTAATTAAACACTTGAACCTTCCAAATTTAAAGTTTAAACGATTGTGGGATATTAGAGTATTTGTTTGATTTAGGAGTGAGTGCATTGTCAGTTGTAGGTGACTTAGTTCATCCATGCTTGTATTTTTGTTTTCAAGAAACCATTTCTCGTGGGAACTTCTATGCACACACTAACTCGATCTCTTGTATACACCACCATCTGACCTCCTCTGAAATTGTGAATTCACCTTTGGGGGACCTTAACCTTCGTAGTGATGGGTGAGGCATGCAAATTTCAAAGATCGTTGACCATACGTCAACTGCGAAAGCGTGTGTCTCATATCATGAGACCCATGTATTAAAAATGGCCCGTTAGGCGGCCCTCCATATTCATCCAAAATATAATCAACTATATTACAATAGTTTCCAAAGTTAATTCACTCTTATACGGCATGTTTACAAAACATATATAATCAAAGTGCATCGAAACTTTCTTCTCAAGCGGCCTCTAGTGACGCCTTTGAACACTCACATGCACGAAGAATTTTCCTCGGCTTGAGGTGACGTACTTGATGAGTGGAATTATCCACCATAAGTTTACTCCGCTTTAAGTGCTCATATGACCAATGACCAAACATTCAAGTAAAACATATGTTCCTCTCAAATATCACATGAAATGGATGAAAATGTGACTCTGCTTCCCTTCTCGAGCCTGTGACTCCCTCACTCATGCCTAAGCGAGTGGCGAAAACACGTTTTGAGCAAAGGTTTTGTTCTTGAAAACATATCTGAGGATTTAGGTAAAATCTGATAGACGACCTAGAATTGAATTCTTTGGATAACTCTCCAAAGCAGTCTGGGTCTTCCTCCTAGGTGACGGTGGACAACTCTCAAACATTCTTGAAATATTCCTTAAAATCCGTACAACGACCCACGTTTTTTCATCATGCGCTCTTCCTATTATTCTAGGTTATCCCAGTACATATGAAATGCAATATGCCATTTCACAACAATTCATGTTAAAATATTAAGCATGCATATACTAACATAATTTATCCACAATCATCATGTTATTCATTCATACGTAGAAATAACATAAAATTAGCTCACATGGGCTAATATAAAATCCGGCAGTCCGTCTTGGGATTACCCATAGCATCACACAAATAACATAACATGTTATTCAATCAAGCAATAACATATTCACGCTCAAGGCCACACACAAACAGTCCACAGTCGGTTCGGGTGTGAGAAACCTTGGATTTCTTTCAGTCCAAATCTTTGGAGCGAAAACACGGCCATCAAACCTGAGATATCCATATCCATTAAATGGCTCTTATTGACAAACCTACTTCTAGTGGCCCCGAAGTATCTTAGAAATGACTCCACGAGTAACCTCGGCCAAGCTCATTTCATTGACAAGTTGCAAAGCTAAAGCGGATTAAAACTCGAAGCGTATTTGACGTGGTTATAAGAACCTACTTTTCTATCAAATCACATTTAGATTTAACGAAAATCAGGCGGCCTCTTATTGCACGGTGGTCAAGCCAAAATACAAAATCACAATATACAAAAAAATACATAATGTTTTCCAATGTCCAACTACAGCCAATAAAGGACCTCGGTCCTCATCAAAATATAAGATAAGGATAAATCGACATAATTTTATTCTTAACTGTTTTCATAAAACCATGCATGCATATTTTACAAAGATGTTATACAAAATGTCATTTTAACTTTTACTAGTTTTAATTTTATCTTATATATAATCACAACCGCGTCTAGGGTGAGATCTAGAAGGTCTTTGAGCTTCCTTTTGAAAAATTATTTTAAAAACGGCGTGACAAACGGGGCTCGTGATGCTATAAGTTCTAAATCTTTGTTGGCATTTTATGTGAAGATGTCGTATAAATGGTTGTAGAAGCTGTTTTTATGAGAAGCTGAGTTTTGCTATGAAAACATTTCTGAAAGCGTGCAACTATTTCCTGTTTACTTGAAGTATTTCTGTGCTGTGTTCGAAAACTAATTCTTCTTGAAATACGTTGAAAACTATTTGCATTCTTGAAAGCTGTGTCGATGGTGGTTAATATCCCCGAAAGTGTTATCTTGTAAATCAAGTACCAACCAACTGTGGCCCATTTAAATGCCCTCGAAGCGTGCGGAACCTCGGAACTTTGACATGAGTAGTGAACCTCGAACACTACCCAGGTTAGATAAGTCTAGGTGAACATAAACGGGATCTATATATATAATAATGGAACCTCGGGACCAAAATGCTCGGTGATGAGCTCTCGGAACCAACACCTCATCGCTATGTACTAAGTCAGTGGCGTAACTATATACCTCGAATGTGCGAAGGCGACTCAACTATATAAATATACTGATCAACCCCGATTGCTAACCGAATAGTTGATCATAATATCTCATAACATTGCCATGCACAATCCGAAATATCGTGGGCCCGATTTGTGCCATCTAGGGTTTTGCTAAACCGGGCCAGCCTTTTCTTAAATGCAAATCAGACTTTGAGTATAATTGGGAAGTAAAAATGCTATAAATCCTATATTTTCAAGAACTGGAAACTTGTAGAATTTAAACACTTTAGTTTAGAAAATGATTTTGATACTCACCTTTCTCGATAATTTCTTTCCAAATCTTGTCAAGCACTCTAGATTCTCGTCGGATGCTTGGTACCTACACAATCCATCTGAGAGTCTGAAAATCTTGCCGAGTTCAGCGTTTTATATAACATACACGGGGCTTTCAAAGTAGTATATCGAGCGAACTTAGATTCTAACAAAACTCGTGCTAGTCCCATTCGATGGATCGATAATGAGTGTAATTGACCAAAATGTCCGCCACATTAAATGCCAGATAAAACTATTTGTTTTAGTCGACTTTTGACTCAGGGACTCCTGGAGTGCAAAATAGAAACATTTCGAGAAAGTGCATTAGACTTGTTCGACTACACTCTGAAATTCTTGGAAATTGTTCGAAAACGATCTGAAATTAAGCCACACAGTGTAGAACAGTCCCGAGTCTAAAGTTCTAAAGCTGAGTCTAAATTTTGGAATTTGTGACTCACGGCCTCCCAAGGCTGAGCCGCCTTTGAGCTTAAATAATACAAGTGACAGAGTTTTCATGCAAAGTTGACAAAAGGCTAAGATATTGGAGTACCTATCGTGGCTCGTCGTGTCTAACTTTATATACATAGAAGGCAGTACAGTCCGTTCAAGTAATCGAGAAAGTAAAGAAAATCTTCACATCTCTTCTCGCTCTCTCCGTCGTCTCTGCCTCCTTCCTTTTGATTTTTAACTTTTACGTTGTTTTTCTCTTTTTTTTTTCTTTTTTTTTTCAAGTGGGATCCACATGTCCCCTTTTTCTTTCATTTCTCGATCCGTTTCAGCCCCGAAACAATTTTGTCCCGGTTTCAATTTCATTTATCTAATTGAATATTCTTTAAATGTTACTTACTAAAGTTTTCTAAAATCCCGTTTTTGAGTTTCACTCTACTGATGGTTGCTGAAATTAAGTAAATATTCATTGTCTCGGAGTGTGAAACAAGTCACTAGATTCAAGGGCAGACAACGGCGCAGTCCGTTCGATCATCAGAATCTAGAAAATTTTGATTTTGAACTATTTTGGAAATTTATTATTATTATTTCTTATTTAAACTTCAGTTAATTATACTCACCCTCCCTTTCATAATTGCAAAAAAGTGCCACAATTCTTTTAAACTTTATATTTCACCATTAAAACAACTCCAAAAATTCTATTATGGCACTAAAATAATTAAGTCCTTAGTCACACCTCTGATTCTGCATCTTATTTACCTCTTGGAGACGGGTGTCTCTTCATAAGAACATTTCGTCTCGAAATAAAC
This sequence comes from Tetrastigma voinierianum, assembly GCA_016808115.1. Classification (NCBI taxonomy): domain Eukaryota; kingdom Viridiplantae; phylum Streptophyta; class Magnoliopsida; order Vitales; family Vitaceae; genus Tetrastigma; species Tetrastigma voinierianum. The sequence goes on from JAEQBH010000193.1 coordinate 6,250,943, forward strand.
AAAACTAATAAAGAGGATACCTTAATCGAAAACAAGCGAGGATATTATTTCATCTGACAGTGACTCCCATGTAGCAATCCCATGATTCCCCTTAAAACTTTGACTAATGGAATGACCTTATTCTATAAAATCGCTCTACGCAATCTACTATACACCATTTTATCATATAGGTCAAATTATCCTTTAGTTTTATTGGGCGTCTAGTACATGGGAGGATCTGGAATGTACTTGGAACATGGATACATGAAACATTATAGACCTTGAAGCAGCTACGGAGGAGGTCTAATCACATATGCCTCTGGTCCCACTACGGCAATAATCTCATGGCCCTATGTATACGGGCCTCGGCTTTCACGTCTTCAAATCTAAGGACACCTTTCAAAAACTTTGAGAGAATTCTCTCATACCCCAAAGCGGAGATCCCTCTACGGTTGTCGCATAACTTTAATGCATCCACGGCTATCAACGGTGTCTCGGACGATACGGATCTTATCTAGTGTACTAACTCTGGGCCTGGTCTCACTGCTTCGTCGACATGCGGAGTGCGACACTTCGACCATACAATGCTTCAGTAGACCATGCTATCTTGTGATAAGCCTTTGTGTTATAGCGAACCATCGAGGAGATGATACTTCGGCCCATAAACTCTATCACGCATGCTCTGAGCTTATCCTTTAGCGTCTGAATAGTTCTCGACCATCCAGTCACGAGGATGAAAAGCTAACTAAGTGCAATCAGTCCCATGGCATCCTGTAGCTAGACGAAATATGGATGTGAATTTGGGGTCTCAGTGCAGAGGACTATCGATATAGGAACACCATGTAATCTAACTATCTCCTCCACATATAGTTGGGCCAACATCCAATGGGTCATCATTGCTATTAGTGGAAAATGTCTTGATTTCGTTAGTCTATCCACTATCACCCATATGGCATCGTGTTGTCTCAAGTTCTCGGCTTGGGAAAACAAAATCATAGTAATCTTATCCACTTCCATATAGGAAGGAATCGGAAGAATTGTGTCTCTTGAAACTGGTGCTTTCTTTACCTGCGCCAGGTTAGGCATCGGATGCAATCGCAATTTTCCTTTTTCATGTCCTTCCACCAATAATGCTCCCTCAGTATGATACATCTTAGTGCTACCGGGTGCGTAATGGCGAAAAGTGAGCCTCTTCCCGTGATTTCCTTTTAGTTCATTTTTATTTGGTACACATTAGTCATAACTATTACGCCATCGTCGTCTGGAACTCTGGTTTCTACCACCCTCAATCTAAACCCTCCAACAATCATCTGAAACACCTTCGACCTTCCTTGATCGATCCACGAGAGAAGAGACGAACATAAAATGATGCGGCGATTATTACTATCGACTACATGCTTGAACTCCCAAGATCTCAATTCTATCAACGATGGAGATATACTGTCTGCTTGAGATAAGCATAGGAACCCTCGGGTTTAGGCTTAAGGCATCGGCCATACATTGCTTCCGGATGGTACTTTTGTCGTGCAATCACGGTAGTAATCAACTCGACCATAGGCGCTACGTAAGTTAGCTCTTTCAGAATGAATATATTGCGAATGACTCTTATGATGGTGAATATCGACGAAGACACCATATGAATAATGTCTCCAGTCTTTAGAGCGAAAACCACTAACTGTAGTTCTGTAGATTCAGTGGATTACGCTCAAGTGTAACAGCTGACGGAAGCATAAATATCCTCCATCTGTATCAAAACACACCCTAACCCTTGTGCAGGCATCTGGCCATACCACATAGTCCTGTGGTAGTGCTATCTTTAATTTTGTCGTCAATCTACATCTCGGCTCACCAGCTATGCTGGCGGAATTATCGGCCACCAGTTTCTAATCCTTTTTAAATAAATTGGTCAGCGGGTTGCTATCTTGAAATCCTCGACAAATTTCTGTAATAACCTTTCAATCCAAGGAAGCTGCGAACGAAACATTTGTGGGTGGCTTCGATTGCACTGGCTTCAATCTTCGGATCACACTGTACCTTACTGTAGAAATGACATGACCCCGAAAGCTACTTTGTCCAGCCAAAGCGCACTTCCCAAACTTGGCGTATAACTAACTCTCTCTAAATCTACAATCTTGTCAGAATGCTGCATATTCCTCTAAACTGTACCTAGATGTCATCAATGAATACGATCACAAACTTATCTAAATCACGGACTGAATACCTGTTCATCAAATCAATGAGCAGTGAATATTGGATTGTCAGATATCTTAGGAACTTCGTAGTGACAGTATCACGTCTGAAGCGGTCTTAGAAACATCATTCTCTTAGACCCTCGGCGATCTTAGAATATACGAGATCCATGCGATTGGTGAAATATGGCCTCATCCCCTTAGAGGCCAGTCTTGGATTGCGTGTGTCTTGATTCAGTGTCTATAGTCTATACCTGATAATGGCTTCCATCTTTCTTCTTCTGAAAGAGGCTGAGCTCCCATGTGGTGAGGTACTAGGTCGGATGAAGCGCCTTAGCAATTCCTCGATTGTGCCTTGATTCTTTCCTTTCTGCCGATGCATGGAGGAATAGATAATGGGATCTAAAACTAGTTGACTCTTTGCTCGATTTCTCATCCGGGAGTAAACTTTGAAATATCATCTGGAAAGACATCAAGGAACTCTTTATTATGTCTTCGGCCGTGTCCCCCTCTTGTCTCATCCTACAAATGAAATAACCATAGCAGCCTTTAGAAGCATTTTCGTGATCATGGCATTAATGAACTAGAGCGTCTCTGTACGATTCCCCGAAATATCACGCGGTTCCTCGGTGACCAATCTTACTTCCTTCTTATACTTGATCTGGGTGGCTCTATGCTGGATAACCAATCATGCAGATTATATAAATCATGGATACTACTGCTTATCAATTATTTGGAAAATCCTTATTACGGATCGCAATCTGTACACAGGTATCCTTTGGATATCATGAATCTCCCATTAGATGCGAAACCACCATCACGACCATCTATAGGATGGGACTCTGCTCTACAGTGCCTCTTAATGAATGGTGCGAAAATAAATGAATGAGTGGCTCGTTACCAATCGCCATCATGATCATAAGCGAAATCATACCGGTAATCACGTGCGGTGATGCATACGCCTCCTATTTGTGTGTTGTAAATACGCAGAGGCTTTGATCGACACTCTCGTCTGGCTGTCAGTGCCTCTTGCCTCTTGCACCCTACCGTGACCTCTGCCGGTGATGTCTGCACTTTTCTACGAACCACCCTACAAATTTATTTGTTCTTGAGTGCACAGGGTAGATCTTCTGTACTCTGGGAGACCACCAATTCTGCTTGTGGGCCAGTCTTGAATAAAGTATTCGACCGCAATGGGGCTTATCCTATCATATTCATCCTGTGCTGCTCAGGATGCCTCCTCATGTGGGACCTGATGGAAAAAGATGATCACGAAGATCTGCCACCTCTGAGACTCTTTGGTGATCGAGCGGATCCTTGGCCAGATGATACTCTGTCTTGAGCCTCTCTTGTCGGTCCCTTCTTTCCTTTTCTTTCTACTAGACTAGCGGTGCTGGCGGCTAATGCGAGACGCCTCTCACCTCTCTAATGCGCCGCCTGATTAGAAAAGAAATGTCCTTTCTACCTTAGTGCAAGCCTGAGACTTTCATAAAATTCTTTGCTGCTTTTGTTGTCCTAGTAAACACGGAAACGCATTGTCTCTATGAGTGCCGTGGAAGAGCCTGGACGATCACCCTTTTGGGTGGTGTGGTGGAAAGACCTGCTTCTACGTCACCATATAATAAGCTAGAAAGCTAACCACTATCTAACCATAGTACACCTTGCCTCTACGATTAGTGATACCATCATAGTTTAGCCCAATTTTAGGCACGTTTTTATCATACCCTACGCTCACATGGAGGCTCGGGTGTACGTGGTGGGCGTATAACAATCGTATAACTGATCCATCGTCTGAAAGTGCATACTTGAATTCTGACCTGATAGTTCTTTGAGAGTGATTCATTGAAGCATCTTCGATGTCAGGGTGTGCTCGACATATCTCTGTGGTGCCTGCAGATTAGAGTCTAGATGGAGCCTCTCGACCTCGTCCGGACATAATACATGAATTTCATGATTAAAAAGATTGGTGACACTTTTCGTTATTTGATGCATGCGAGTTTATGAAACTAATGTGGATGCAATGGAAAATCGTATAAAAAACAATTCTATGAAATCGTGAACGTGTAACTTGAACTATGGCACAAAGCTGCTCGTGCAACTTGAGACTCCTTCCTAGTAGCGGGGAAATCTGCCAAGCGCTCCCTGATAACCTCAATGGCTGCAGCTCGTGACAAGTTACCATGAAGCCCAGCGTTAAAACTACTATTGTATTTGGAAAGCGTGGGTTATAAATTTTTTCCTTTTTATCAAAATCACCACATTTAGATTTAATCCCCGTGACTCATGTGCACGGTGGTCGTAAAATACAAAATCACTGTATAAAATACACTCCCAAATGTTTTCCTAAATGTCGACTACAACAATAAGGATTCTCGGTCCTCACAAAATATAAGATAAGGATAAATCAACATAATTTTGTAGTAACTGTTTTCTCAAAATGCATATTTTACAAAAGATATTTACATATACAAATATCACATTTTAACTTTTACTAGTTTTAATTTTCATATCTTATATATAATCACAGCAATGATCTAGAAGTGAGGATCTGGAAGGTCTTTGTCTTCAAGCCACTGAAAATTTATTTAAAAACGAGAAAACTGTGAGCGAAACGGGCTCGATGGTACTATAAGTTCTAAATCTTTGTGTCTGCGTTGTACCTCGATATAATACGTATAAATGGTTGTAAAAGCTTGTTTATGAAAAGCGAGTTTTGCTATGAAAACCATTACGAAAACTATTAAGAAAATATTCTCTTTATTGAAAGCGTTTACCTTCTTGAAAAGCGTAAAACTAATTATATTTCTTGAAATACATTAAAACTAACTCTCTTCTTACTTGTTTTAGTGGTGGTTAATATCTTGAAAAAGTGTTATACTACTATAAATCATTTTCAACCTTGTGGCCCATTTGACACCCCAGGCGTGATGCCCGCAGACACCATGACATTGTTGAACCTCAGACAGTTAAAGGGTCCCGGTGAAACCTGGCGGGATACATATAGCATAATGGAACCTCGGGACCAAAATTAACCGGTGATGGAACCTCAGACAACACCTCATTTAGCATAACCTTAGTGAAACGCATGCTATATACCTCGGAAGTAATGCGGTGACTCTATATAAATATATACTAGATCCCTGGCTTGGTGCGACAGGCAATATAGTTGATCTGTATCCTTAGCATTGCCATGCTATTAAGGAATACATAGACGGAGCTGTTTGTACCGTTTAGGGGTTTTTGCTAAACCAGGGCCATTGTTTCTTAATCTTTGAAATCAAACACTATGAGTATAACAATTGGAGGTAAAAAAATGCTATAATCTATATTTACAAAGCACTTTAAACTTGTATTTAAACACCGTTTAAGAAAATGATTTGAGTACTACTTTTCTCAATATTTCTTTCAAATCTTATCAGCTTACTCACAGATTCTGGTCGGATGCTCAGGTACTTACAATCCATCTGAGAAGTGCGAAAATGCCCTCGGTTAGCGTTTGTAGCAACCATAACATACACAGGGCTTCCAAATTATATCGAGCGAACCGATTCTAACAAAGCTTTACGTGCTAGTCCATTCGATATGGACATCGATAATATGATGTGAAATTATTAAAATCCATACACATTAAATGCTTGTAAAAACTATTTGTTTAGTCAACTTTTTTGACAAGGACTCATGATCTAAAATATCAGCGTTTGACAATTCTGTCCCAGCATCCAGACTACGCTCCTGAAATTTTCAGCAGGCTTGTTCAACAGTCGATTCAAAGCCACATTGTCAGAACAGTCAAAAAATTCCTAAAAATTCCTAAACTCAGTCTAAAAATTTTGGGATGAGTTCCCGACGACCTCTAAGAAAATTTCAAATATTCTACATAACCTTTAGGCAAAAATAACACAAATAGACAAATTTTCTACACTACAAGTTTAATGAAGCTAAGATATTAATTTTTATCGTGGCTCTGTTCGCGTATATAGCATATACCTTGCTCAGATGGTCTACGAGTCAGATTCAAAGTAAATGCGAGAAGAAAGTAAAGAAAAGAAATAAAATCTTGACTCTGCTTATGAGCTCTCTCCACTTGTAGTCTCTTATATCCTTTTTTGATTTTTAACTTTCGTTGTTTTTCTTTTTTTTTTTTTTTTGAAGTGGGATTATGTCACACTTTCTTCATTTTCTCCATTCCGTTTCAGCCCAAAACAAATTTATTTTATCGATTTCAATTTGTTTATCCTAATTGAATATTCTTTAAATATTTGCCATTTTTCGAGATTTTAAATAAGTTTTAGGTTCAATCTAGAGTGAATTGCAGTCAGTAAATTTTAAGTGTCTGCCGAATTAAACGAGAAACTCTAGGTCCTTTAGATTTCGTGAACGAACCTTGTATGATCCGTTTGTCATCAGAATCTGAAGATTTTGAACTCACGAACTATTTTGAAATTTATTATTATTGTTACTATTTAAACTTCCATTAATTATACTCACCCCCTCAGCTTTCATAATTGCAAAAGTGTCTGAATTCTTTGAAACTTTATAATTTCACCCACAGCAAAACAACTTTCAAAATTCTATTGGCACTAAAATAATTAAGGAAGTCCTTGGTGCACATACGATTCATCTAGTACACCCTGCGGACCCGGTGTTACACTTATCAAGAGATAAAACAAGTAGGGAGAAAACCCACATCTCCAGGGTTGTGAAACTCGGAAAATTGTTACCCATGAGTAGCCCTTGCAGCGTAGACCAACTTCTCCTCTTATTCCGACGAGAACCGACGGTCCGATCACTAGGAATTCTAGAGATAAGGTAGACACTCTCTCTCTCAAGTCTCTCCTATTTTCTCGGTTTACTTCATTGCTCTCCTGATTGGTTGGTGTGAGCATATGGGTGAGAGAATTGTCTTTTCTCTTGCATGTCGACCTAGTTGACTTGTTTCACCTTATCCGCATCCATTTGCCATGGATTTTCTCCAGTAACATGATGCCATTGTGCTCATGTACAGCAGCATTGTTGACTGAGTGCGGGACATAGCGCCTGATGGCTCATGAAGTGTAGAGTGTCACCTCTATACCTCAGCAGGTGGCTATCTCGGGATTTGTGGTAGCTAGACTAAATGTCTGATCTCGATAGTGAGAATACGTTTCATTATCGAGATCTATAGTCCAGTTTGACCAAAATTACCATTTTACCCTTTTTTAGAAAATTATAATTTTCTCAAGTTTTACAATGGGACACCTTTATAAATAGGCAATTTTCCCACCGTTGCAAATAAAAAAGAAATAAGAGAAAATAAAAAGAGAAAAACCAAAATGTCAAAAAGGTTTAATAAGTGGTTCTTCGAAATCTTGAGCCTGATTTAAGTGGCCTTTCAAAGCCTAATTCCTCATTTGCTCATTACAGACCAGAATATGGTGGGTTTAATTGACAATTAGGTACTTAGGATGTTGGTCACAGTGTTTAGGGTAAAGTTAGGGGAATTGAGTAACGATGCCTTAACCATCGGTGGGAGTGCGATGGATCCTTATATAGGGACATATAAATATCCTTATTGCTCCTAAGACCCTGGTTAGTCTTTGGGTCAAAAGTGTGTTCCTATCCTATCCCAATTAATTTCTTTCATAGAAGTGGATTGAGTTTGAGTTTGAGTTTGGGGGTGTCAGAACCTTGGTCTATACTTGAGATCTAAAATAAAAAACTTCACAAAGGAAAGGTGATAGAGGATTTGGTAGATGGTTTTCTCTGATCTCCATGTTATATTTACCTCATCCTATAAAGATTAAAAATTCTTTTGGATTCCATTTTAGCTATTTTGCTCAGTATAAAACTTATTCATTGTGTTTCTTTTGAATGGCTACTAACATCTTATTCATCTCATTATGTCCTTTGATTTTTGTTTGTTTTGTTTAATATCTTTCCTTTGCTTGAGACAAGGAAGTGAGTTGGGGGGTGTGATGAGTATGTATTATACTCATTATAAACCCACCTTTTTATCACTTTATGTGAAGTATTTCTAGATAATAAGGTTCTAACATGAAATGCTATGTTTTGTGTTTAGGGTGCTCTTAGAGCAAAATGAGCAATTATAGAGAACAAAGAGATGACGACCTAAATTTGAAATTTCACACACTCACGTCTCGATGTGGCGGGACACAACTCACGTTAGTGACGAGAGCCACGGCGTGCGGCGTGACCAGAAGTTGGTCTGACTACACCTTCACGATAGGCACGAGGGTGTTATATGAAATGGTACGCCTATGTGCGCAAGTGCATGCATCACCTCAAGTAATATAATGAAAGTAAGAGCAACTCACGTTGTGACATGAACCACGGCTTGATCGTGTCGTGACGAGGTGAGGTCTGTACCTTACGATAGGCACGGGTGTTATATGAAGTAGTCGCCTGCCAATGCGCAGAATTCATGCATCACTCAAGTAATATAATGAAAGTAAGAATTAATAGTCCCACGAAGAATTGGGTTGCAACTCGACTCTAGTCTAGCAGGCTCTATTTAGATGGTGTAAAATCATAAAAAGACTCAAATACACTAATCCGCATGCAAAGACCTAAAACTATAATGACTATTAAAGATAAAAAGCCTTAGGGAATAGATTTCACATAAACAATCATGTATGAACCTCCTAACCCAATTAATCAGTGATCAACTTCATCATAAAGATGGCGATTTCACTATTGTATATGCTAATCTCTCTTGAGCATGTACCTATAGAAAGGTTATAGTGCATCTCTTTCTGCCTCAAACCATCACTAAAGTTGCATTGTTCCATAAATCTCAATACCACACCTAGCTAATCTCATTTACATCTCTATCTGATGATAATTAGATGGTAAATCATCCATGGTCTAATTTTAATTCTCATTCCTCGGATCTTGAATCAAACCACAAATCATACAAATATTGACCAAATGCCTGACATTAAGTCATAGTAAATACTTCCCGACATAGGTATGAAATAAAGCATTAATCAATAAAAATTAGGAGAATTCATACACCTAGCTATAATGACTGGAGATGAAGATAAGGCCTTGGGGAATGGTTTTACATAAAACGATGTGTGCGGGACACTCTAAACTTGATTATTAAGTGTCGACTTCTATCCATAAGTGTGATTTCACTTCAATGGCATAATACTAATCTCTCCCCAGGCACGCTAGCTTGTGAAGTTCATGGGTGATACCTCTTGCCTCAAACAAATACGCCTTCAAGGATGGAGTGAGACACTTGAAGTCTCGTACCACGACTAATCCTCATTTGTCTGTGGTGGTAATTAGATGATAAATCATCCATGGTCCTGAATTTTAAGTTCTCGTTCACCGGATCTTGAATCAAACCACGATCATACCCAGAATATTACATGACCAATGCCCACAGGCATTGGTACAAAATGAAATACTCCTTTGGGTGCTGAGAGCCGGCATTAATCAGTACAAAATTAAGGAGGAATTCATACATTCATGTCATTAGTACATCAGGACCCTAAGAAAACTAGCAGGAAGTTGTAGTGAAAGAAATTTAGCTATCAGAGAAAGAAAAACATAATAAAGGAAGAAGAGATCAAAACTAAATTTGGCATTAAAGCTCTCTTTACTCCTTTACTCTCGAGTCTTCTTCTTTCTCCTCGAGTTCTTTTGCTCTTTAGTTTGTGCTGGGGTGTTTCCACGCCCAAAAAGAGGCTCTCTTAACCGTTCTCAAAGCGTGTTGCTTATTCGCCCTAATCTTGGGAAGGCCAAGGTAATTCAGTACCTCGAAGGATGGGCGATGGTGAATTTAAAATCACAAGATTTCTCTCTAGCTGCCGAAGCATAAAGTGGCGAAGCGGCTCTGGAGTATCCTTGATGCCAGTTTCCTTGGCTGTCCCTAGCGCGTGCGGGACTGTAAATGTTTCCCATCTTCACTTTCGTCACGAATAATCTTTGTAATGCTTGAGCACCTTTGTCGCGGCGGGGCGAAATGCAACATTCAGCCTCTCCTTCTTTTCTTCAAATTTCATTACTTTTATGGTTTTCATTCGAAATCATTTAAAATGCGAGCTATTTGCATCACTGTGTGGAGGATTGATGTTTGGAGCATTTTGCTTCATTTTTGTTTTCTCTAATGGTTTGTTCAATCATAAAGATGATAATTTGAAGACATTAGAACACTTATTTATATCTAAAAACTGGCGGCACCTGACGCTGGGATGAATGGTATGAGCCTTCTCATGCCCGTATGTGGAGCGGTGACGTTTCTAACCCGAGATCCAACCCATGTGGCGCTTTTTGGGGCCCGACTTAGGATGTGGAGAGGAGAAACCACAATTTGCTAGAAGGAGGGGCTCTGAATTATCGGTGAACAGGAGAGGGAGGTGAGGGGAGAAGTGCTTGGAGACTTGATCCGAAGGAAGTTAATAGTTGGGCTGGAGTAGGGATTGGGCAGTGTGTGAAATTTCGCGTGAATCATATGAGTTCAATTCAACTGGGAGTTTGGTCACAATAAAGATTGAGATATATGGATTCTTATTGACGGTCTAATATGGGGGTGTTTGCATTCAGGTGTGGAGGCAGTGGGCGAGCCATGTGAGGAGGGGCAGTGGTGGGACTCATGAATGGTGGCAACCAGTCCTCTGACACTGGCCAGTGCACGTTTTTCTTTGCGTCGGATCTAAGGCTCATATATGGTGGGTGGCAAATCTCAATTGGAGCAGGATGTTTTATGAAGGATAGGGAAGAAGATCTTGAGTTCGTGTTCACGGGGATGTAAGCTGATGCGTGAGAGCATGATGGATTCTGATGAATGCGAATGCGACGTTCTCTCCCAGATTATTGTGTTTTGTTTTTCTAACTATGGTGATCTGAGCGTATACTTGTTAGTGGCTGTAAGTATGGAGCCTCACCATAGTTTAAGAGCGAGACTTATCACGGATTAGGTTTTGTTCGGGAGGTTTTTTTCAGGTTTGAAATTTTTAACGGATAGAGGATTAAGGAGTTTTATTACATATTTGAATCTAAATCGAGGCAAGAATAATATTGATGGGTGGCACTTATTTCAAGAGGGGCGGGGCGGCGCCGCCAGCGCTACGACATGGCGGCGAAGGCGCGTAACCGACCCGCGGGTTCTTGGTCAGAGCGGGCTGTCTGGCGGCGATGGCGGTTGATGGCGTCGTAACGGCGTCGTGAATACGAATCCAGTGACGCGGTTTTGACGCGTCCCGACCATTATTTTTCATGTCTTCGATGGAGTATTGTTCGTTGCTGTTTCGATTACCATTATTGTTTTCATATAACGTCTTTTCATTTAATTAATTGATTCAATTGCTGTTTGAATTAATATTATTGAGGTGACGGTATGGAGTACTTATGACCTCTGTGTGAACATACCTTTGTTTAAGGAAATACGGCATTACATATCATATAGTGAATCATGTTATAAGGTTTATATCCTGAGTACAAGAAGTTGCACAAGGATTCAGATGGAGTTATGACCACCGAGTGGCACCCTTTTCTTTAGTTTGAGAAATATGGTCTCATATTTATTGAGTGAGTGGGATCTGTCTCTGTTTTTATTAAGTGATCATGCCCAGGGAGAAACGATCTTGTATTAATTCATGGAGAATTGCATGCCGCCCAGCATGTGCGAGAATGAATGATCTTGTGATTCATACGAGGTATTAAATTCCACGAAAATTAAGGAAACTCTTATTTCTATAAGCCCGTATCCGTGTGAGTGTACAGCCATGTCTCATTTTACACCCGGTGTTATATGATGATAAGCATACAAATTCTGCAGCCATAAGTATTCACATATTGATGCTGATTAGTATTGTTTGTTTGTTTTCAGTCACTTACCCATGGTAGTTCCGAACAGTTAGAGTCCTCTTGGTTCAAGACTTTAAGAAATGGGCGAGGATTTTCTATTTGGAATGGGTGACAACGGTTGAATGGGTTAAGTCTTCCATTATATGTCAGCCGGATTATCTGATTGTGTTTATCTCAGTATTGGCATATATAAGTGACATAGGGTGGGTTGTTTTACAGGAGACCATTACAAAGGAGCAAGATCTTATGCGTTGTGGCATAAGCGACTTAGCCATATCTCACCAAGAATTGAGTAGAAGGGTGTGAGACTAACATCTGCCTACTCTTTCAAAATGACTTAGAGGCATCGTGAAGCCCATTGTAAGAGTAAGTGACAGAGATGAAAAGAAAACAGTTCAAGTTCTGGAAACATTGGAGGTCCATTCACCGATACTCGAGAATTGGATTGTATCAGGCAAACCTTATTGTGAGGAATTTTCATTTCAATGCATTTATTGGTGACTATGCCAGAATCAATAGTTTATCTGTGTGAGTTAGAAAATTTGGAATCTTGACCAGTTCGAGATTTTTAGGGTGAAGTCGAGCTTGATTAGGAAAAAGTCATAAAAAGGATTTGTGAGATCCCGGCCGGGAACAGGAGATGTTATAGTAAGCATAGGAATCTTAGGGCGGCTCAGGGGCCAGTCGCGGTATGAAGGATTACGGGATAGTGGCTCGAGTTACTATGCACAGAGTCCCGAGCAAAATGGTATGCTGAAAAGGCGCAATCGCACTCTTATGGAAATGGTAAGAATTATGATTAGTGGACAAATTTTCAGTTTACGTGAGGGTGAAGCTGAAAGCGACTTTGTACGATGCATTCTAAATCGTGTACTAATTTATTCAGTTGACTCCTTTTGAGTTATGGACTGGGCGTAAGCTTAGCTTAAACCATCTTAAGGTTTGGGGATGTCCTGCAGAAGTGAAGTTGTATAATCCAACATTAAGTAAGTTGGACTCAAGAACCACTCGGTGTTACTTTGTATCTTACCCGGAACATTCGAGAAGGGATGCTCGGTTATTAGCCCGATAGGCCTGAAATTGTGGAATCGCGAGCCCGAGTTTTGGAGTTTGATGTGGGTGAAGAAAGTAGCTGCTCACAGACTATTGAGGATAATAGTACGATGGGTGATATGGCATCTTTATCTCCTCCCATCTCTGAGATAATTGTGGAGACTCACACCATATTGAACTGTTGAGGTTCGGGATCTGTGTCGAGACGGCTCAATGGGGCTCATCGAGGCTCTCGGTGCGGGATGTGTTTGTTTCTATCCCGATTAAAGGTCCATTAGGGAGAGGCGATCAGCTATACCCATAGAACTATATGCCCAGTCTATATAAGGCTTGAAGACTACGATATCGGTTCTGTGGCTGATCTAATGACTTATGTGGAAGCTGTATCTTGTCACTCGGTCGGAAGCTGCTGGATTGGATCACAATGAGAGATGAAATTCAATCTATAAAGGCATAATGGGTTGGGAACTTGTTGAATTACTTGAAGGTCATGAACCTGTGCGCCAAATACTGGAATTTTATAATAAAATTTATTATAAATTCAGGGTATAATTCGACAACAGAATATTTTGAGGAATTGTTAGACGAATATTGATTAAATAGATTGTTAGGATGAGAGTAAACCCCAAGTGAAAAGGAAAATATAGGTAAGAAAAATAGGGACCTAAGGGGTTAAATTTGTAAATAAGTTTATATGTCTAGAATCAAAATAGGAGACTTAAAGTAATGAAAATAATAGAGGAAATGGAGAATACAAATATAAAGAAATAAAGAAAAGAAAGAAAAAAATCAAGGAAAGAGCATGTGGCATGTAGGAAAGTGGGAGGAAGTTTCCTCCTTTTTAAAATACGATTTAGAGTGATGCAGAAAAGGAAAAGAAAAATGGAGGTATTTTAGAGTGAGAAGCTCTCATTCTCTCTGGGTACCTCAAGATCGGACCACCAGATCCCGAGGGCGAAACAAGAGGAAAGTCCTTCATAGTGACAAGGCTGCAAGTAGAGAGACCGAATCGGGAGTTTCCACGACAACTCAGGGTAGGTCTTCCCACCTTTAGTCATCATTTTTTCTACCTAATTTGCCACATTGTGATAGATGCGCATTAGAGCGGATATTAGAGCTGAATTTTGGAGTAGAAATAAAGAGAATCGGGTAGTGAGTCCTTTTGGTAAGAAGTTGTAGCCACATCAGCTGGAGCTTGATGTTAGGCTTTGAATCTCTCAACTTGGACCTCTGTATACTAAGTTATAGTCCTTTTGCGAGGTCATTGGCGTTGAGTGAGTCGGTTCACGCGCCAATTCGGGTCAACTAGCCGGACATTAGAACGGGTTTTTGAGTAATAAATAAAGGGAATTCGGAAGTAAGTCCTTCGGGGAAAGTGTAGCCACGTTCGTGAACTTGATGTTAGGCTTTTGAATTTCTCAATTCGGACCCAGTAGACGAGTTATGGTCTTTTTTACTGCGAGCAGTCAAATGGGTGAAGAGTCGACCCATAGAGGTCGTCAATGAAATTCGACGAGACCTCGTCTGAAAAGCTCAGCTCAAATGTGGGGCTCAGCTCGTCATGCAGAGCTCAGCTGCGTGCATGTAGAGCTTAGCTCATCTGAAGAGGCTTCGGCTAAATCTGTGAGCTAGGCTCGTCACTTCCGGTGCGACTTGTTAGTCAGTCAACTCGTCAAGCGGCTGCGTGATATCGGCAGTCGTAAGCCTTCCCCGTCTGAACTGGAGTCAGTGTTCTTGGACTCTATGGAAGACCATTGAGTCAGAATCATCCATATACCTTAGGAAGATATTAGATGTCAGACTGGGTGTTGGGCTGAAACTCAATCACTTGGTGAAACATTGATTCGAGTTGGCTCATTCGGTATTTGCGCATGACCTCGACCGGAAGGTCATAGCTAGCCGTCGAACTCAGGTCGAGTGTTCTTGGACTCTATCGGAAATAGACCTGAGTCAGAATCCATACATAAGCCTGAGGAAGATCATTAGATGTCGAGCCGAGGTGTTAAATGACCCGTCAATTCCAGTACGACTCATTGATCCGGTCGACTCATCAGCGACTCGCGCGTTTCCAGCCCCGGAAGATCATGCGCCGTCCCGAACTCCGATTAAGTGTTCTTGGACTCTATGGAAGCCCATTGAGTCAAATCCATCCATATGCCTGAGAAGATATTAGATGTCATACCAGGTGTTAGACCAGGCTCGTCACTTCAGTCGCGACTCGTCATTTCGAGTCGGCTCATCGGAAGTATTTATTGCATGACCTCCCGACTTCGGAAGGTCATAGCTGCCGTGAACTCGATTAGTGTTCTTGGACTGTATGGAAAGCCCATTGAGTCAAGAATCCATCTATATTCCTGCAGAAGATATTAGATGTCAAACCGAGGTGTTAGATTGAGCTCATCACTTCCAGTAAGGCTCGTGTCGATCCGAGTCGGCTCGTGGTATTTGCGCGCGACCTCAACCGGAAGGTCATATCTCGCCGTTTGAACTCGATTTGGAATTGTTCTTGGACTCTATGGAAAGCCGGGTAAAGAATACATTCGAAATTCTGAGGAGTATATTAGATGCTCGGTGAGGTGTTATATCGAGGCTCGTCCGGGTCGGGCCCGGCTCGTCGGTTGGTCGGCTCGTGCGGGTTGACTCGCCGCGACCTCGACTTAGGAAGTCATATCTCCGCCGTCCAAACTCGATTCGGGTATTCTTGGACTCTATGGAAGCCATTGAGTCAAGAATGCATTCATATATTGAGGAGGATAGAATTTGTTTGACGATGTGACAGGTCGGGCTCGTCAGGTCGAGGTCAGCTCGTGGAGTTCGAGGGTTTATTTAGCGTATGACCTCCAACTTCGGAAGGTCATAACTCCTTCGTCCGAACTCTGATTCGGGTATTCTTGGACTCTATGGAAAGCCCATTGAGTCAAGACTCAATCTATATATATCTTGTCGAATTTCTAAATCATATTAAACTCCGAAAATCAATCCTAACCAAAACTACTGAAATGCCTTGCAGAATAATATTTATTTTTTCCTTTGTGGTTTTTGAATAGGGGCCAAGCGAAGAGGAAAAGCGGCCCAGAGATTGAGATTCAAGGATTGGAATCAAAGTGCAAGAATTTTGGGTTTGTTCTATGACACCTATTCCTCGTTTCAAGTTTTCATGATTGTTCTCTGACTCTGTTGCTTATTCAGTATTTTGGTAGTTTGCATTAAATATGAAATAAGTACATGAATGAGAATATGAATGAGTATGTGAATGAGTATATAAGAAATAAATTACATGAATGAGTATATGAAATAAGTACGCCAGATTTGAGTATATCTTTGAAAAGATGATCACAGTAGATATGGAAATTGAAATGTGGTAATTGAAAATCAAATAGATTGAATGATATCTGAGAGCGAACACTTTAGCAGATTACGATGATCGAATCACGAAGAAGCCTCAAATTGTCAATGTCCCACTTGCGGGATGCACTAATCGGCATCCGTCTGCGATGAAGCGTCTATGGCATTGAAGAAATGTCCCACTTGTGGGATGCGGTCGACATCGTCATGATGGCGTATGGCATTCTAGCCCGATACAACTATCTAATAGATTTTCGAATGGCATCGCGTCGTGATGGGAGACCTTGAATTATTACATATGTAAGCACATTCTGGGGAATGATAATAAGGGGCGGGATTCATTAAACGGAATCCATCGAAGCGTGGAGTAAATAATCAGGTGAAATAATAACCAACATTGAAGAGTATAAATGGGATTTCTATATAACCCAAATCTCATATGTCCGAATTGTGAAATGAATTGTTACGTATGAGGGTGCGTGTGATTTGGTAAATGATTTAGAAGAGTGAAGCATGCGAAAATAAATAGCATGAGTATATGTTGAATTAATAGGCATGGTTTGTCTTAAATGCATGCTAAGCTCGTTGAGAAGAATTGAAATAAAACTATATAGAACCACTAAGCATGAAAATGCTTAGGCGTATAGTTTATCTATGCGCGAGGTTCGGAGTAGACAAAAGGGAGACAAGATCGTGCAGGCGTGGAGTCATAGAAGAGTCTGCGGCGTATAAGTATATGCTCAAGTCATTTTGCATATCATCTCTTTTGGACAAGTGGTATTTTGTAAACAAAAGGGTTAAACCACTGAACTTTGATTTTTTGGCCTATCATTTTTGAGGCATAAGTATCTTTCTTTGTAAATGTATTTTATTAATGTTTATGGAGCCTACCCGGTGCTTTGAAATTTGTAAATGATTGTGGGCACCTGGCCCCGAAAGCGCTTAAAATGGCCCAAACAAATTAATTGGCGTTTTAATAAGATAAATAAAGCGTCAGATGAAGCAGACTCGGTTCGGATCCATCATTCAGGTCGGGCGAGTTCGAGTCATGACACTGAAAGAAACTTAATAAAATGTAAAATAAAAATTAAATGGGCGTCCCGGGGTTTTGGTTCGGACTGCCCGATCCCGGGCCCCGGGGGGCCAGGGCAGGGGTTCACTACACTTTAGTGGTATTATCGAGGCTTTGCCTTTGGTTTGGCGTTTACGGAAAAGACCCTAAACAATTTTGAAAAGGATTTTGGCTGGTATTTGACGCATTGCATTTGCATTTAAGAGGATGATATGACTCGACGGATCTTGTCGGTCTTAATAGGTAAACATGGATAGTTCGGAATTGCAAATTGAAGGTGACCGGAAAATCGTCACGATAGTGCTAGTGTGATAGGTGGACAAGCATCTCATGCCCCCACCAATGGAATGGGCGGAACAAGTGGTAGGAGTACTATGCGGTATCCTCCCATGCTTGATTAACGGGCTTCTGAAAAGCCCAGGGCAACGGTATAAATATTTAGCGATCGGCCATTGAGGCTAAGCGAGTGCAGTGATAGACTTTCTTGGAAAGAAAGAGGAGGTAAGGCCCTTCAATGGAGAAATTGGCTCGAGGGACGGCGAATCGCATGCAAATGCATTGCAGCTGAAGAGAAGCTGGAATGTGCAACCTCATTACTGCAGGATGAGGCTTATCAGTGGTGGGTTTCCGTGACCAGAACCGCACCACCAGAAAGAGTTACATGGAGGTTCTTTTTGGATGAGTTCAAGAAGCATTATGTGGGTCGCATCTATTTAAACAATATGACGAGGTTGTAATTTGAAACAAAAGCTGATTAAGTGTAATAGAATATGTGAGAAGAATTCACACGGTTGAGCAAGTACTCTAGGATGCTAGTGTGAGAGTGTAAATTTGAAGGCGGCTGGCGACCGCATTCGAGCCCATGTCACGAGGATTTTGCCATGATGGGATTTCCCCTGAAATCCACGACATGTGCTCTAAATCATGGAGCAGTAAAGAAAGAGGAAAATGAAAGGAAAGATAGAAGGCGGAAAGAAGAATCCCGGTCGGTCAAGTGCTCATCGGCGTGAGTAAGGGTCGAGGGGACCACGGGGTTCCGGGCGGCTACGGCTCGAGGCCACCGGTAGAGACTATTCTGCGGCGCCGGGTCGGGTTGCAGTGCACCAGGAGGTGCTTCTAGAGGACAAGACGTTCCTCGTTGTTCCCATTGTGGAAGAAAAAACAAGGGAGATTGTTGGAGATTGACCGGTGCTTGCTTGGGTTGTGGATCCATGGAGCACAAAATACGAGAGTGTACTCGGGCAAGTCCCTTCATAGCACCTGGCTTGCGGGGGCAGTAATCATCGATTCGAGAAGGCGGCAAGGTGTTGCATCCTCATTAGGACAAGGGACACAAACTTAGGCTAAGGCCAAAATATGGTGGGTGCTCCGGCTAGAGCATATCTGATGAAGCGATAGAAGATCTGCAGAAGCGCCCCGGATGTGATGAGTCGGTAATTTTACTGTCGCGATACTAATACGCATGCATTGATAGATCCAGGAATCGGGCTCATTCATATGTGTGCTAACGTGTACTTTGACTTGGGTGATTTCCTTTGGGGATTGAGCCGGGTGACGTCTTGATGACGAACCGGCGGGTATGGGTTATTGAAGATAGGTGTATGAAATTTCCTTTATCAGAATGCAAAGTATGGGTTTCTGCAGAAGGTTGTTCAGGATTATCATGGAGTGGATGTGATATTGAAGATGAGTAGAGAAACCAAGTTTGAGGTAAAAGGAAGATGGATCATTTGTTTTATAGGATAGGGTTGTGGCACCCGATGATTATGAATTAAAAGCCATTTGGAAGATATGTTAAAAGGTCGTGTGATCGACTATGAGGGTAGTTGGGATAGACACATCCCTTTAGTTAAAATTGTTTACAACAACAGTTTCCAATCAAGAATTGGAATGGCGCCTTACGAGGCTTTATATGGGAGAAAATGTAGAACACCATTGTGTTCAGACAAATTTAATTGAAAAGAAAGTGAGTGGCCACACGGTTGATGCAGGGGCTGAAGAAAAGTGAAAAGATTGAAGATTGAAAGTGACCATCGATAGATAGAAATCATATCTAAGGCACAAAGAAGAAAGGAATTTCGATATAAGATCGGCTGAGAAAGTGTTTTGAAATGTCACCTTGGAAGAGGTGATGAGATTTAGGAAAAGAAAGAGCCCAGTTGGGCCCTAGATTGTGGCCACATCGTGATTGAGAAAGTGGGTCCAGTGGCATACAGGTTGGCATTACCTCCGGACTTGGAAAGATCCATGATGTGTTTTGTGTCCATGCGCTAAAGGAAATGCCGATCAGGTTCCGTCACATGCAGTCTCTTGAATGATTGAAATTTGAGGGCTGGTTGGCTGTATGGAAGAAGAGCCAGTAGAGATTTTGGCTCTCGTAGAGTGAAGGGTGGAATAAGAAGATTGGATTAAGTCAGAGATGCTATGGAGGGAAACCATAGAATTTGAAGAAACCACTTGGGAAGTGAGGCTTGATGCGGAAGTATTGTCATGTTGATACGACCTAAAGGTAATTTAGGATGAAATTTTTTTTAATTGGGGAGGGAGTTATGCGCCCCAAAAATACTGGAATTTTACATAATACTACAAAAAATTTCTTATATATTCCAAGGTATAGTGGGCCAGCTTGGAGTATTTTAAGGATTGTTAGACAGAATATTAAGTTAAATGATTATTGAATTTGGGAAATAAGCCCAGAGTGAAAGAAAGAAATATTGGAAATTAGAAAATGGGGACCTGGTCAATTGTAATAGGATTTATATGTCTAAGTGAAAATATAGGGGCTTAAATGAAAAATAATAGAAATGGAGGGACCTAAATATAAAAGAAATAAAGAAAAGAAGAAGAAAAAAATCAAGGAAGGGAGTGTAGTGTGAGAAAGTGGGAGGAAGTTTCCTCCTTTTTTAAATACGATTTAGAGGTGATCCGCAAAAGAAAAGGAAAAGAAAAATGGAAATTATTTTTTAAGGTAGAGAAGCTCTCACTTCTCTACAGAGATGGCAAATGATATCAGGTGGATTTAGGCTTGAATCCTATCCCAGGTCAAAGCGTTGTTTGAAAATCAGATTATTTGGATAATGGATATGGATATGGATAAAATACAGTTGTTTTTGAATGGATATGGATTGGATAGTTTAGGCATATCAGTCCGGCTCAGTATCATATGGAATTTGACGTGCTTAATATTTGAATGTTATAATACTCCCGAATTACAATGGCCCAGATTAATTGTAATTTGTAATAACACTATATAATATGATATGATCTCATTACTAATTTAAATATTTAGTACCTATTTTTAAAATCCTAATTAGTAAAGTTAGAAATAGACCTTTAAAAATATAATAATGTAAACCCAAACCTAACAATAACATTATAAATTATAAATCTAGTCTATTCATAATTTGTAAATCTAACGTAACATACTAACATTACTTAAATACAACTTCTTAGCAGTAAATTCTAAACTTATAACACTACAAACCCTAATTTGTTGATAAGCCTCATACAGTCATACTGATCCACGTCTTCATTATCCTTCCCGGCGTGAATTTGGACATATCTCTTCCACGAGATGTTTGAGAGCTTTTGGCCACGTTCTTGGAATCACCCATTTAGACTTGATGAGTAAACGATACTTGAGAAGAAGCCCTCCGGATTGTATAAAAATTAAACATGCTTGACTCTTTAAATCTTTAATGGCTAGGGCTCTATGCCTTCTGCGGTGGCATTTAATGGAATTTAATCTCCTCTTGAGCGGGGAGGAAAATCGGCCGGCGACGATCTTACGGGCTTTACTTAGATTTTAATTTTAAATCCCCTAACCTTAATGTAACACCACAAATTTTAATTCCTAATATTGTAAATTTTAGTTTTAACACTTCAAAGTCCTAATCAAACATCACTTACAACCCTAACTCTAATGCACATCAGAAGTATAAGTCTTAATCTAATAATATGAAGGAGGAAAGGAGGAAGAAAGAAGGGGAAGAGGAATAGTGGTTTTATGGAAGATAGCTGCGATTTTGAGTAGAAAATGAGTCTATAGCTGATTATTCGAGCATAAGTATAAGGCACCAATTGCACATACGGAAAAGAAACCAGTTTGGTTTATAAAGAAAAACACTCATTACGTGCAACCTTAGTGAAATCTCGAACAAACATGTAGTTCGCATCCATTAAACATTTAGCAACTCTTAGATCTATTCCTTCATAACATTGACGGAGTTAGTGATTTGGTATTCTCGGTTTTCTTTTATTTTAGATCGGAGTAAGCAATTACAGGACCCATTGTAATATAATATTGTGTTGCATTGTCGAACATTACCAATCTAAATGCATATATCATGTTTAATATTGAGGATAGTTCCATCATGTGTGCTTAAATGTTGAGATTCATCATGCTTGTGCTTTAAATGTGAGATTCATCATGCTTTATGTGAAATATTCAGTCTAAATTATAGTTCCATATGAGTGGAATTAAAATAATAATAATAATAAATTATCTGAAGTGCGTAGGTGGAGAATATGATTTGTAGCTTGGTTGTTTGTAAGAATAAAATATTAAAGTGTGATTGGTGTATAAAAAAATATTTCTCTGATTATGATAATAATTTTATTTTGTAAAATGAATTGTAATGATAGTTCTAGATTAAAAACCAAATAAAAAAAATAAAAGAAAGGGAAAAGAGACTGGTTTTTGTAAAACTAGAATTGTAGTTGTGATATCTGACTGTGAGCCGTATAAAGTAAATGATTTTGCTAATTCTTTTATTTTCCAGCTTTGTCCATTCTTTGTGTTTCTAGACTAAAAATTGATTTGACCTGTTTGTAAATACCTTTTTTTAATTTCCAATAATTTTATACCATTCTAGATTTTTTTAATTATTGGTTTGTAAATAATTGTAGATGTGAAAACAAATCAAAGTTTTGGAGATATCTGTTTTTTACCACGATCAGCACAACGTATATGTTTTGTTGAAAATAAATTATTAAACGACTTTAGAATGTCTCATTGATTTTTTATTGAGTTCTGAACATCATGAAATTAACTTTTGACACATAAAATATTTGAGATATATTCTTTTTAGCAAGGGTATGATTTTACGAAGTTACACCCATTCACGATGGATCGATTACGGATCTATGACTGTTCTTGTGTTATTTCTTTTTATTTTATTTTATTTTATTTTATTTTATACTGCTATATAATTAACCAGTTTTAATTTTAAAAATTCAATTGCCTCGTTTTTCAATTTTTATATTTTGTATGAACCACTATACTAGTTCTAGAAAATTCTCATTCTTTGGAATACGACAAAAGTAGTTGATTTGCTTGATGTTTTACGCCAACTTAGACTTTGTTTTATATTACTGCAATTTATGGAATCCTTTGGGTGCTGCCTGTGTTATGATTGCAAAATACCTGTAATCTCATAGATGATAATCTGTTATAATGGGAGGCACTGAAATGAAGATGGATGGATGGTTTGGTTTTCTCCAGTAGTATAGATATGAATATGAATACAACCCTTAGCTTTAGATGAAGATTACTAGTTTGAAAATCGATCCAAATCGACTGATCATTACCTGTCCCTACTTCTAGTTTCCCACGATCGAGGGCCGTGGGTCCCGGGGGGCGAGGAGCAGGAGAGGAGTCTTCTCGTGACAGGCTGCAGTGAGGAATGGGAATCGGGTTTATTGACTCGAGAGGTGGGTCTTCCACCACTACTTTAGTCATTTTCTACTAGTGCCACATTAAGTAGTGCGCATTAAAAATGGACTATAAAACCAATTACAGTATCAATAAGATGGGAGTCATTACAAATGGGTTTTTGACCTATCAGGCAGTTTTGGGTTTTGGGCTTTGAATTCTATCTGGGTTTTTGGATTTTCTGTTTGTCTGCATTCTAATCAGCTTTGTGAGTCATTGACTCTGTTTGAACAGATTACGATTACGCACTTGGTCGGGTCAATAGCCCAGGACATAGAAGCAGGGTGCAGTAAATAAAGGGAATTCGGAGTAAGTCCTTCTAGGAAAGAAGTGTATCGCTAATTCTGTTAAATATTAAGCTTTTTGTGATTTAATTGGGCCACATAAACAGATTATGGTCTTTTTACTCTTGAACAATAATCCAGAAATGGGTGAAGGTCATCCCATAGGGTCGTCAAATATAGGTCGTGGACCTGAAATGCAGCTCAGCTGCGTCATGAGCTCAGCTCGTCATGCGAGCTCAGCTGTCTTGAAGAGCTATTTCGTCCTGCAGCAGAAGCTAAGCTCGTCAGCCCGATCCCATTTCGTCGATCCGAGTCATTTCGTCAGCCGGCTCTTGCTGACCTCCCGACACGGAAGGTCATAACTTCTTCGTGCGAACTCGATTAGTGTTCTTGGACTCTATGGAAGCCCGTTAGTCAACAATCCATCCATATTCTGAGGAAGATATTAGATGTTAGGCCAGGGTGGGGCGAGGCTCGTCACTTGGTCACGGCTCGTCGATCCGAGGTGGCTCGTCAAAGCGACTGCGCGCCCGACCTCAGCCGGAGGGTCCTGCTTCTTGTTGAGCTCCAGTTCGGTGTTCTTGGACTCTATAAATCCCATTGAGTCAAGGAATCCATCCATGTACCTCGCGGGAAGATATTAGATGTCGGGCGAGGTGTTAGATTGAGCTCGTCGCCGGTGCGTCCGTCGGTCGGTCGGCTCGTCGGTATTGCGCGCGACCTCGACCGGAGGTCATATCTGTTTGAACTTGATTTGGGTGATGCGGGACTCTGGAAGCCCATTGAGTCAGAGCCATTCATATTCTGAAATTATATTATATGTCAGACCCGAGGTGTTATATGAGGCTCCGTCTAGGTCGAAGGCCAGCTCGTCGGGTTCGAAGGGTGTTCGAAACAAATGCACGGGGTTGACTACGCCGCGACCTCGACTTGGGAAGTCATATCTCGTTACGTCCGAACTCCGATTCGGGTATTCTTGGACTAGCGAAGCCCACTGAGTCAAGAATACGTTACTATGCCTGGGGAGGAACATAATATGTTTGGCCAGAGGTGACGGTCAAGGCTCGTCAGTCGTGACTCGTCCCGATTCAGTTTGACTACGTATGACCTCCAATTTTGGAGGTCATAACCAGCCGTCCAGAACTACGATTGATTTATTCTTGGGCTCTAGCAGAGAAGCCCATTGAGTCAAGAATCCATCTATATATATCTTGTCAAATTTCGAAATCATATTAAACTCCAAAAATTAATCCTAACCAAAACTACTAGTACACACGAATAATATTTGTTCTTTAATGGTTTGGAATAGGGGCCAGAAGCGAAGAGGAAAAGCCAAACTGAGATTGAGATTTCAAGGATTGTTGGAATCAATGTGCAAAGATTTTTGGGTTTGTTCTATCGACTTCTATTCCTCGTTTCAAGTTTTTGCATGATTGTTCTCTGACTCTATTATTATTCCAAGTATTTTTTGTTAGTTTACTAGAATTAAATATGAAATAAATTACATAGATAAAGAATGTGAATGAGTATGTGAGATAGTATATGAAATAAAGTACATGAATGAGTATGTGAGGCGCCCCTTACTGAGCCAGAGCCGGCAGGCGGATCCGAGGCAGAGTCAGGGTTACTCAAAATCCTTTCGATCCATCAAAGATCATGTCTTGAGGCGTTGCAGAAGTGTTTGAAGTAAAGTGACATTTACATTGGCAAATTAATTGCATGATGGCGGCGTGTTTGGAAAAAAGATTAAACTTTCGGAGTGATGAGGAGGTTTTGCATAGTGGTGTTGAGTGACAAATTGTTTATCAGTGTCACATATCAAAAGAACACATGAAATGGTGCATGTCGAACATGCTCAAGGATTTCTTTCTTTATGACCGGCGCTCATAGTCTTATGATTAAATAACCAATTAATATCTATCTTTAATTGCCTCTTTTGGTAAGAACCAGATGCACTAAGCATTTTCATGTAGTGGACTATATCGAATCCATTACCAGTTTCAGTTTCATTAATAAATTTAATGTTACCAGAACTTAATGCTGGATTGATCGTACTAAAATACAATACACATACCTTTTTATATATATACAATAAGTTATAGTTTATTTGATCATCCCATAATACATTTTCACAATCAATATTTCACAATCTCAAATCAATTCAAATATGCTCTCACAAATTCAGCTCGATTACGCATACGGTCGATTAAAGAAAATCAATTCGATTGTGCCCGTCAATTTAGTTATGCCCAAATCAATTCGATTATGCCCTTAGCGAATTTAACCTATGTCTTCGATATACGGGATATCGAGTCAGCGCGGTCGGCCCCAGGCTGCGGTGGTATCACATGGTTTATAACCGCGATGCGGTCATTGCCAGATTTCTTTGTTGGTTATAAACAATCAAATAAGTGAACACTACCGATCGCGGGTCCCACTAGAGCTGTGATGAATTGACGCATCAATAGTTCGCGTCTTTGTATTTGGCCCACTGTGGTATCTGTCATCCTTGTCTGAAATAAACGGTGCGTTCTACAATAAGTTAAGATCCTTTATAGCAAAATATAGTACAATATGTGCGCTTGTATAAACGAGTTTATTTTGATAATCATACAATATTTTCATGCAAACATTTCACAATCACTTTTCTCAAATCAAATTAAATCAATTGATAATACTTTTAGAACAAACATCTGAAAACTTGAAGCGAGGAATAGGAGTGTTAGAGCAAACATTTAAATTACGAAGCGGGAATATTAGGTAAGTAGAGAACAAACCCAAAAATCTTTGCACTTTGATTCCAATCCTTGGAATCTCAATCACAGTTTGGCTTTTCCTCCTCGTCAGTCCCTATTCCAAAACCATTAAAGAACAATATTATTCGTGTGTACTAGTAGTTTTGGTTATGATGGATTTTCGGAACTTAATATGAGTTCCAACTTTAACAATATATATATAGATGGATTCTTGACTCAATGGTCTTTCCATAGAGTCAAAGAACACCCGAATCGGAGTTCGGACGAAGGAGTTATGACTTTCGAGTTGGAAGTCATACCGATCAAATCTGAATGGATGAGAAATTTGACTGACCTGGGCAGGCCTTTCTGATCTATTACCTCGGTTAAACATCTTCTATCCTCCTGAGTTATATGAATGTATTCTTGACTCAATGGGCTCTCCATAGAGTCCAAGAACACCCAAATCGGAGTTCAAACGAAGGAGATATGACCTTAGAGTTGGAGGTCATCGTGAAGTCAACTTTGACGGCATTTGCACAGGCCCGACGAGAATTTGCACTGAAGTGACGAGGCTCAGTCAAACACCTTGGTTTGACATCTAACATCCTCCTCAAAGGCATATGAATGTATTCTTGACTCCAGCGAAACTTTCCATAGAGTCCAAGAACACCCAAATCGGAGTTCAAGCGGGGAGATATGACCTTAGAAGTTGGAGGTCATGCGTGAAAATCCCGACTTTGTGGCGGCACGGGCCCAGCAGTGCACTGAAGTGACGAGGCTCATTCAAACACCTCGATCTGACATCAACATCCTCCTCAGGCATATCAATGTATTCTTGTCCTTGGGCTTTTCCATAGAGTCAGAACACCATCGGAGTTCAAGCGAAGGGAGATATGACCTTAGTTGGAGGTCATGCGTGAGTCAACTTTGGCGAGTTGACAGGCCCGGCGACCAACATTTGGCGACCCTTTGTTGCAGCGACCTCGGTTTGGCTGACCCTTCTTTGGCGACCTTTGTTTCTGACCATTGTTTGACAACCAACTGTTTGGCTGACCTCGGTTTGTGACCCTTTGTTTGGCGACTTCTCACCCATTTTGGTATTCGGAGTAAAGACCATAGCAGTACACGGGAGTTAATTGAAATTCAAAGCCCAACATCGAGTTCATTGATGTGGCTACAATTTCCTGGAAGGACTTACCAATTACTCGTATTTCCGACCCAAACCCATTCTGGAGTCCGGCTAGTTGGTCGCGGGCCCGGCGGAGCCCGAATTTAGGTGGTGGCCTCGAGTAAAGGACTATAACTTAGTCTCTGAGGAGGTCGAATCGAGGAGAAATTAAAAACCAACATCAAGTTAATTGAGGTAGCTCTCTGATTACAAGTAGGACGCACTACCAAATTCCTTCGCCGTGCCCAATCAGCTCTAAGGTTCGTGTTTGCACTTTGGCGACTTCCCATGGTTTAAAATGCAACCATACATTCCTGAGCTTGAGATAACCACCCAGTGATCCTTGGGTAGAAGGCGACCAGTAGGAAGACGCTACCTCATGGGTTTGTTGAAAGTCTACGATTCTGGATCTCCTACTTGCATTATTGTCACGTGGAAGGACTTTCCCTCTTGCTTCATGGGAGACACATGGTCGTTGTCGGAAAAATCTAGAGGCCCCGAAGATGGAGCCTACTCCCTCTCTAACTCTCCGCTTTTCTACATTTCTCCTTTTCTTATGGTTCACTTAATCGTATTTTAAAAGGAGGAAGCTTCCTCCCTCTTTCCTGCATACCACATGTCATTTCCTTCATTTTTCATTTTTTGTATTTAGGTCCCTCTATTTCTCTATTATTTCATTTAAGTATCTGTATTTTCCCACCCTTATTTATTTCTCGATTTACTTAGACATCTAAACTTATTTGCAAATAACCCTTAGGTCGTTTACAATTTCAGAGAAAAATACCCAGGTGTTGATTATAGGAATATAAAAAATTTATTTTAAAAATTCACAGAATATTTTGAGAGAGATATTCTACCAGTAACATATATGAAATAAGTACATGGGTGATACTATCTTTGAAAAGGCGATCACAGTGAATATAGAATTAAAATGTAGTAATTAGCCGAATGAATTGAATGATATCTGAAATAAAACCTTTGGCCAGGATACTGTCGGCATCCGGAATCCGCGAAGGCACAGGGAAGTAATCAATGTCCCACTTGGCGAGATGCACACTAATCGGCATCCGTCATGATGGCGTGGCATTGAAGAAATGTCCACGGCGGCGGGATGCACCAATCGGCATCCGTCGTGATGGCGTATGGCATTCGCGATACCACATGTCGGGGTGCACCAAATGGCATCCGTCATGATGGGATACGGTGTTACGCCCGCTGTAAGCATTCTGGGAATGATAATGCAGCAGGGTTCATTAAGCGGAATCCGTCGAAGCGTGAATTAAATAGTCAAGGGTGAAATACCAACATTGGACTAGTATAAAATGGGATTTCTATGTATATGCTTAAATCTCATATATCGAATCATGGAATGAATTGTTGCATTGAAATTGTATGATGATTTGTAAATGATTTAGAAATTGGAAAGCATGTTAAAATAAATAAAGATGAGTATATGTTGAATTAATGGCATGGTTTAATGTTAAATGCATGTTTACGTTGAAAATTTGAAATAGAATCAGATATAAACCACTAAGCATGAAAATGTTAGCGATAGTTTTATCTATGCTAGTGTTTTATAGACAAAAGGAGACAAGATCGTGCAGCCGCTGAGTCATATAAGAGTACTACAGATAAGCATATAATTCCTGTCATTTTCATATCATCTATTTTGGTCGCTTTTTTTGGGTATTTTGTAAACAAAAAGGCAAACCCTAACTTTGATTTTTGTATATCATTTTGAAAGGGCACAGAATGCCTTTCTTTGTAAATGTATTTTGTTAATAAGCTTATGGGCCTACTAAATTGTTTTGAAATTTGTAAATGATCGTGGGCTTCTGCTCTAAAACTCAAACCGCTCAGAACTAAACAAATTAATTAAACGTTTTAATAAGATAAATAAAACGTTTATGCAAACTGCCCTGTCAGATCACATTCTGGTCGTCGATTCGGGTCGCGACACTTTAAAAAAAAAACTTAATAAAATGTAAAATAAAAAATTAATCATGGTCCCGGGTTCGTTCGACTTCGCCAATCGTGTTCAGCCTCTGGCTTGGGTTGCTACAGACCCATTGGCTACAAATGGGTGTATAAGACTAAAAGGGACCCTAAAGAAAAGATTGAGAAGTTTAAAGCCAGATTGGTAGCCAAAGGTTTCACTTAGAGAGAATGAGTAGACTATGAAGGAACCTTTCTCCGGGTCTCTAAAGATTCTTTCAGAGTGATCACAGATTATTGCTCATTTGATATGGAGTTACACCAGATGGATGTTAAAATCGCTTTCTCAATGGAGACCTTAATGAAGAAGTTCGAAAGATGCAAACCCAAAGGTTTTGAGGCAAAATGATTCAGTACGCTTGTATGTAGACTGAAAGTCTATTTATGGTCTTAAGCAAGCTTCTAGATTAATGGTATTTAAATTTATAGTGTTGTTACTTCATATGGTTTTGTCGAGAACAAAGTGAGACACAATGTATATACTGTAAGGTCAGTGGGAGGAAATTCATTTTCTTATACTTATGTGGATGATATCTGTTTGCAAGCAAAGGACTCAAGCTTATCAGATGAGACAAAGCGGATGTTGTCAAAGAACTTTAATATGAAGGACCTGGTAAGGCGCCTGTCCCGCATTGAGATTCATATAATCGCTCGCGACTATCAATATCTCGAGGGCATGTTGATCGATTTTTAGAAAGATTCAACATGCAACAATGTGTTTGTGGATTTGCTCGTCATAAAGGTGATAAGTCAGGTTCATTACAATGTCCTCATTCGGGGATTTTCGAAAGCCCAAATGAAGAACGTGACTCCATGCTAGTGCACTCGAGTATTATATGCTCACATACTAGGCCGGATATTACCTGCAACAGACTTCTAGGCGTATATCAATCAAATCCAACACTCCATCATCAAGTTGTCGCAAGAAGGTTATGAGGTACTTAAAGAGGACAAAGACTATATGCTGATTTATTAAACATGTTCAGACCTATTAAATTAGTCAGTATTCGATTCGTGACCATTGGTCGGTCAGGATGAAAAGAAGTCAACAAATAAAGTCATATCTTAAGTTACAGAGGTGCAGATCATTAAAGAGAAACAAAAATCAATAAAGATCCTCACTACTTACGGAGCTCAGCATGCTTCCAGCCGCTACTCGCACTGGCTCAAAACCTCATTAAGGAGTCGACCGTATTTGATTTTGGTGGATTGTGCCCAAGGCAAATTGTATTTCAGACAATAACTCCCAGTTGCTTGTTAACAACAACAAAGGTCTCAAGCGGGTCTGGGCTACATATGGAGGTCAAGTGCACGAAATTATGGGGAAAAAGTTCAGACCGGTGGATATCAGAGGGAGCACATTTCAATGTATGATATGATTGGGTAGATCCGCTTAACTAAAGGCCTTCGCTTCTGTGTATTTTGATCGATTACAATACAATACGGCTTCAGGAGTATCAATGGGATACCGCAATTAGTTGGAGTCATGGTTTTATAAGTGTTTTATGAAGTTTGTATCTCCGATTTCATTATATTTTTGTAATATTTGAATATGTATCAACTTTTGTGATTCAATGAGGTATTTATGAATGTAGATTTATCAAGTCAGAGTACATATAATTGTTGAAAATCTGCAGGCATCAGGTAAACTCTCGGAAAGTACGTGCTATAGCATTCGCATTAGCCTTACCAATATGTCTCGATAAACATAAAGCATGCTTTAACTATCAAGGTAAGATATATCCAGTTCGCTGAACCACGATGGATATTCTCGTGACACACTAGGTTTCATGGACACTTAAGGAGAGAGAATTCGACTAACAAAATGGATAACACATTAAGAAGTATCACCACATGAGGTATTTGGCTCCATTTAATACACTACCATATTGAATCAATATCGCAAAGTTGAAAGCTCAGACCATGGAAGGCTCGTGTGAGTACATGCACACGCCATGATTCAGCCCGAGACTTTATGTACAATCTCTAGACCAATATGAGGTATGACTGTTTAACTAATATCGCCAAGTTCGGTAACGTGGGGCACTTCTAACGCAAGCATGACCAAAATTAACCGAATTGGGCTTTGGCCTAATAAAGGTGAGATATATGGATTCTTAATCGCCTAATACGGGTCGGGTTAGTGTGGCGAAAATGCCCAATTCAATGAGGGCCCGTGGTCGAAGACTTATAAATAGTGCTCAAGTCCCTCCCTAACCCTAATGATACATTTATTCCGCATCCGCATCTAGAGAAAACTCTCCTCCTCGTGGGAGTGGCAACTTCAATAGGCCAAAGGTTTTAACGAAGGATGCGGAGAAGATCTTGAGTTCGTGTTCACTGATCATCGCACTCACAGAAGCATGACGGATTCTAAATCGTGCACGTTAAATCGACACCCTTCCGTTATCGGTTTTGTTTTCTAACTACGGTGATCCCTGCATGCCATGTCAGGGCTCACTAATCGCTCATCTACCTTTGTTTTTCTAATCTTCTCTTCCACTACCTCCATGAACTCGCGTAAATCTTTTATTTGTGATTCAACTCGTGATAAACTAAATTTGTATCTGTGGATGACTTGTGAACTCCTGCGTCATCGCTTCTTATCTTTGATATATTTAGATAATTGGACGTGTTTGTTAGCAACTATTGATATCTTCATGATGTATTATGAATGTGGCTAGGGTTTAGAATATATATATCTATTGACTTCCATTCTATATGGGAATATAAATTGTTTGATGAGAAATTAATGGTTTTATGTGAGGATTAGAAGAAGCGGGAGGTGAATAATTGTCACATAATCTTAGGCAATTGTTTAAGTAACTGAGAAGTGTTTGAAGAATTGTCTAAAAAGGGTCTCACATGTAGTATCATTTCTTATTACCTTAGTATATCGGGAGGTAATTGAGGGAAAGGGAATGAGAAAATACAATCGAGATAGGGGACTTGAGATTGTAGAGTTAATACACTTGACCAACCAACTCAACATGATTTTATCTAATTAGGCTTTAAAAGGGAACTATATGACATATGAGGGATCAAGATCAGCCCTAGAGCTTCATTCATTTCATTGTTTCCTCTATATTTGTTTGGAAATATCTTTGTCTCTCCCTAATATCCATTTCACTTCAATTCTTATTTTAGATGTCACAACAACATCACTTGAATGATAAGCTTGAATAGTGAAATGAATCGGTAACATTGGTAGTTGTTTAATTAAGCTAAGCAAAACATTCCCCGAGGATGATACTTGGACTCCAAAGAAATCCATTTTACTATTATTCACGACCCATGCACTTGCGGTTTAGATTTACATAAATCAAAGGGTTTATAAAAAAACCGAACAATGTGTGAATTAATGTCTTGGGTAACTGTCTCTTCTCGTTTTGAGCAGTTGTTAGGAAATCTTCTCAATATTTAGAATCATGATGTTACCTAAACTGACTTAACATGCCAGTTTGAAGAATATGATCTCATTCCATATTCATCATAGAGGAATATTTTCATTTCTAAGAAATCTCATAAAATAATATCTAATCTCTTTGATTTGATCCGTCCAATATTGCCCAATATTCTCATCTACTCTTCCTTGTTTATTATGCTGAATATTGACTTATGATTTGTAGAATATTGCCCCCAATAGTCACGTGGACCAAATAAGGTAAGTTGTGTCACACATCTTGTTCTACCATCTCGTGTGACACTAGCTGTGACATACCAAATAAGGTAAGTTATGTCCCACGACTTGTTCCACCATCTCGTGCGACATCAAATGAGACAATAGGCATAACGGCACACACAACATGCACTTTATTTTTGTTTAAGACTATGCGAACTTTTAACTCCAACAAGCTATGAGTAGATGACTTAGCTTAGGGATATATTCCTTAATTAAGAAGAAGAACTAGGGAAGGTGGAAAATGGTGTGGACGACAAGAAGGTAGGTTAGATTGGTTAGGTGTTTTTAGCTAGACATGAACATAGGGTAGACGAACTGTTTATTCGGATTAAAAGAAAAAAACAAAATAATTAATGGAAGAGCTACAGCTGGTTTGATCATTAATTTAGGGTGGTAAGTCAATGCTTGCAGTTTGGAAGAGTAGATGATATATTATGAAAATCAGATGAATGGACCACCGTATTATTGACCCCTTATACTCATATAGAACTGTTAAGTACTAAAGCATTGATTATGATTTTCTTCTATATAGTTGTCTTTTTGGCTAATATCATAACCAAATAAGGAAGATCAGAGAGGGTAACTAAAGATTTAAATTTAACAAAAGTCCAAAATGAAGACTTGAGTTGTAATACAATGGAGGTGGGGGGTTTGAATCCGTACTCCTAGACATTTTCCAAGGAATAAGCAGAAGAAGAATCAAGTAAGCCAATAATGTTGTTCCAGTAATGGTAGTTTTCTTCAAAACCACCATCACCTGAAAAGGAGGAATTATCAGGCAGAAGGCAATGAGAGAAACCGTCGACATCGAAACTGGCACAAGAGGTAACAATATTATTTTTACCCACGGAGTTAGCAAACCATGTACACTCCTCCGTGGGGTGCATGTCAGGGAAAGGCGTTGCGTTATCTTTGCTGAACTCTGGCACTTTGTTCAGTCTTTCAGAGAGCAGTGATCTGAACTGTCTTCATTCTTTTTCCCATGTCTCCGCTGAATTTGTAGTCCCAGAGAATCACTGGGAGCGCAGCTGGTATGTTCTCTGACGACGAACAGAGGTCCTCAGAAAACTGCACGCTCATTGATTGAGCCTGATGACCACAGACCCTGCCATTGAGAGCTTTTGGGTTGAGCCAAGGAGTGAGTGATAGGCAAAGAGGTGGCGAAGGGCCCTTGTTTGGACTGGTGCTGGAAGAGGTGGGGTGAGAGCTTGTATTCCCGGACGAATCTGGCTTCTGCTTCCAGTCTGGCGCTCTCCCACTGAGCCATGTGGCTGAGATTGGCTGCGTCCTTGGACTCGCCTGTGGCTGATCCCAGGGCGTAGCTTTTGAGCTTGTGGGTAACTGGGTCGATCCCCATCTTAGATAATCTTTTCTTCAAATGCGTGTTCCAGTAGTTCTTAATTTCATTGTCCGTTCTCTTGGGCAAGTGGGTTGCTATTGCCGACCACCTAATTAAAATAAAAATGTATCTAAGTTTATTAGAAGCCACATATCCATAATTTTAACCAAAGTTCAAATCAATTTATTGACCCTAAGCAAGTTTGGTTAAATTTATGCTCATAAAAATTACATGGTTATGATAACACTAAATGTTTTTATATTTATTGTTTTCTTGACCTTGTGTAAAATAAAGGGAAAAAAAGAAGAAGAAAGAACTCCAAACTCAATACAACATTGAAATCATTTCTTTACAAAATGAAATTTTAATAAATAAAAAAATTGTTTTTATATCTTTTTGGGTTTAACTTATTACTCTGCTTGGCCTAAAAATAAAAGAATATAGTGTGGTGAAAAGGATACAAGCAAAACTGCAAATAACTTTAGATTTTCAGTAAATTAATTTAAAGTGTAGAATAATTCTCCTCACAAGCACTAAAAATTAAAATATTATAAAAAGATGCTGTAATATTGAAGATTCAAAGAGAGTAAAAGTTTGTCCTTATATTAGAGCGAATTTTACATTGTTAGATGATAATTTTATTTTTTGAAATTTATATAAATTAAAATTTTATTTGAAAAAACATAAATCTTAAAAAATAAAATCACTATCTAATGATATAAAAACCGTCATCGTATTAGAACGGACTTTTTACAACTAAACTCAATAATAAATAATAGCATGAATTTACAATCCTTTTGTATATGGACCGTTTGGAGGAAGGTGAATGTGACATTAATATGGTACGATGGAGTAGGTCTGGCAGTGTGAAAAAGGGAGAAACTTCCCTCCATACAATAATAATTACTTATTAACTTATTCATACAATGACTGACACATCCACATAAAAATTAAAGAGCTATAATTAGGTTTAAATAAGGCAATCCGTACAATGAGAGGCGCATCGACGTAAGAATTAGGGTTTTAAATATGCGTAAAGGCAAGTGAGTCGGAATTCCAAACACTTCCCTACGGAATGTGGAGAACGTGTTGGGAAACAGGAACAAGACATAACCGAAGTCGGCAGTTTGATGTTTGATCCTAATAATACAACAATAAAGTAATTAATGGATGCTGATGTTGATTACCTGTTTCCAAGAAGAGCATGAAGTTGAATAATGGTCTGTTGCTCCTGCAAACTAAACTTGCCTCTTTTGATATCGGGCCTGAGATAATTTGTCCACCTCAGTCTACAGCTCTTCCCACATCTCTGCAATCCTATAGAGAAAAGAGATCAAATCATTAAACATCTCAAAAAGTCACAAAAAAGAAAGGATAAAAAAAGAGAGATGATGGAAGTTAGTGGTGCATGTGTTTTACGCCTCTTTGGTTCAAGTTTTTGAAAAGTGTTCTTCATAACAAAGAAAATATTATTTTGCTATCCTCTGAATTTACTCCTTCTTCAAACTTAATATTTTATATATTTGTGAAAAAAAAATCAAATTTACAGCCTGTTTCATTCGTGTTCTTGTTTTCTAAAACTGTTTTCTGTTATAAAAAATAAAGAAACAAGAATAATATAGACAATAATGAGAATATGTTTGATTGCAGTTTTTTATTTTTTTAATAAAACACAAAAAATATAAAAAATAATAAATTCAAATAACAAAAAACAATTTTGAGATAACATCAAAATGACATTTTCTATATTTTTAAATTTTATTCTCAAAAACCGTTTTAAACTATAGGAACCAAAACAGACCCTTATTCTTCTTGTTTTTCAAAACTTGTTTTTCAAAACAAAAACAGTTTTTAAATACTGTAACCAAATGGACTCTTAATTTCTTATACCCGCTTTGTTGTGCTACGCCATCCGTTACGGCCCTGTTCCATCAGGACATGAGTTTGGTCTTCTTCGGGAGTCCATGAACCTCTCTTCAACCCTACCTTCTCGCAACAGGGAGACCTTCCCATTGAATATTCCAACAGTAAACGCTAGACCCCAATATTCCAACAGGGAGACACGAGTGTGAACTGTGAAGTGGATGGGCATGCATGAACGCCTATCTATATATAGACGGTAGACATCCTCCAAAGTTTTACACAAAATATGCAACACAAAAACCCTACATAAATAAGTGGTTACAGGTACTTTTTTTTTTTATTTGGTGGGTGGGCAATTAAATATCATATCATCACCTATTTTTATCTCACGCGACTGGAGTCTACACGCCGATTTAATACCAGGAGAATTGCGTAAAGGGACAGACTCACCTATGCTATAATAATAATAATAATAATAATAATAATAATAATCATAATCATAATAATATTTAGTGTCCCTAAATAACCATTTTAATTGGTACCACCAAACATGTAGATAAAGACTTATCATGATCTCTTACCTTAATCAATAGTCCTGGTTCAGTCTTAATCCATCAGACATGACAGTAGCTTACTACCCATCAATCCCTCCCGACTGTATGAAAGACATCTAACATTTACTTAGTTAAGCTTTCTACAAGCATTACACTGTTCTAACACCTCACACTGAACAAAAACAACGTTGTGGTCCTAAGTCTAAAACCTAAAATAATTCGTCACAAGTGCCCACAAACAGTTATTCCTACCCTTTATGATCATACAAAAATTTTTTTTAACAACTATTTAATTTGTTTTACATCATAGTATTTCCTCACAAATTTGTTCTCATTAAGACTTGAACCGTTGGTCCCTCCCCTCCTTGTGTATAACTGAGTTATTAATAACTTAAGTTAGGTCTTATTGGCCTTTATGATATAATTTATAAATCCATGTATATTGCAAAATGTATCCCTCCTGTATTATTTTTATTTTTATTTATTTTACAAACACATTCATAATACCTTTTTCTTTTTTTCTTTTTCTTTTTAAAATATTTTCTACTTTACAATTAATTGATTTAATTTTTACATTAGGAAAATGAATTGATAACTAAATGCATAATAATTTTTATCTATACTAGCGTTCATGCTATCCCATGTTTATATATATATAGTAATTTGATTATTAAACAAACATTAATAATTCGCAAAATTTTTTAAATATTTTCATTAGATAAAAGGGCTTCAAAATGAAATAAAACTTAATCTGTGAATTTTTAACAAGTGTTAAAATTTGTAAAGTATATTTTTTTATTTTTAAAAAAGTGCATTAATGAATTGTATGAAATTTAAGAGTGGGAGGGGTAAGACTGAGCCCCCTGAAGAGGGGAGACTATAATTAGCGAGTAATATACTTGGAAGTGTGTTCATTACCAAAAATTGACACGACAAGGAGGGCCAGGTTAGAATTTAGAGCTTAGAACTTAGTAATCAAAAATAAAATAAAAAGACTATGGTGGCCTTTGTTTTTTTATTTTTTACTTAAAGAAAATTTGCTTTCGTCATGTTTGTTTTTTAATTTTTTCATGACTTAGCTAAATTTTTGAAAATTTTAGTTGAATAGAAAAAACAAAAATTTTTGAATTTTTTTTGAATTTTCTTAATACTTTTTTGAACATTTTTTCTATTAAGAAAAACTATATATTATAATATAAAAAAAATCACATTCTTCATGATCTAGTTAAAACTCTTATGATCTGTTTTATACTAATTAAATAAAAATATATACATTTTTAAATTTTTATTTAAATTTATTATTTCAAAATTTAAATAAAAATTAAATGATTGGTTTTTATTAGAAAAACAAATGATTAAATACTTAATCCTATTAAATACTATTTAGAACAAAAGTTACATTGAAGAGAATTTAGAAAAAACAAAGACTACTAGATACTTGGAAGCTTTATACATCTTTTGTAGGTGAGAAATTGTCCTCAAAATATTAAGTCCACTGACAAAGTTTAACTGATGCAAATTAAACTCTCAATGAAACACAAAATGGGGGTAGTTTAATTAATTATAACCACTTTCTTCACTGCTTTAGATTCAGTGTGCTCTCGTGCTGGCTATCCAGGTTTTTGCTAGGTATGGATCCAAAGTCTTACATCAAGAAAGGATTATGATTTAATAAACATACATAAGATTCAATTGATATGAGAAATTTTGGAGAAAAAGCTTACTAGCAAAATTACAAAGGCATTAGACTCAAAGTGAACGATATTATATTTGATGAGGTTTGAAAAATAGGCGCGCAGACCTACTCACTAGGCCCAAAGGAGAGGCAGGCCCTATAAAACACCTGCTCTAGCCGTCCAAACGAAGTCAAACACTCATCTTTAAAGGCGATGATATGGATAATCGGGAAGGCTCACATCCCGCAAATCGTACTAAATTCAATAAGGAAAGTAGATGATTTTCACAACCGCTATCCCGCAAATCATCACCCGCCACGAGGAAAGTAGGATACCCTCACAACTACTTATCCTCAGAATCAAACCAAATCTTATCAATACAGGAGCAAGATATTACCAGCCCCCACTATCCCTTATTAATTTGGCTTACAATAAGGAAATAAAAAATCTCCTACCCAATGAGAGTAATATCATCCTCCAACTAGGAAACATACTATCTGGGTTGTCATCATCCAATTAGGAAACATACTATTCAAGATCATAATCCAATTAGAAAGTCATTGCAGATCATCCACTTGTAAATACAAGGTCATCACCATCTGTGAAAGGTACGCCTTTCGATGCCAATACTAAGCAATCTAAGCATTCTCTTTCTCTCGTAGTTAATCGACTTTAGGCATCGGAGTGGCCGCGATGGCCCTCAACGCCTTCCTTCTCCGTTCTTCTCAGGAGAGTGCCACATCCAAAGTCCGCCGACGCCAGCTAGTTCTACCTCAGCCCGACGACAAAGACGGCCAGTAGGACGATCGGAGGCTAGCGACGCACAAATTTCGTCGACCCCTTTATTCTCGTTTTTGCAGAGGAGTGCTATAATCATATTTGCAACTGAGATTGCAGTTACTATACTTGGCCTGCATAATCCAGCTCGGTATCCTGTACTCACATTAGCCTGTGTCC
Organism: Tetrastigma voinierianum; assembly: GCA_016808115.1. Lineage (NCBI taxonomy): Eukaryota > Viridiplantae > Streptophyta > Magnoliopsida > Vitales > Vitaceae > Tetrastigma > Tetrastigma voinierianum. Next base: position 6,290,366 of record JAEQBH010000193.1, read on the forward strand.
ATCGATTTAATTTCTACACGCTCTGTGCCCGGGGCCCGATTGAAAAGCATCATCACTGGGCGCCCGCCTCGTGGGAACGAGCAGTCTCATAAACATAACTGACAAGCATCACGGTATCACCAGGAACACAAGCGGTGAGCAACGCTAATCCGCCAAGGATGCGTGGACCAACCAAGTAACGCATTAAACACTTACCCGCACATTAGAAACACGTAAGCACGAACGGTAGGAGGCACTCCACCTCACCGAATCACACTGGATAAGAGTTAGAGCAACTTACTGCAGATGCACGCCATTGAGACACAACGAAGTTCAGAAGGTCACAACTTCCTCCTCACGGCGGACAACACAACTCCTACAATGTGGTCCAACAAACCGAACTAATTCAGTGATCCCTACAAGACGTATCAAACTTCACGCCTCATCTCGCAGATTTCGCCATTAATTTAAGAGGCACATCCAAAGTATAAACTCCATAAGAATGAAGACGCCATCTATAAGAAGGCCAAAGACTGTAAAATTGGCGGCGAACGCTTCAAATTCTCCCCCGCTAATCGCATTAAAGATGCTCGCACCTTTCCAAAAAAGTCAGAAGTCGAATGGACGCATGCAGCAGCTCACTTTGACGAGGGTTTGTCTTACTCCAAAGGTGTCAAGCCACCCGAGGAGTCGATCGGGCCCCTACTAATCGCCACTGGCTACACGTAGCCACTCTGGCCACCGCACTCCTACTACATCGCCACCCGACCAATCGCCACCCGGCCATCAACGCCACTCACTACAACGCTCACTCTAGCCAATCGCCACTTCGGCCGGCACGGCCACCGCTTCACCGCCACCACTACAACGCCACCACTAATCACACCATTATTACCACTTCACACCGCCACTCACATAACGCCACTTCTACTACACGCCACCGGGCTCCAACGCCACTGGCCAATCACCGCTATATCGCCATCGGCTTCAATCGCCACTCTATACATCCCCACGGCCATAACGCCACTCAAGAATAACGCCCACTCTGGCCATCCACACCCGCCAATCGCCACTCCCACACCGCCACCCGGCTCAACCGCACTCGCTACATCGCCACCCTACCACCCGCCACTCTAGCCACATCGCCACTGGATCGAACGCCACCCGTAGCCACGTAAATGCGAGCCGCGAATTTACATTGACGAGGCTCATCCTCAACCCGATGGACGAGCCCTACTATTTGATACCCACGAGCCCTTCTGGGCCGCGACTCCAAACAGACGCCCTTCTACAATTGATATCGACGGCCCATCCTCAACCCGCATTAGACTAGTCTCACTATTTACATCGACGAGCCCTCACTGACTTCAACGTATCGCCCTCCTACTATTTACATCGACGAGCCCTTCACACACTCCGTAAAGACGGCCCTTCGTACCATTGACGAGGCTCATCCTCAACTCGTACGGACAGCCCCACTATTTAAATTGACGATAGCTCTACCCACATTTCTTCCAATGTAAATTTCACTGACGAGTCTTCTATTATTTACATGGAAGAGCTCTATAAATAGTTTAATTCGACGAGTTTCTTCCTAAAGAAATTTACTCGACGAGCTTTACACATTCCGCTAATGGACGCAGCTACAACAGCCTTCCCGACGAGTTTTTCCCAACAAATTCTACTTGACGAAATTCTTATTATTTGCAATGGACGAGCTCTACAATCGCCACCCGGGACGAGTTCTTCTCAACTCTACTGACGAGTCTTATTATCTACACTGACGAGCTCTTACAACACTCTTCCGATTTAGTTTCTTCCCAACAAATTACCACGAGTCTCATTATCTACACGGATCTAGCTTCCATACCATTTCCACCCGACGAGCTCTCCTAACAAATTCTTACTGACGAGAGTCTCTATTATTTACATGGATCGAGCCTTACACCAGCCTTCTCCCGACGAGCTCTTCCCAACGTTTTTAATTTGACGAGCTCCTATATTTGCATGATCTAGCTCTTACAATACTAATTGACGAGTTTCCTTCCCAAATGTACTCTACTGACGAGTTCCTATTATCTACACTGACGAGCTTCATACAGCCTCTTCCCCGACGAGCTCTCTTCCCACGCCTCCTCTACTTGACGAGTCTGAATATCTACATGGACGAGCTCTACAACAGTTTCACTCCGACGAGCTCTTCCCAATGAAATTCTACTCGACGAGCCCTATTATCTACAATGATCGAGGCCTAGCAATTACCACCCGACGGCCTTCCAGTCAATTTCTACTCGACGAGTTCCTATTATTTCATACGGACGAGCCTTACAACAATTTTCCCGACGAGCTCTTCCCAACGCCTTCATCACGAGCTCCTATTATCTACACGGATCTAGCTCCTATTATCTACATGCTGGACGAAAGCTCTTACAACACCACCGACGAAGACCTCAACAAACTCTACTGACGAGTTCTATTATCTAACACCCGACCAGCTCTTATAACAAATTTCACCGGACGGCAGCTCTTTTCCCACCCCGCCTCCCTCTACTCGACGAGCCCTATTATTTGTACGGATCGTAGCTCTACAAACAAATTTCAATTCGAATGAGCTCCTTCCTGAACAGTCCCTACTGACGAAATTCTTATTATCTACACTCCGACCTTAACCTTATACGCTTTCCCCGACGAGCTCTTCCTAACACTTCACTTGACGAGTTCCTGATATTTGCATGGACGAGTTTCACAACAGCTTCACTCCGATTTAGCTCTTCCAACAAATTATTTGATTTAGCTCGTATTATCTACATGGATCAGGTTTCATAAACAATTTTCTCGATCATCAACAAATTACTGACGAAAGCCTGACATCCACACGGATTTTGAAGTTCTTGAAGGTAACAGCCACCTGACGAGCTCTTCCTAACAAATTTACTGATGAGTCTTATTATTTACATGGACGAGTCATGTCATTTTCCTGATGAGTTTCTTCCCACAAATTTCTATCACACAGCCCTATTATCTATATGGACGAGCTCTTCCCACAACTCTACTTCTGACGAGCTCCACATCTGGCATGGACGAGCTCTACAACACTTGACTGATTTAGCTCTTCCAACCCGCTCTACTCGACGAGCTCCGCATATCTACACCTGATTTCCAGCCTTACACGCCTCCCCGACGAGCTCTTCTCAACAATGACACTGACGAGTTTATTATTTACATGGATCAGCCTACAATGCCACCCTCGACAGTTTTCCTAATAAACATTTCGACGTGTTCTATTATCTACACTTTGACGTTCTCTTACAACAAATTTTCCCGACGAAATTCTCTTCCCAACAAATGATTGACGAGCTCTTCCTTAATTCACATCGGACGAGCTCCTCGCTAACACCACTCGGGGATGCTCTTCCCCGCTCACACGACGAGCCCCACTAACTATTCACTCTAAGGAGCCCTCCCGCCCATACGTGACGAGCCCCCAACAATCACTGACGAGCCTCTTCCCTCGTACTCCTCACTACTACCCAGCCCCACTCAACTATTCACTCACTAGCCTTCCTCCCCATTCTCATGGACGAGCCTCACTAACCATTCACCGACGTAGCCCCCTGGCTCATGGACGAGCTCCACTCAACACCACTTCGACGAGCTCTTCCCGCCCACACAGGACGCAGCCTCACTCAAATGCCTCTTTAACGTTCTTCCCTCGTAGCCACATGCGGACGAAATTACTCAACACCACTTTGACGGCTCTTCTCGCTCACATGGACGAGCTCGCCAAATGTTCACTCCGACGCAGCTCTTTCCCATCGGGCTCACTGACGAGTCTACTCAATTGTTCGCACAGACGAAGCTCCCGCGACATCAGATGATTCTACCACCACTGCCACTACCTCGCCAAATCGTGTCGTGCAAATACAGCCAAAGACAACTATGTTAGCTAATGAGATGAAAATTAATTTGATTTAGCCCACCAAAACAAGTCATACTGGCAACCAATACAACCTATAAATCAATCAATGTAGGTTCACGCTTCACTCTGACGAAGCTCGCAAAACAAGTCAGAATCTGTGAATCATATCACCAGTAAGATCATTAATCGATAATACCCGCTTCGACTGACGAAGCCAATCATTCAACACAAAGATGCAATTAGGAATCGGCTTCAACTGTAAATCACCGACGGAGTACAAAGCAGCCTCGGGCCATACCAATTCATCACCCAGGCTACACAACTCAACGACCAATTCAGTCAGCGACAGTCATGGAGCCTCGGGGGCCAAGCCTGGGCTTTGAAGAGCTCAACTGCTCAACTCAGACGCTCAATTTAGGCCATTTAATTCCTGCAGAACATCACGAAGAGCACAAGTAGAGGCGAAAGTGGCGTAGATAAAAATGAATATGCATTAAGGAAAAGGCTACATATGTCCCTTCGGGGTCCCAAGCAAAAAAAAAAAAAAAAATAATAATAATAAAAATAAAGCCCATCTGCAGACGTAGTCGAAAAGGACCCTACGCCATAAGGTCTGGGATGGAATAATATGGTTATGTCCGAATCACTCAGCAAAGAAAAGCTCCGGATCAAGGGAACGGAGGAACTACTAGAGATATTTACGGAAGAAATGATGCGAGAACCGAAAAGTCATCAATACCGCATAAGACAAATGACAAAACCCTAACTAATCCACCCCAGCCGACACATGGAAATCCCAACCCGATAAGAAATCCATATAGCTCCTGCCCACGCACACGTGCACAAGGCCAACCGATGAGGCTTGAAAATAGGCTGCAGACCCACTCACTAGGCCCAAAGGAGAGGCAGGCCCTATAAAACACCCCAAGCCTGGGGGCCATCAAAACGAGCCCACTCCACTTCGCCCAAAGGCCGATGATATGGATAATCGAAGACCTACATCCCCGCAAATCGTACTCACCCTAATAAGGAAAGTAGATAATCTTTAACAACGCTTATCCAACCGACTAAATCTCGCCAATGAAGAAAGTAGGATAATTCCTCAATAACTAATATCCCAGAATCAAACCAAATCTTACTAATAAGGAAAAAGATATTACCACCTCAATTATCCCTATTAATTGCTACACAAGGAAATAAAATCTCCTACCCAACGAGAAGACATCATCCTCCAACTATAAATATAATTATTCAGTTGTCATCATCCAATTATGAAACATACTATTCAGGATCATAATCCAATTAGGAAGTTGTCATGATCATCCACTATTATAAATACAAGGTCACCCCATCTAGTGAAAGGCACGCTCATTCGGGATGTCAATACTAAACACCCCAAGATTCTCTCTTTTCCTCGTAAAGAATCAGACTTAGGCATCTGAGCACACATGGCCCTCACTACTTTCTTCCTTCCGGTTCTTCTTGTGTGAGAGTGCCACATCCAGAGCCTCGCTGACACAGCACTCACCCAGTCCACGACGCACGACCAGACCATCAGGCCACGCACACCGCACACCCCCCTTTATTCTCGCTTTTGCAGGAGTGCTATAACTGAAGGGCTTATGTGACGGCATTGCAAAGCAGTCATACCTGCCTGCATAATCCAAGAGCCCATCCAGCCTCGTCAACAGTCCCACTGACGACCCTACACTCGCTTCCGCAAATTCTGGCCCGGGCTGAAAAATCATCATCACACTATAATTAACATGGAAAGAAGAACCATAAGTTTTCCGAATAGTTTTGTGGGATGAGAAAAGCCAGAAGACATGCTAGCCTCTAGCTAGAAGATCAGTAGATGATAGACGACAGTGGCCTCAGAGCCCACCGGTTAAATAACAAAAAGGGCATTTTAGATATTTAGTGTAAAAATATAAAAAATTCGTCACATAATATAGATTTAAAAATATTCCTAAATGTAACCTAGTTTTTGTCATGTGGAAAGTGTCTTTTAAAAATATACTTTAAAATTTTTTGAAATTTTTACTTCAAAATTGCCTTTTAAAGAGTCATTTTCAAAATTTTTGAATTTATGTCTTTTGAAGAAAAACATTTTAAAAACTCATAAAACAAAAATGTCTTTTGAAAAGAAACCTTGATAATTTTGAAAACACTGAAAGTGTCTTTTGAAAAGACACTTTCTATAATTTAAAAATTTTTGAATTTAAACTAAAAGTGTTTCTTGAAGATATACTTTCTAAATTGAAATGTTATACTAAAAGTGTCTTTTGAAAAGTTACCTTTATAATTTTGAAAGTTTTAAATTAACACTAAAAGTCTTTTTTTAAGAGACACTTTTTATAACTTTAAAAAATTTTAATTTAAGATAAAAGTGTTTTTTCAAAAGTTACTTTCAGTTTTTCAAAATTTTAGAAAATGTCTTTTGAAGAAATATTTTCTAAATTATTGAAATGTTATACTAAATGTGTCTTTTAAAAAAACACATTTATAATTTAGAAAGTTTTGAATCAACATTGAAAATATCTTTTGAAGATAATTTCTATAATTTTAAAATTTTGAATTCTGTTGAAATGAGATTACAGATACTTTGGCTTTAAATTCAGAAAAAGTGTATATCACAGATATTTTCTAAATTGCTTTTACCTGATATGAGAAAACCTCGTTATATTTAGGATTATTTTTCAAATTACATATTTTTGCATTTGTTTTTTCTTTATTATTAATTTTTGGAAAGTTCTCAAATGAAGTAGGTGGCTACATTCGCGAATGATCGGGTGCGGCTAGCATCAGGTGGTTGCATAGTACTTATACCGGTGATGAAATGAATTAAAAAGGGGCATTTTTCCTTTCGCTGAGAGTTGGGACCCGGTGAACGCGGAGAGAGCACGTGATTTTTAATAAGCATAAAGAGCGATGGGTTTGCAGTCAATAACGTTAATTTATATTCACCCCCTATTGGCAGTTGGAAGAATTTGCTGGGGATCAACTCCAGTCTTTACTCTCTTTTATTTCACGCACTAGTTTCATCTAACTCTACCCTACCGGTACTATATTAATATTTACTCCTGTCTTCTTCCCTTCTACTCAATGTCGCCATCCAAGTCCCAACATCATCTGCATGTGCGTGCCAAAATAATTTAACTCGTCCTTCATTTCACATTTACAGGTAAAAATCTCAGTGTTATTTTTAATGGAAAAAGAAACATAAAAAAGGAAAAAAAGTACATAAACATCCTCCATTGGATGGTGGCTCTAGAAATGTGGTATTAATCTCACCTGCCCAGCTGCATGTGGCATTGGATTTTCACAAGATGGCTAAACCTATAATAAAAGGAGTAAAATTAAAAGAATGCTAATTAATCAGACAATAGGGAATAATTATTTTAAAATAGAAATAATAAATTGTAGGAAGGTTGAGTGATAGGGCCTAAAGCCCAATCGGATAGCACAATTCAAAAGATCAAATTGACAGATAGAGAATCCTCTAATCTAACTATTATTCCACATTCTCGCGAACCACATGAGATCAGATTACCCCTACCCCGGTAAACTGAACATCCGTGATCTGACATTAACTTCGATGGCTCACACTCTAGTTACCATTTACTCCGGACTCACATTTAGTGGCACCACATTTAATCTCTTCTATAGCCATTTCTGCTGAACCCTACTTCACGTACTAAATTTCAACGAAAATACTAATGATATACTTCAAGCCCACCAGAGATAACCCAAATGATCTACTGATATAAAATAAAACCTTCAACTAGCACTCACCACACCTCGATGGCTTACACTCTAACTACCATTAACTCCAGACTCACCTTTAGGGCACCAGGTGACCTTCTTCCAAGTAGCCCTTTCCCAACCATTCTTCACGCACTGGCTCAATGAAATACTAATGATAAGGTTCAAGCCCACCAGAGTCCAACCTAAGACGATTTGATATACTTTAAACCTTTCAAATAAGACTCTTCACACTCTTGTAAGGAGCTGATGTGGGATCATATCATTCCATACCGAGAAACCGCACGTCCAAAATTTACGCGCCACTCCTAAGTAGCTCACACTCAATAACATTCACCCTACCCACTTTGCCACCGTAACCCTTCCACTACGCACCATCTCTTAACGAACACTAAATGACAAGGGGCCCTCAAGCCCAATTCCGAGAGATCAACCCAAAATACCTACCGATATATGAGAACCTCTTGCCTTACACACTCCACACTCTCGTGGCAATGTGATGGATCAGATCATCGAGGCTGAGAACTATATAGCCTACTGCTTAAAGTTTTAAAATGAACTAAAAAATAAGAAAAACCACAAGAGAATATTGCTAATTTCTTTTTATTTAATTTTTTATTTTTATGAAAACATAAAAACACAAACACTCTAAATTCGGATAATAATAATATTTTTTAAAAAAAACACTAAAATGTTATTTTTTATGTTTTAAAAAATTGTTATTAATAAGAGTTTTCAAAAAGAAAAACACCTTTTAACTATAAATCATGCCACTTTCGCCCTTCACAAAGAAACACAAACAACGAGAACACGACGAAAACAGAGAGCTGCCCGTATTCTTTTTATGACACTTTCACCCTTAACAAAGAAAGACAAACAACAAGAGCACGACGAAAACAAAGAGCTGCCCATATTATTTTTATGACTTCATCATTGTTTGACCATTATATTCTATCTTTACATCTTTAAGAATAAAATATAATAAAAACACTTTTTAGATAATCATTAAAAGTTTGAAAATACTAACAATATAAATAAAATTTGTTAATGGAGAATGCCCATATCTTAGTTCATGTTTTACAAGTAGATGGCAAGATAAGATATTGAATTTGGTGAAGACTTGATCGATTAATCAAAAGTCCTGAGAGCCGCCAAGAAGTAGTTCCGATGAAGTACCTCTAGTATAGAGACGTGCCAGACTTGGAGAGTCCAAACTAGGATCGAAGTTAACGTGGGACGCTAGTCAGATTTGGAATCTTGGAAGTGAAGGCACTGGAGAGGCATGTGATATGTTCCAGACGTTGAGAATCGATAAATAGTCAAATCATGTACCCAATCATCTAACTATTTAAACCAAAAATAGAAACAAATCAGGTTTCTATTATGAAGAGGATGCTTGAGAAGAGTTTCCAAAAGTCAGATACCTAAAGACATGCATTAATATGTAAGGGAAGAGTCGAGTCATATTGGGGATAATTATCAACCTTATCGCACTTCCAAGACTAAATTACAAGGCTATAAATTCAAGAGTTTGGAACTTGCACATCACGGATTTCAAAAGCAGAGCTTGAAGAAGAACAAGCGAAGTCCGAACGTGTTGAAGAGTGAGGAGTGCAGATACTAGGTTGAGGTATTGCACGTTAAAAGCCTTTCACCTTAGGTAAAAGATGATGTTTCGAATTTTTTCATCTTAGTTATGTAATGTGGATAATGGGTGTGTGATGTTTTTGAGAAGGGAATGAAGGGAGTTAATTATGAATTCCACTATTACTGATTAGTTTTCAAGAAGGGTCGTGGGTAGAGAGAGAGTATCATACCACATAAGACTAATTGTAAACCTTGAATAAGATTAGTGGAAATCCTTGCATCTAGACACATCCCTGTGGATGTAGGTAGTTGCCGAACTACGTAAAAGATTGTGTGTTTTTACTTTATTGTATATATCTTACATCTGCTCTAGACATGCGGCGTCTTGATAGGCACATAACATGTATATGAAAATGAATTGCCTAAGTGCACAAGCGCATGCTTCATGTACAAGTAATATAATGTGTAAGAAAGAGCACCCTCCCATGAGGATTGATCTCCTAACTATTGATTCTGCTTTAGTTTAGGCTCTATTTGGATGACACAAATGAAAGATTGAAAATTTAAATAGAAAATCAAGCTACCTAGCATGCCAATTCCTAAACTAACAACCTAAAACGACCTAAAAAGCCTTAAGTCAAAGTTTTCACCAAAACAATCATGTATGAGCCTCCTTAATCAATCAATGATTATTTTCATATGAAGATGGTGATTTTATTAATGTATATTTGAATCTCTCTCGAGCAGTCGCACACAACCTTTCGAAAATGTTATACTGCATCTCTGCCTCAAATCATCATAACTAAGAATGCAATGAACCCTAGAAACCCAATACCACACCTAAACTCATTTATATATCTCTCTCTCTCATGATAATTAGATGGCATTTCATCTATTGTCTAGCTCAATCATCACTTCTCAATCTATAATCAAGCCACAAATGATGCAAATATTGGCCAAATACCTACAAGCACTAAGACTAAATGAAATACTCAACTCATATGTGAAAATAATACTTCAATCAATAGAAATTAAGCAAAATCCATACATTCAAGTCTTGGCTACATCTAAGCCCTAAGAGAACTAACTAAAACATCTTTAGAAAAGGAAATACAACCATCAAAAGAAAGAAAAACATATAGAGAGGAAGAGAATAAACATATTTAAGTGAAAGCCCTTATCTTCTTCCTTCTTTTCTTCTTCAAGAAAGCTTCTTCATTTTCTTCAAAAAAAAGCGTTGCCCTAGGGTTTTTCCACCCAAAGGGACTTGTTCTCACCCAAAAAGCTCCATTTTGAAGCCTTATAATGCTCCTTTGTGGTCCTCTCGAGCTCAGCTCAAATGGGCAAAAAACTGGGTAACTGCGGTGTCAATTCCGACATCCACGCTACATCATTGTAAATCTCACGCTATAGCATTAACACTATTCACAGCATACCATGTTTTTTCTCCTTACTGATGTCGTATCTTGTGCATTCTGGACTCAAATTGAGGATCTTAAATTATGGAGATCTTGAAGTCCTAATTAGAATATGGCAACAGTGAACTTTAGATGTGATGGTAAAGACTGAATAAAAAAAGTGTTCCCAATGGTTAGCTTTTGAGCACTCTTCTCTTCTTCTTTCTTCTAAAAGCCATAGCTTGATCATTTGAAGTCCAAATTAAGTGAATAAGGGTTTTTTGGAAAGCTTATAAAGTATATAATTCATTAATAAATATGAGCCATTTGTGATCATATTATAGCTGAAAAGATCCAAATACAGTAGCTATTGCTAAATGTTGTAGCAGAGTTTGCTGATTTTTGGATTTTTTTCACTTCATTTTTCTCTATGCTCCACCCAATAGTTAAACTAATCACAAAAATGAGCATTTAAGTCATTAAAATACTTATTTATATTATAAAACTACTAACAACTAAGCAAAACATGGAGATAAAATGAGTATATATGATACTTATCACACCCCTAAACTTAAATCCTTGTTTGTCCTCAAGCAAAGAAAAAACACACATATATACAAAAAACTAAGATAGATATGAGTAGAGAATGGTTCTTGTAATAAGTTAAGAGAACACAATGAAAAAGTTCTTGTAGCGTCCGTTGCACTACCAATACTTTTACTTTTAAGATATATTCAAACACCAATACAAATACAAATACGTTTTCAATATCGTAGCTCTATGCTAGTTGTGCTTTGATACCAAAGTAATATGTAACACCCTTTTTTTTTTTTTTATAGCAATTTAACTGTAGCTCTGATACCAAAATAATATGTAAAGTCCAGCGCTACCGATACGAATACAAATACTTTTTTTTTTTGTATACTGTAGAATATATAATAATATGCATCAAAACATTTATGGTAGGCCCATCATTTTGGGATAAATCCCACATTTGTACAATATGGCATTATATGCCCTTTTCAATTAGATCATTTACAAAATATATTAGAGTTTTCAATGTCAAAACATTTACAAAATAAAATCAAAGTTTATACAAAATGGTCAACCACTGGGTGAATGCATGGCCTGGATTCATCAAAGACCGCTGCTTTGACGTTGACTCCACCGCGGTCTGCCCTCGTACTGCTCACTGACACCCGCCGATGAAAAACAATGCGCTAAGCATTTTCATACTTAGTGGTTCTATACAATTCTCTCTTCATTTCATTTTAAATCAATTCATGTAATATTTATAAAACAATGTTTTGTACATTTTTCAATGACCAATTCAGTACAACACACACACACACACACACACACACACACACAATACACATATATATACATATATATATATATATATATATATATATATATATATATATATATATATATATATATATATAGAATAAGTTATAATTTCATATGCACTAAATCATCTTAAATAAAATCATGCACTTTCTAACTCATTATCATTTTGCCCCCTTATTGAATTTAACCTATGCTTCGTGCACAGATAACAAATCACTCCAAGACTAAGTAGTCCTCAAGCAAGCATGTGCTGATAAAACTAAGGAGAACACAAGATAGTCCCACTAGGTCATGGACGGTTATTAAAATCAATTTCGTGAACACTACCGACACTGCCTCACTGCCAATGCGACTCATGACACTTCATTACAATTGGCACAGTACTGCTAATTGGACCCTTATTGCTATACCAATCTATCCTTAACTCAAATTTAACGGTTGACATTTTTTTAAGGGCCTTCAAATAATTCAATACAATTTAAAATAGTGTATATACATTTATATCCAAATACTTGGTTTCCAATACTCATGCAATTTTTCATGTGCAATTCATTTCACAATTAGTTGTATCAAATCAATTTAAAACAAATCAATATGCAATTTATCATAAATCATTTCAATATTTCATAATATTTCATAATCAATTTTGAAACAATGAAAGAAGAGTGTAGATCAAACTTTCACAAATTTGAAACAAGAGAGAGATTGAAGAACAAACTCAAAAAGGTTGTCTGGCTCATTCATCCTCTAATCCTGCCTGGGTCAAGCTTCTCGTCACCAACCCCTAATCCATCACAAATATGTCACAATCAAAGAACAACCTAAGAAAGAAAAACCAGTTGTGCATTCTAGGATTTTTGGTTAAGGTTGATGTCTACCCAATAATCCTTCACTTGAAAAATTTTATGGGGACACATAAGCTATATTTTTCTCATACTTCCTTCAAGAAAGTGATAGATCTATGTGTCTATTTTCAGTAGGAATTGGAATCAGATTTCCCAAACTTAAGTTACGACATTTTAATACCAAACTAGTCGATATGCCCAGCTCACTGGATCTCCTACTGTTATTTTCGATTTCTAGGGTCTTAAATACATAGCAATTATAATGGTTCTTCACCACTCCGGAGGATATGGTTCTACGTTTCTTCTCCAATCGAATCATCCACCTCGGATCACCAAACTCCAAGTTATTGCATTTTACATCTGTATCACTAATTTGCAAAACACAATATGCACATAACTCCACTGATAGATTGGGCACTGGGGTTACAATTACATACACTTCAACCACATCCTAGAGGTTCAGTTTATCCGCACTCTTGAATCACTCAATTTGATGAGCGAACTCACTTACGGCCAAACAAGACAACTACACTCCAAATCCAGAGCATACCCGTGAGCTACCCGAAACCCACATTTAAACCCATATTTGGAGCCTTGAGCCACAATGTGCTTTGAATATACGCACTCAAGTGACATTTCGGTGGTTTCATCAACAATGACTCTATATTCTTTGGATCCACCACCTTCTTCGATACAATGTGTCCAAGAAAGAACATTTTCAACCAAAAATTCACATTTGCTCGGGGCTTGCAGCGTAATATAACTACCCTTTCAAGGTTTCAAGCACCCAAGCGTGTGCATCATGATTTTCTCAATCCTTTACACAAGGATGTCATCTATAAACACTCCATAAATCGGGTCTACATACAGCCTAACACGATTCATTGTTCATGAAAGCCAGCATTTGTCAACCTAAACTGCACATAAGAACTCGATAATGTTCCATACCGGATTCTGAACGCCATCTTATGCACATCCGCATTCTTAATCCTCAATTGATGATGTTCTGGGATTTAGGTCAATCTTTAAAAGACACTTGAATCCAATTAGTCGAACAAGTCATCAACCTTCAAAATGTGACATTGCTTTTTCACTTTCATTTTGTTCAAATGGCTCTATAATCAACACACAACCGGCTGCATCATCTTCTTCTTCTTCACAAAGAGCTTGATGCTCCTGGGCGGTACACTGACGAATAAATCTTTTCTCTAACAACTCTTTCAACTGAAGATTCAATTCTTTTAACTCCACTGGAGCCATTCTATACGGGGTAATGGATACTAGAGTGGCACTCGAAACAACGTCAATTACAAACTCAATCTCTTCAGGAAGCAATCTCGGCAACTCCCCCTAAACACCGGAGACCGCAAACCGTAGGAACAACCGATGTAAAACTAGCTCCACCTTTTTCATATATCTATCACAGCGACGCTAAGTAGGCTTCACACCCCTCGAACCACATCGTTTCAAAGATCAACTTACGATATCACATTAGAGAGGTGGTCGACATCTCGCCGATAAAAGTCACGCCATTCCATGGTCCTTAAGGTCACCTCTTCATTCTACAATCGAACTATCATCTAAATGACAACCACCATCCCACATCACATCAACCTCTAAATGACAACCCTCTCGATCAAATCTCCTGATAATTGTATACTCGTATTCCATCGACACCCCAGACTCAGCCCCCTCAACGACAATTGGCTGGGGCCCGAACATTCCATGCTTGGCTCTATTACAAGACCGATATCAGAGTCACGTCATCTGCAATGCATGTCAAACAATTTCAAAATCATTTGCAAAAGTTTTGATATCATTTTGAACCGCTCAAACCTCAGGCTCGATACGAAAAATAATTGTAGCCGTCCGTCAGACTACTACTTTTACTTTTAAGATATATTCAAACACCAATACAATTACAAATGTTTTCAATACCGTAGCTCTGTCGCTATCAGGTTTGAACACCAAATAAGGTACACTCTTTTTTTTCAAATTTAACCAGAGTTCGATACCAAAAATAAATGTAAAGTCCATTACATCGATATGAACACAAATATCGCTTTTTTATACTGTAGAATATATAATGTAATATGCATCAAGATTATCAGATATTCATCATTTTGGGATAATCCTAACATTGTACAATATGGCATTATATGCCCTTTTCAATCATATTTACTTACAAAATAAATTATGTCAATATCAAAAACATTTACAAAAATAAAAATCAAAGTTTATACAAATGGTCAAATCCATTTCATGAATGCATGGTCGGATCTACTGCATATCGTAGGTTGGCTTTCTGGATTCGCCGACTCCCAATCTCTCGATGCATCATTCCACAGATTTGTTCATACTGATACCAAGGGCTGATGACAAAAACAATGCTCTTAAGAATTTTCATGTTTAGTGATTTTACACAATTCTTCTATTTCATTTAATTGACATGAAACAGTTTATAAAACAATACTTTTTGTACATTTCAAATGACCAATGCAAGATAATACACACATACATATATATATATATATATATATATATATATATATATATATATATATATATATATATATATATATATATATATATATATATATATATTCATTTACATTTAATTACAATTCATTGGTTATTTCAAGTTATGCAATTTCATATGCACTAAATCATTCAAATCATTAAATCATGCAATTTTCAATCTCATTATCACCGTCTCTTATCGACCACCTATGCCGCAGGCAATAGATAACTAATTATCGCACTATTCGCTGGGCCGCAGTGCAAGGTAAAATGGTTTTATAACATGCACAGCCTCCCGTTGGGCTGCTGATTGGTTATTAAAAATCAATTTCGTGAACATTAACACACGCCCCCTGGCTGGCAAATCGGGGCGTGACATTTCATTACATTTGGCGAGTACTACTAATTTGACTTATCGTATACCAATCTATCCCAACCTCGACCCAATCGATTAACATTCTTTTAAGTCAGTTGTATCAAATCAATTTAAAACAAATCAATATGCAATTTATCATAAATCATTTCAATATTTCATAACATTTCACAATCAATTTTGAAACAATGAAAGAAGAGTGTAGATCAAACTTTCACAAAATTTGAAAACAAGAGAGAGGTTGGAAGAATAAACCAAAAGGTCGGTCTTCAATTCCTATCCGGAATCATTCTTGGGTCAAGCTCTGTCACCAAACCCTAATCCATCACAAATATGTGTCACAATCAAAGAACAACCCAATAAAGAAAAACCAGCCAGGCATTCTAGGATTTTTGTTAGGGTTGATGGTCTACCCAATGACTTTCACGAAATTTGGGACACATGAGATATTTTTCTTATACTTCCTTCAAGAAAGTAGGATAGTTTCATGTGTCTATTTTCATTAGAATTGGAATCATCTCATTTGACTACTAAAACTCATACATTTAATCCAAACTAGTCTATATGCCCAGCTCACTAGATCTCCTACTGTTATTTTCAATTTATAGGGTCTTAAATCCATAAATTTGTAATGGTTTTTTACGTATTTGAGGATATGGTTTTAAGGTTTGTTCTCCAATTGGAATCATCCAATTTGAATCACCAAAACTCAAGTTATTGCATTTTACATCTAGACTACTCTAATTTCAGAAACAGACCATAGCTCCACTAACAGATTTTAAGATCAGGTTACAATTTTACATAAAACTTCCTTCAAGTAAATTATTACCCTAGAAGTCTAGTTTACCCATAATTTTGAATCACTCAATTTGGATGAGTGAAGCTCAACTTATGGCCAAACACTACAACTACACCCAAAACAGAGCATACCCGAGAGCTACCCGAAACTCACCTTTAAACCCATATTCGGGAGCCCTAGAGCAACAATTGGCTCCTGGTTCCTTCTATACATTTGTAACTCTAGCTCGTATGGTTCTTTACCAATTAGAATCACCTTCAACTTGATGATTTATAACTTAACTATAACCAAACAAGAACAGGTTTTGAAAATCAGATAACAACTCCTTTTGGAAACCTCACCATTTCCTTATTACAAAAAATTTCTCAAAACCAATCCAAACCAATCAAAACAACCAAAAATAAATTATAATCCCAAAAGTTGTTTTAAGAACCAATACAAAACATTTTTCTGTATCCAAAATTTGGGTTTCATCAAATCAAGACAAGAAAGAAAGTTAGGATCGGGTTTCCATACCTTAATCTTTGATTCTTCATCACAAACATCCTTCTTCCTCGATCTCAAACTTTCTTTGGTTATCAGAAAGAAAATTACTAATCTCCTCCATTAAGCTCCTGCTTCCTCTCTTTCTCTCTCGAAATGAAATGCCCAATGTAAATGGCTTTCTAAGACCAAATTGGTTCTTAATCCCATTGCATAGCTAAGTGCCATGTTTTATTACTCCATAAAATTCCCATTTCTCATTTTTTGCCATTTTAACATCTCTCATTTCACTTTCATTTCATTTTATTCACATTTTTTAACATTACACTCCTTATTAGACCATAGGGTCCCATTCGACATTTTTAATAAATTTATTCGCTTGTAAAATTTTTGGATTTTTATCATTTTTCATTTAATATTAATTTTAAAATATAATATAATTTTATTTTACACTGGCGTTAAAACTTAGTATTTTGTATACAATATGAAAAATAAAGAATAAATGATATCCTATCACATTTATAATTCTATGATAATGCATCTAAAGGCATGGCACAAGGTAAAAGTTTATTCCCACGCTAATAAATCTTTTCTTCAAGAAATTTTGTGAGGAAATGGTGCTTTAGGTTTCAAATGTAGACAAAGGTTCCAAAGCACTCTTCAACTAAACTCAACTTACTCTTTAGAAAGAACTAACTGCAGTTATAACCTGTCTCTTTATTCAACAACCAAAAAACCAAATAGTAGGATAAAATGTTATGAGTTCTAGAAAGTGTCCATGCAATCTGCAGATCCATTATAATTCCCACCAGTTGCTAATGCATCATAAAAAATAACTTCTAGAGTTTTTATACACTTATTATTTCAGCATGAATTGAGCCAACCTGGAGTTTTTTCAGGAAACTGATAAATTGTGAAATGTAATGAATATGTGATATGATTAAATATAATATGCTAAAATAAGAAATTGATTGAATCCGGAAATAAACCCAAGTGTAAAAAGGGCAAATGGGAAATGTGTATATGAGGACCTATGGTCAAATGATGTTTTAAATGCTAATGTGAAATAAAATGATAAGTGAATGTGCAACAAGGAGACTAGTAAGCTTTAAGTGAGAAAATAAAATGGGATTTAATGATAACAATATATTTGAGATGGATATGATATTAGACCACATTTGTCTTTAGGAATGCTCATTTGAGCAAAAAACTGGTTTGAGGTAATAAAGTGAGAGGAGAAAGCTAAGGTTTTGAAAGATATGATTTTAGAGATCATCCCATCGCTTCCAAGGATCTAGTATATACAGTTAAAGAGTTTCAGTAGATTCAGGGTATGAACCTAAACCCTAAAAAGTTGTATTTGGTGTTTGTTAGGAAAACCCTATCCATCCATATTATTCTGTCAAGATATTTATGAGGATATTAGGATGTTATTGGGAGTGATTCTATGTTTTGTTTTGGGATTTTGAGGATTTGTTAGAGTGTGAAACAGAAAAAGAATAGAAAACCTGAAAATCACAAAATCTGCCCTACGCAAGCAACGTAGGGAACCCAGTGGCGCCGCTGTAGACCCATGCCAGCAGACACTTCAAACAGGGCGAGGCCGACGCCAAATGGTAATCTCTACGCCTAAGGCCCCACGCCGCACGGTAGCGCTATCGTTCACAACGAGAAATTTTTGATTTTGTTTCAAACACCTCGCGGTTCTGCATAAATGCAATAGTTTCAAGGACCAATAAATTATTAATGGGGTTCAAGAAGATAAAACTAAATGAAAATGTACCAGAGACTTCACACTCATTGAAAGAAAGATGATTAGTGCCCCAAAAGTACAATTTGAACCCTATTAGATAGGTTTGAGGCTTTTGTGCACTCGCTAATCACAAGTTATTAATACTAATTGAAGTGTTCAAGTTCCTCTTAGTATCACTTTATGCCGCTTAGAGGTTATTTTCGCCTAAGCTGGTGCTTCGCGCACTTGGGAGTTCAATATCGAGATATATGACGAATCATGAAGTTTGAACTCTCAAGTGTCACCATCAACCTCTAAATTAGAATCAATGAAAACTGAAGGCAAAGTGAAGAAAAATCATGCAGCTGAAGACAAAGATGAAATGCGTGAGATCAACAAAGCCCAATTTTTCAGCTAGAGTTACAAAATTGCTTAGAGATCATAAAATTTCTGCAACCTTGCAAAATTTCATGAGAAAGAACTAGCTAAATTGCCAATTTTTAGACCAAAACCAGCTATTAGGCACTGCTCAAAGAATTTGTATTCGTTACTCACTAAAAATTTTCTTTCTGAAGAATAAATTCGCTAGCTAAAATAAAATTGGCCGTGCTTTAGCTTATATTTTGTTACTTATGTTCAAGATTACATCAGGCCAAATTTCACCTCAGCGAAATTCAACTCATGCTTTTGTATTTAATGCTAACCACTTCAAATTTGGTGTATTACTATTCTTAACTTAGCCAAATTTGTAGGTTTGGTATTTCATATCAGGTATCATATAAACTTCTTTTGTAATAAATATAGAGAATTTTTAGAGAGAAGGATTGCAAGTTTTTTATTTTTGTCTCTGCTTTTTTAATTAGGTTTTGCTTTTCTCTCTTTCTCTCTCCTCTTTCTTACTGCTGCCAAACACCCCTCTCGAGGATGACAACTCTCAGTAAGAGATGTAAGCCGCTGCCTCCTCACATATAAAGCACTATGCGGCATATACGTTTTCAGACAGTGCCATAGTACTGTATGATGATCTATCTTCTCAAATTAGGGTTAATACATTGAATGTTATTATTGATTCAATAATACTCTCCATGTGCTTTAGATACAAAGGGTATGTACTTTAATGCTAGATGCACTGGTTCTTTAGATGGTCTTTATTTAGTCTAAAACAGATATTTAAATGTTAGTGGTTTCAAATAGTACGGCCATAGATGCATGCTACTTGTGTCGACTCAAATAGGAGTTGATTCACAAGTGAGGTTCGCTAGCCAAACATAGATCCTGCTATGCCTCGGGATCTATAAACAGATGTCATAACGCGAGGATAAAACCAGACACTTGTTCATCATCATTAGTGACCTAAATCTTCAAAGTTAACTTTTCACACTTTATTTTCAGCTTTTACAATTTCGCCTTTCAACCTACTTCCACCTGTTAAGCAAATCCAAAGAGTCCAAATACTGAAAGCCTTACCTTCGCAAGCACTTACGCACCTATTTGGGGATGAAAACTCATCCCCGTGTTCGAATTTAGACTCACTATATCGCAAAGTAGCTTGGACTAATGCAAGAGAACTTTGAGGATATAAATTGTCGATTCTGATCACCCTACCGTGAACAGACCATATGAGTAAAGGCTACTTACCAAATGTGATGTGTGTGATTTGCGAGTGTGGGCTGGGGGACCAGATTGACTGTGAAGGGCAAAAAGAAAAGAGATAGATTGGTTTGTTCATCTTCCTATTCTGCTTCTCTGTAAGATTTGAAATGTTTGTTCTATCTTTCCTAGCCTTGCTCAAGATTTGAAATGTTTGCTCAAAATGATAAGAAAAGGATATTGATTTGTTTATCTGATTCATATACTAATCATGTGAAATGTTCAGATATGAAAATTGGATGAGATGAAATGAACCGTTTATACAAATGTACATATTGTATTGTATTTTGCTATAAAGGATTTGAACGCTCTCTTATTAGAATAAGTGAATTTATTTCAGATAAAGGAGGACAGATACCACAACATTAAATATGCACGTGAACAAACGTATTAATGTGTCACTCCAATCACAGCCCCAATGATAATATCATAATGTTCAGAATGATTTTTTTAGCAACTAGTCGCTTGAAATTCTAGCGAGACCAACCGGTGTTATAAAACAAATGTTTTTATACCTGTACCTTACGCCTACTGGACCGTGTTTCTGATTCCATATTCAGATGTACCGAAACATAGGTTAAATTTGTTAAGTGGCATAATAATTGATTTTTGAGATTGTCGATATATTGGTATTGGAAAAGCATGATTGCAAATTGAAATGAAAAGAGTATGGTGAAATGCATGATTTGGTTATAAATGATTTAATATATGAAAGTGTATATTTAGAATGATCAATGAACCATAAATGATCAGGAGCAGGAATAAGTATATATTGTATTAACATTGAAATCAAAAAAGATTTAAGTTTTGTTTAGTAAAATTTCGCGATTTGACTAAATCAAATGTAGAATGGAATTGTATAGAACCACTAAGCATGAAAATGCTTAGCGTATTGTTTTTATCAATGACCAGGTATCGAGTGATAGGTAGTTATTGAACAGGAACGAAAGGCAAGATCGAGGAGTGTCGAGTCATAGAGAAAGATTTACGGAGTATGCTCCGACATATGAATTCATTCCTAATGCGAACAGGATATTTTGTAAAACAATTTGAACTCAACATCTATTTTAGAACCATTTTGAAAAGGTTTGATATGCCTTTTATGAAAATCTTTCTTGAACTTTCAGATAAATGTAATGTTAATGGCCACTCCTTTTAAAACGCTTCACATATTTTGAAAGGGCTTATGCTAACTGAAATGTACCTTCAAGGTTTTTGACAAAGTGATTGAGGGGGCCGTATACCCGAATCCACTCGAATTCCTGACTTGAATCGGGTTAGACCAAAAGGTGCGCGCTTAAGGGCACCGGGCACAGCCCTCAAACTTCACCACAAATGCTTAACTATAAACCAAAGCACATACTTATGAATTAAGCTCATCTTTTGTCCCATGTAACTGATTAGTGCCCAAAAAGTGCTATTTTGAGCCCTATTTCAGATAGGTTTTGAGTGCTTTTTGCGCACTAATCATATGAATTAAGCCAATTGTCATGCAGTATGTCCACTTAGTGCTTCGATTGTTTTAGATTGTTTCGATAGTTTTGCATCTGGGAACTTCGGTTAGTGAGCTTGGCTTCCTATTGGTGCTGAATGCGAGAATCCGTACTCTCACCAAGCGAGGCGATGAAAAACGTCAAGATGAGTCAAGAATCATAAAGTGGATGAATAAAAGTGCGTGAAGTGATGCAATAGCAAAACAGTGAAGGCAGAACAAAAAGCAGTGGATTTTAGGCTTCATGATCATAAATTCTCTAGATCGTAAAATTTGTAAGCCCACTAAATTTATCTACGAATCTCACAGTGAAAATTCCGCTTATGTAGTAATTCCGCTGATAGCTACCGGTTCCTCGGCGCACAGCCTAAATCACCGCTGCAGCGAAAAATTCTCAATTATCTTATCTCACAGATCATAAAGAAGTAAATTGCTAGTATATTTAAAATTTCGCTATACTAGCAAAATTTGTTGCATAGCGAATTGTCAACCTGTGTTTTGGTGTTTTGATCTCAACGACCACGCTTTGATAAATTACCATTTTGTCCCTAGCTGTACTCATATTTTAGGTAATTTTGTCATTTCCCACACCTCGGTATGGCTATATAAGCTCCCTCAACTTAGAATAAAAGAAAAAATTTTCCAAGCATTACATTCAGAATTTTTCTATTAGGTTTACTTTACTCTTCTCTCCTCTTCTCTTTATTTTTCTGATGCCAAACACCCCTTTGGGGACGACAACTCAAGGATGCTTGGCTTAGTTCATAAATAACAGGAGGGTCGCTAGCTTGGTTCGGGTCATGTGTTATTCATGCTTTGAATATGTGTACAACATTATGGTTCCCAACTCTTCAAACTAGGTTAAAATGCCATTTAATGTCTTTACCAATACTTGTCATATTTTCAGTGGTTCGGGGCCAGTGATTCTTGTAGATGCACCGATATCCTTTAGATGTCATTTACGAGCCACAGTAAGAGGTATAAATGCTAGGTTTCCAACCGAATGGGACTTTGAATGCTTAGTATTTGGTTTGACTCAAATAGGAGGGTTCTAGGTTGTGGTTTATAGCTAAACAAAGATCCGGCTTGGATTTGATTATATGTCATTTGCCCTAATGCGAGGAAATAACCTAAGGACATTTTAATAGCCCCATGTTCAGTTAGTACCCAAGCCTTCAAAGTTACCATTTCACACTTCACATTAAGCCATTATGCTTAGTCGTTGAACAAACAACCTCCAATCGCTTTTAACCAAACTACAAATCCAAACAAAAGCCTCACCATTTTCAAACATCGATGCAATCATTCAGCTGAAAACCCATCCCCGGTTCGACTTTCTAGATCGCTATATCAAGAAAAGAGTTTGACTACGGCAAGAGGAGGAACTTAGGATATAAATTTTGCTGATTCCGGATCACCCATCGTGGCATCGAATCAATACGCCGTTGCCGGGATGCGGTGCCAAACCATTTATGATGAGTTGATGCGCACTTGTAATCCACATTACAAGTGTCGCGGATCTTTCGCCTTTTGACTAAGTGCAGAACCGTGTTTTCTTCACTTGGCAACATCGTACGCTTTTTATTTTACAAATGGCTGTTCTAGCTAACACCGACCTTCTTGTCAAGCTTTGTCTCAGGTTCTTTGCTTTATGTCTTATTTGCAGAACAGTGTTTACGCAACACTCGGATGAGGGATATCAAAGAGATCAGAAGAGTAAGTGCGCCATTTGAGCAAGTACGGAAATCACAAGGCACGCTGACTAAATGGATCCTCTACCCGAGGAACAAGAGAGTCAACAAGCACCCCTATGAATCCAACAAGATACAGGTCGATGACTCACATACACCCTCCTAGAGTTAGGCAAGCCCTTCCCCGCATCATACCCTCCCGCCGAGGATGTAGCAAGGAGACTTTCACCTAGTGCCCCAAGCCTCCCACGACCTTACGGAATGAGAATAAGAACCTTATACCTCACATATCCGGGAATTCGAGAAAGGCATGCACAACTTTTAAGGAAGCGAGGTCCCAGATGGATTTGCCTAAGCCGAGCATTCTCTAACATCAGTAAAAGATAAGTACAAAATATGGCTCAATTCACGAGGCTAAGGACAATTAGAATCATCGAACTCCAAGCTGAGTTTTTGAAGAAACCTTCACATAACAAAGACCAACAGCGAGACGATTTACACCTACTCAAACACCCTGATAATGAGTAGAAGTTTTATCGTTATGCTGGAAAGATTCATGGAGACACGTACCCACACTACATGGTTTGACATGATGCTAGTGAATCATTTTTATGATGGTATGTCTCCAGCCATGAAGCAACTATTGGAAACCATGTGTGGAGGTGACTTTTTGAGTAAACCCAGATGAGGCCATGGACTTTTGAAGTATGTGGCCGAAAAACCCCAAAGGCAATGGGATGAACCCATCCAAGGGAAGCCGAAGATCAAGGAATTTAACCACTGTGAGGGGGCATTATGCACTTCCAAGACACGGAGATGAAAGCAACCGACTGACTTGACTCAAGGTCGAAGAGTCGAATGAGAAGCCAACATGAAATGCACAGAACTAAGTTACCCAGATCTCATCCATCTTGTTTTGATCGAAGCGACAAATACTATCCCTTGTGAGCACTTATCAAGAGCATGCCCATGCCCCGAATCAAAATAAGCCACCCACAAAATGCTCCATATGGCACACCTATAACCCGCAATCGAGAAATCATCCAAACTCATGGCTCAAACCCCCGCAGATATATTCCTACAGAGCACAACAATAGCTGGCCTAATTTCAACACAACAAAGACCGCCCACCTTCTTCCCGCCACGGTGCAATCCTAATTTAAGTAAAGTATAGGCATCGCTTAGGTACAACGTATGTTGAATGTGCAGACTAATCGAAATTGAAGCAACAAAGCTCACTCAACAGAAATCGACAGCAGCACTCCGAGATTTCAAGGTTGTGCAACCAGCAACAAGGTTCCGAAAAGGAGAAATTTCCTTCCCGGGGCCACAAATAACATCGAAGGAATGCAAGGAAACAATAACCAATGATCCAATGTAAGAACGATAGTCATGTTGGTGACATTGAGAAGCAGAAGAACCAGACCGCAGCCTCCCAGCCAGCTGGAAAGTCACCCTACAAAGAGCAACTCCACACAAGAGGAAATGGGCCAACAAATAGGGAAGAGGGGCGTAAGACTAACACTCCATTCCCACAAAGCCTGAAAAGAAAATCTGCAATCCAAACAGAAATGCAAGAGGTTTTACTTAATTGAAAGATGATTCCTCTCCTGACATGATCAAACAAGTCCACCTATAAAATTACGACTATATCAGTAAAAAGAGGCTCCCAATGTAAATAAAAGGCCTTTTCGACTGAGCAAGAGCACACGAAAGTGGCAAGACTCCAAAGGAATATAAAGACCTGATGTCCTATAATCTCAGTTAATATTGAGGCATTAGTGGAGAAAGCACTATTAGACTCGGAGCTAGGTGTGAACCTTTACCACCTGCGCTTAACTGGGTTCGGGGTGAACTAAACCCACGCCCATCACACTGCACTAATGACAGGTTCACAAATACCAAGGGATTCATTGGAGGATAATGAACATAATGATTTACTATCCAAAGATTTTGTCGTATTTCTGACACAGAGCTTCAGCTGCAGAGGGAGCCAATATGCGATATTATATCGGGAGGCCATTATCGCTACTCGAATGCCATAATAAATCGGCTGAATGTGGTTATGCAACTCACATTTAGAATATGACCTTGGAACTCAATATCTTCATATCATAAAAGGCATATGGCACTCAGAGAAGATGACTGAAGAAGTCCTAGATGACCGATGCACTGAACATAATGAGCAAGAGTGATAATAACTTGTAGTTATTCAATGCCTGAGAGCAAGAAGAACTCAATGCATGAGCTAAAGGGTGGGATTGAGGAGAAAAATAGAAGTTCACTATTGACTGGTGATGAATTGAGCGAACCTCAGTCATGAGCTCAAAACCCTCCCTGAAAGGAAGTATGCATTCCCCGGGAAAGAGAACGGGTAATGCCTAGTTGTGATTTCATCACCGGTCGACCACTTCACAAGAGTAATAACTCGTAATGACATCTTTCTCAAAAGGAACACAAGCATCGGGTGGAAAATTTGACGAGGTGCTGCATAAACTAGCATCAATCGCACCCACTATTTACCTAGGAAGAGAAGTCTAAGGGTGTTAGCAGCCACAAATGAGGGTCGAACCCCATCATGGTAGCTCGCATTGTCCTAAAATCGCCCAAGCCAGATCATTTACCCCATTTCTCGATAGCACTGGTGTCAACCTGGTGGTGCCTAAGGTCAGAGTGATAACTGAAAATAGTACAGAAGAATCACCACCGACCACACGTGGAGAGGTGTGTATGACATAGAGGACCCAATGATAAAAATCTCGTAAAAGATCACTTCCCGCTATCATCGATCAAATTCCTTTGAAAGAGTTTCGACACCCATTCACAGTTGATGGTTATTCAGATACTTGAGAGGATTGCAATTCCAGAGGATCGAAGAAAAGACCACCTTTACTTGTCCGTCGGCACCATACAGACAGGAGGATGATTAACAGACCAGCAAATACTTTTCAGAGATGTATGCTAGCATGTTCAAATGATATGGTGGAGCATATAATGGAAGTGTACATGGATGATATCACCCGATATGGAGGCGATTTTACAGCATCAGACTAATCTCAGTCATCCCAGAGGCATAGAGAAGAACCCGGGTTCAACTAGAGAAGTGCCATTTTGTGGTTAACTTCAAGGAATCGTGGCCGGGCACATTATAAATCAAAGAGAGAAGAAGTCAAGGCTAAAATTGAACTTATCTCCAAGTCGCCATCTCAACAAATGTAAAACAAAGCTAGGTAATTCAATACAGTCTAATAAGATTCGAGACTTCAAAGATTGCTAAACCTCTCATGTTCTAGAGATGCTAAATTTGTTTTCGGGCAAAAGAATGCTAGAGAGCTGAGAGTATTTAAATCCTATTTGACCATCGCACTAATTGTATCGAAGCACCTAATTACAAATGCTATTCGAGGTGATAAAGATGCCGATCTCGCTTATCGAGCAAAGGCCTCGGCCAAAGAGAAGATGGAAAAACCTCATGTAGTCTACTATGCAAGCAAAACCTTGAATGAAGCACAAAGGAACTATACCACCATGTAGAAGGAATTATTGCAAAGTGGTCTACGTATTAGACGCAAATTCTCGGTATACTTGGTTAGTCTCGAGAGAAGTCATTTTTACGTATCATCTCGCTTGAAATATCTCCCCGACCAAGCAAAATGCCAAAGCGAGACTCATCCGATGGGTTCTTTGCTTCAAGAATTTAACCTCGCAAATTAAAGACAAAGGGTAGAGAATGGTAGCGCATCATCTTTTCTAGGTTAACGATAGCCCCATGACACTCATAGTCCACCCATCAATGATGAATTTCGAAGAGTCCCATGCATGGAGCTCCCGGTATGCCTACATTGCCACTCTCACAGAGAAATCCCATCCTGATTGGAAAGAATGTAAAGATAGAAAGTATTTACAAAATCCATTCCTATTATCGAAGAGCCCTTCTTGTTTAAACACTGTGGCAGAAACATCGTGATAATCGGGAAGTGTGCTCGAGGAAGAAATGAAGCATGGGGAATTCTCGAGCCACCGGCACAGGAGTGGCCGTGGGCGGTCACTTTGTTTCCTGTATGACAAGAACGGTTGTGTCATAGCTCTGTTTCACCGCCTTCCTTGTTTGCAAAGAAGCACACCAAATGTGTCGTGAGTGATAGGATGCCAAAGACTCGAAGTTGTCTCACGCCATACGATGCTCCTTTAAACCTGTAATTTTAGTAGTCGAGCTTACTGAGGTGTTCGGGGTATCGATTTCTACGGACTTTCCCCACATCTACGGTCATACATACATTTTGCGCGGGAGGGACTATGTGTCCAAGTGGGTTGAAGCAACCTCTCTGGCAAAACCACGACCACAGGTGGTGCTTAAATTCTTGAAAAGTAAAACATCTTTTCTAGGTTCCTTGGTATTAAAAGCCATTATTAGCGATGGAGGTTCACATTTCCGTAACAAACCTTTTGAAACCTCATACAATACAGGAACATTATGGCCACCTTTACCATCCTTTAAACAAGTGGTCAAGTAGAACTTGCCAACAAAGGGAGATTAAGCATCTCATTCTAATGAAGGCGGTAAACACCAACAAAAGACTAGTCCATCAAACCGCTGACTACGTTGGCCCCACAATACTCACATAATCCTTCGGGATGTCCCCCTATAGGTTACATATGGTAAGGCCCAGCACCTTCCAGCTGAGACTCGAATACAAGGTATATAAATCAAGAAGTCAACATGGATCTAAGTAGGCCGGAGTCAAGAGATTCTGGATCCTGCCGAGTCAATGTAAATGACGCCTTATTCAATTCAAGATTGTAAAGGAAAATAAAAATGGTACGATCAAACGAGAACCGGCAAGAATTTCAACAAGGGGGGACCTACCTCGTATGACCTCCAACCCACTATTTCTCGGCAAGCTCAAGTCACATGGACGGGTCCATTCATACCAAATACACACCCCAATGGTTCAGTGGACCTACTCAATTCAAATGATAATAGGGTGATCAAAGTCAATGGACAGAGGATAAAGCCCTATGTTGTGCAGCAGACCGTCAGGACTAAATTCTCTGACCCTCCCCGAATCCCACAAATTCACACGCCTATGGGTGTGGCTCGTCCTGCATCCTCGATCTCATTGTTTAGTTTTGATTAAATTTCTTTTGTTTAAAATTGTTGCAGTAATCGGAGTTTGCATTTGATTTCACTTTTGTTGTCACTTGCACGCTCGACAAGCGGAATGCCTTTCCAGCCACCAGCAGCCGAGGAGGTGGTTAGCCCCATCCTTAGTTTGCATTCCTATGTTAAAACCAATTAGGAAGTAATTTTCATATTTCCTTTGAATTAGTTCACTGTTATACAAACTCCGCAAAGGGCCACCCATTTTTCTTTAACTTTTAATAGATTTGTGTCTCGCATTTTGTGTTCGCCTTGCCTTTAGTTGAAAAATCAAGCCTCAGATAGTACCTTAATGTTAACAATTCATGCATGATTTAGTTTTCATTAATCGAGATTTCATATTCAACCTGAACATTCCCTTAGCAATAATTTTAATCGCACACCAAATTGTATCTTTAATAGGTTGAGAAGCTTTGTACCTCTTCTACTTGCAAAGCCTACTTAAATTTGCCGATCACCCATAATAGGTTCAGGAACACCCATGTATGAAGACCAATGTAATCTTCCAAATGAAAAGAAAAAGAAAAAGCAAAAGAAAAAAAGAAAAGAAGAAAAGAGAAATAAAGTCAGATAAGCTATTTCTGAAACCTCGAACACGGCCCGAGGGGTATATGGCGAAGCTTGAAGCCCGATGCCCCAAACCTTAATCGGGTCGGGAGTCATCGACTTAGCGTCACACTGTGACGGGTAGAGTTTAGCGTGATTGCAGGTGCTTAATTTTCAAATCATTCTAGAAACCGGTGAAGCCTCATGTAGTTTGTGGTCAGTTGATCCTTGGCTTGATGCCCTAAACCTTAATTGGTTGGGAGTCATCTGACCTCGCTATACTGACTGGTGGTTGTAAGTTTTGTATTGCACCCCACATTGCTGCCAAGGAAGAAATAAGAGTGTAGCTAGTCTTATTTAAGTTGGTCACGCTTTAAGGTCATGGCGTAGCTGAGGTTGGGGGAGGGAATAGCTTTGCAATTTATCGCTCAAACTAGTTACCTTAGAACAATTAGATGTCAGTAGTTCGTTGACTTCTTGGAATCGATGCTGTCTCAAACTTGCTTCAGACGGTTCGTTTCAAGGTCGGTTTCGCTCGTATTCCAAATTGTCTATACTAAAGGTAAAGCCATATGTACACACACTTTTAGAACCAGATAAATAATTTTTGTAAAAGTACAACATGTATACCTTTATTGTTTTTAGCATTGCTAAGGGACCAGCAACGGCTCATTGGGGTGGATTAAGGCCCAAAAAGTGCTATTTTCGAGCCCTATTTAAGATAGGTTTTGAGTGCTTTGCGCACTCCTTTAATCATATGAATTGGGTTACACTCGTCATGCATGTCCACTTAGTGCTTCGATTGTTTTCGAGATTGTTTTGAGTTAGCCTTACGTATCTCGGGAACTTCTAAGCAGTGAGCCTGGGCTTCCTATCGTGCCGAATGCGAGAATCTCTACACTCTACCAACAGGCGATGAAACGTCAAGATGAGCGAAGAACTGGCAGTGATGAATAAAAGTGCAGTGGAAGTGATGCAAAGAGCAAAAACAAGTAGCTGGGTAACAAATAGATTTTCAAATACATTGGTTGGGCTCGCTAGGGATTTCATGTAAAATTTCGCACCGAGTAGCGAAAAATTTCAAAGCCTAGCGAAATTTTCTAGATAGAAAATTTTCGTTAGGTTAGCGAATTAGCTAGCTTAAATTGACTGTCAGCTTAAAATTTCTCAATTCCTATTATCTCAATGTGGCTCGCTTAGGGAAGCTAGCTTAATTTTATTAGCATAGCGAAATTTCGCTTATACTAGCGAAATTTGCTGTATAGCCAAATGTTTCACTGTTTTTGGTGTTTTTGGATTCTAAATCTACTCACGCTTGATAAATTACCATTTTGTCCCTATTGTAATTTACTATTTAGGTAATTTTATTGCCTGTTAATCTTATATGGCTATATAAGCCCTCAACTTTGTAACAAAAAAGAAAATTTCCATTAATACAAATTGCATGACATTTTAGGTTTACTTTGTTTCCTTCTCTCCTCTTCTCTCATTTCCTAAATACAAACACTTTAGGATGACAACTCAAGGGATGTCAAGGCTCTCAGGCCTTGAAGAGGAGGGTTTCTAGCTTGGTTTTAGGGCTACTACAGGTTGTCCTCATGCTTTGAATGTTACAGGTACAATATTTATGGTTCCCAACTTTCCAAACTAGGGTTAAATGCCATTGAATGTTTTTTCTTCAATAATATCATACTTAGGTTCAATGCATTTTAATGGTAGATGAACTGATATCCTTTAGATGTCATTTACAGCCATTAAAAGAGGTTAAATGCTAGGGTTTCCTTTAAATCGAATGGGACTTGAATGCATTTAGTATTTGGTTTGACTCAACAGAATGGTTCTAGGGTTAGGTTTATAGCTAAACAAAGATCCGGTTTGGCTTTGATTATATGTCATTCGTCTCGAATGCAGGAAATAACCAAGGACATTTTAATAGCCCCATGTTATCAGTTTAGTGACCCGTTTCAAAGTTACCACTCACACTTCACATTAAGCCATTACAGCTTAGGGGTCGCTGAACAAACAACCTCCACCGTTCTAACCAAATCCACAAATCCAAAACAAAGCTCCTCACCATTTTCAAACACCGGGATGAGAATCATTCAGTGGATGAAAACCTATCCTCGTGTTCGACTTAGACTGCCATACCGCAGCAGCTTGACTTACTAGCAGCAGGAGGAACTTAGGATATAAATTTTGTTGATTCCGGATCACCCTACTGTGGCACGAATCAGTAACTAGTAGTGAAGTCAATGACTCCCATCTAAATGGCTTAGGACGTTAAGCTTTGAAAGGCCCCTTGGACCGTGCTCGAGATTCCACTTGAGTCAACTTAATTTATCATTTTCTTTTCTCATTATTTTTCATATTTTTAATTTTCTATTTCTTTTTCTTTCCTTTTCTCTTTTTCTTTTGTTTTTTGCAACTATGGGGCTCATTAGCCCTCTTTATTGAGGTGTGCCAACACTATGAAAGTTAAAGGTTTCTCAAGGTAAGTTCAATTTGAGAAAAAGGGGTTGGAACCAAGGTGTTTAAATGAGACCATGTGTGTGTGTGTAGAAGTTCCATTAAGAAATGATTTCTTGATAAACAAGGGGGCTATCCAAGCATAGCCTCCCAAAACCAAAAGACACTCAAGTCCTAGATCAAAAAAATGCAAAGGTATCCCAAATTTGACTAAGAAAAACAATTTAACCAAAATACCAAAGCATTCTCAAAACCATTACTAGGCACCAACCCAACTCATATGAGAAAAAAAAAACAAATAAAAGAAAGAAAGAAAAGCACATGCAAATAACCACTAAACAACTGAAAAGAAATAACTATAAATTTTGAATTCTTGAATTAACCTTCTCACCTCCCCCTAAACTTGAATTAAATATCGGGTCTCTCAATGTGAAAAAATTAAGAAGAGATAACGAGAACTCCTCGAGGGTGACTAAGCCTCCTAATCCAGCTCTAGACGAATATGACTGGCCATGATGCCATGTTGTGCCTTCTTCTCCATAAAGCTTGAAAGGTACATTGAATGCTAACTTGAAATCCTTCTCTTAATATTTACCACCTTGTCGATGGATCATGATTCTTCAATCATATATCTTCAAAGCTCCATGAATATCCCAAACTTATTAACTCCTTAACAATTTGCAAAACAAATTTTCTCCTCATAAACTACGGATCCTATACAAAGAAGCATGACGATGCCATCAACACCATCCCAATCCTTCAATCACAATTCATGTAAGCATGAAGCATAAAATCCTTCTCACTTGATGTACATTAGTGGTACTTTCCCAAAAGAGAGCCTAGGAAGTCCCTTGAAGAAATATCTACATGTGATGCTCACTTAGCCATTTTCACAAACATCAGAGCATAGGATGAGTTCACTCATCTATTTTTAAGCCCATTTTTCATGTATATTTAAGGCTTAAAAGTTCAATTTAATGAAAAATTATGGAGTCTTCACCTAGATTTATGTTGTGCATGAATTTAAAGAAAAGAAGCAAAAATAAGCAAAAAAGTAGCAAAAATAGCATTGTGCAGTAAAAGAAGAAATGTCGCGACATTGAATGAAGAATGTTGTGACACCAGCTCAATGTCGCAACATCGGGTGAGCAATGTCACGACATCGTGTGGAGAGTGTCCTGAAATGATTATCAATGTCGCGACATTAGCTAAGTGAGCAAGGAAGAAAATATCAATACCAGAACATCGTAACTCAAATGTCGCGACATCGTAAAAGGCGCTGCTACAATATCGCGAAGGGGTCAGTCACACATCAACTCAGAGTCGCCAGAGATGTGAAATAAAGCCCAACACCATCAACGCACAATGTCGCGACATCGACATTCAATGTCGTGACATCACACCAGATCGCGAACACTAAAGCCACAACGCGACACAACTCAACGTCGCGACATCAGAACATGACTTTAGTAGTAAAGAAACATCTTATAATGTCGCGACATCAATCAGCGCGATTCACAACAAAGAATGTCGCGACACTGTAGACCTACATCAACAACTACATCGCATGAATATGTGTAATTTCAAAATTTGACACCATAATTCAATGTCGTGATACTAAGTTTGAACCACGACACAGCAGCTTCGATGTCGCGACATCGTAATTCATGAAATCAACGAGCAGGCGATTTAGGCTTTCGGGCCTCGTTGTTTCGCCTTGTTTTCGTGGCTCCAAATGACTGAGCCATAAATAGAAGCTTGGGTAGAGTGCGGAGCTTTTCAGCCGCTTTCAAAGAGTCTCAGGCTTTTGCAGTAGCTTTCAAAGTCTCGCTGTGGCGCGATTCTTCCTTAATGTTCTTTTCATTTTTAGTTTCTTTTCATTTTTCTTCAGATTAGAGTATACGGATCTAAGTTGAGATTGAGTCTGGATTAATTGTAATCAAGCTTCATTTATGTCTGAACTTTAGTAGAATTTGGAAATTTTTTTTGAAATTCACTTTTTTTCAGTTTTGATTACAATTTCAATGAATTTGTTTGATCAACTAGTTATTGTCATTTGTAATTCAGTAATGGAAGGCTAAGCTCCTAGGAAGAATTTGGTGTTATAGTTATTGTTTGTAGTATTTTAATGTTGTTTTGGGAATGAAAACTGGATTGATTTAATTGTATTGCTCTTACTGTGAGCTATTCTAAATATTAGTGTTCTGTACCCAGAAAGAGCTGTATCTGTGCTTTTGATTTCTAGGATCCCCTTGAGTGATATAGGGATGGATGACCCAAGAGTAGAGAACATTGACTTGGGGGTACATTGCCTTGATATCCACTTAACTAATGCACCTAAAGACTGGCTTCTCGATATATTTCCCCAAGGATGAAGTTCTAACCTCCACTCAAAGTTCCTTCCACTGACAAAGGACGGTGTTCCTTTATGGCATACGAACCATTTGTTGGATACATTAGTTTAATGTTTAGGAGGTCTCATCTCTAATTTGGCGTAATAATCTTGATCATGTGTTAGCATATCTTAAGGAGACAGATTCTAATTGAATTGCGTAATCGAGGTATCACCCACTCGGGAGGAAAGCTTCAGGTTATCCCCGTCTATGGGGACAAGCAAATAGTCCTAAGAAATGGCCGTGGAAGTACTTGTTTAGAAAACAATGATCTGAAGAGGACTGTTTACACAAGTAGCTTGCACTCCATTGACCGTGTAGGAATACAGGTTAGCTAAAGAGTGAAATGTGTAGTGTCGTGAGGCACCCAAGGTTACACTACTCGCTTCGACAATTCCAGAATTCATGTCCTTAATTGTATTTTCTTTGGGAACTTTACAAATTGATAGACATAACACTAATTTCATTCCCAATGTTGTTTCAATCCAATAAACTCTCTAATCCATGTATTTTAGATTTCTTTCTTAATTATAGAACATTATATAAAACTTCTTTTATTCAATTTATTTTAGAAAACTCAATCTACTCTTCAAAGTAGAGGTTTAAAGAAGGATTTCGAGCAAGTAGGGTAATGATCTTGATTTCTAACTAATCTCGTGGAATGATATATGGACTATAATCCACTTTACTATGACTGGGTGTACTGTAGTGATTTGTACTCAAACCAATTTTTAATTACACCATTTTAAATAATAGCAGAAGACAGTCTTTAAACACATAGTCAAACAAGTTTTTGGAATTACTGTTAGGGATTGAATAGTCCTGGTGGGCAAAGTTGTTAGAAATTAATCACCTGGGCTAGCAAAAATTAGTCAAACAAGCTGGAGCCGTCGTGATCGAAGTAAAGTTTTAAGGATCAATATTCAACCAAAGCGGAAAATTTGGCTGAGATTTTTCTTTCTTTTAAACAAAATTTTCAGAAAAAATTTCAAAAATAGTTTTCACTGGCAGTAGTTGATCTCTTATTTGAGTTAATCATAATATATTTCATGTTTCTACTGATCTCAGTGTACCTTCATTTCAGGAAGTTCTTACATGCAAAGAAGACTAGAAGCAGAACTGCTATCACTGGACACTGAGTTAGAGAAGACACTGAGAAACCTGAAGAAAGTGATGATTTGCATGCAAAGTAGAGTGTTCCGGAATCAACAATATTTGTAACCTAAATTCCTCCTATCACGAAATTTAGCTAATGCAGTGATAGTGGTTCAGGTCTAACACGGACGGGTTTTCTTCGAGAGAAGAGTTATGAAGCATTGAAAATGATGTTTCCTTTGATTTTTAGGATTTGTGTGAAAAATAAAGCAGGGCAGGAATGGTTGAAAACTGAAACAAATTGAAATAAAGTTAAAAGAGAACTCCTCAAGTCTCGCCACCGGGCTTAGGGTCTCAAGTCAATCGGATGTCCTGCCTTTTTTCCTCAAGGTCAGGAGGATGACCTATAGTCATTTCCAACTCCACTTATTTAGCTTTAAACCTAAACTCCTAAAAAAAGTTTTCCTTCTTGAACAATGGCATTTCATGAGCATAATGTCTCTGCACTGAGAACACACCTTCTAAACTCACCCTACAAGAATCGTCCAATAGGGAGATTAACTGAACCCGGGTACGTGATCTAGTGATAAGCATCCACTGAACCCAAAAAGCTTGCCAAATACATGTTAGTGAGGACATGCCTAGGAGATTTTAACCTAAAGTGAGAAGCAGGAACGCAAACATTCATAAATGCTTACATGAAAAGCAAGAGAACAAATCTACCATTTCAAATTGCACTTAAAGGGCCTTCCTTCAAGGATGAGGGGTTTTAGTTTAACATCCCTGATTTATTATCATCAAGGGGTGTTCAAGAAGAGAAAATGCAAGAGCGAAGGAAAGTGGAGAGAAAATCACTAGGCACTAAGAGAGAACTGGGCGCCCACCTTATCGAAAGGATTGATGGATCAGAAAGTTGATTGATGTTACAAGCTTGGATCGAACTTATATAGATGTCAGTGACTAAGGAAATTACCAAAATGTATAAAGGAACCAAAATTACATCAAGGTAGATTGTACAAAGCCACAAAAAGCTGTGTCAAAATCGGGCCAATGTGAGGCAGTGGGAGCAAGAAGGCGTAAATTTCAAGAATCTGCTTAAAATTCGCGAATCCTGCGAAATTTGTGTTGCGACTTTCGCAGAACCCTACTCAAATTTCACCGTTCTCCTTCTCTTCATCATTTTTGCTCCAAATTCCTCTCGGTTCGATCATGCACTTCAATCTCGGCTCCTGATTCACTGGGTAGGTTTGAACTCCATTGAAGATAATGGGAGGTATTTAGCTTGCAAACTACAAAATAGCTACAAAATTTGATTAGTATAAAAGTCTATCTGAATGGTATCAATCAAGCATTTGCTGATTAATACACAAAAAGTGCTCAAAATCTGCTATAAACAGGGCCCAAAATAGCACTATTTGGTTACTAATCAAGTGAGATCAGCTGAAACAACAATTATGGCAGAACAAGAAGAGACTAATCAAAATGAGCCAGTTGCAATAGTAGAAAGACCTTAGAGGTAGAGAACAATGGAGGACTTATTAAGACCGATCATCAGGGATGAGTACTCTATAGTTAAGCAACCTACCATAGCTAAATAACTTTGCCTAAGCCCATCTATCACCATGGTTTAGCAGCATCACTTACTAGACACCTGCGGGGATCCAAAGGAGCACTCGGGAGTTTCTTAAGGATGAAACACCAAAACTAAATGGATTCGTAATCGATGTTATTAAGTTGCGCTGTTTCATTTTCATTCAAGGATGTCAGTAGCCAGTCAATAAGTTCTTGCCTTACGCTTAGTGACAACATGGGAAGAGCTAGTAGAAGCCTACATGAGTAGATTTTCCCTCATGCTCTCACTTCAGAGAGGAGAGGAGAAATAATTGCCTTCAAACAGAAAGAGGATGAGAGTCTTTACAATGCTTAGAAAAGATACAAGCAACTACTGAGAAAGTGCCCAATGCATGGCATAGAGCAAATGACTCAAATCAATATCTTTTATCATGCCATGAACTACACTTCAAAAAGGTACTCTGCATGCATCCTATCAGGGTGGAACTAAGAGGAAGAGGTCAAGAGGCCAATCAGCTCATAGAAGATTTGGCTAAGAGCAACTACAAAGCTCCATTTGAAGCTTTGTGAGGAATAAACAGATTAAGAGGGAGGTATGGATCGAACTCAATAAAAAGATGATTGCAATAGTAGCAAAGCTAGATGCACTTATGAACAAGTTGAGTCATCAGGAAAGAAGAAGTCAATCAACAAATGAAGTGGGTACTGTGGAAGGTGCAGAACAAAAATGTGTTGATGAGGGACTTGCTCAAGAAGGTCCCTATCAAATGGAAGAAGTTCAAGATTTAGAATGACAACAGGAGTTATAACTTCAAGCCAAACAACAACCTTCCAAAACCATTACACACCAGCCCCCAGGAAACCATGAGAACTCTGTCTTATAGAGAAGAGTAATAGTGACTAAGACCGCAGTAACTTTCATCAAAATTATGCTCCACAGGGATTTCAAGGATAACAACATCAGGTAGTCATAGAGATGATAATTAGGGCCAGAGGAGGTCCCAGTCTTTTGAGGATAAGATGTTGAACTTCATGGGTGAAAACAAAGATCAGCATATACATGAGCAGAGTTTGTTAAGCTACAAGATTCCAAGTAAACACCGTTTAAACAACACTAATGCATCTCTAAAAATATGGACTGGCAGGCTACTGGTTTTATTAGAATCAGATCAGGATTCTTTCAGTGATACCACACATCCTTTAAGGATTGCAGCACTACACTTGGGAGTGCCGTGAATCATAACATAAGAAGATGAAATAAGACTGACCGAGAATCAGAAGAGCAAGCGAAATTGACAAGGAAAAGAAGTTAACAAAATAGGAACTCTAGATGGAAAAGAGAAACTGAGAGCCCAAAGGCAACCAGTTATGAGAACTCGAAAAAAAGAGGAAGTGAGATGCTATCAACCTCCTATCCTATTCCACGAGAACAAATCAAAAATTGATGATCAGTTTACAAATTCTTGAACAACATGTCTAAGAAATTAGAGATAAACATTCCTTTTGTTGAGGTATCACTGATGCCTCATTATGCTAAGTTATATGAAGGACATCCTCAACAAGCAGTAGTTTGATGATGGAGGAAACCAGTTTCAAATAAATATGCAAAGGTATTAATCTAGAAGAACTGCCATCGAAATGCACTGAAGTTTAACCATTCACCTAAAGGGAACCATGAGTTCGGGGAGAGCTTTTTGTGACTTAGGAGCAAGCATCAATTTGATGCCATTGTCTATGGTGAAAAGACTTAGTTTGGGGGAGCTAACTCCTACAACTATGACTCTTACAAATGGCAGACAGATCTCTAGCTCATCTAGAAGGAATCTTAGAAGATGTACTGATAAAGGTAGGAAAATTTATTTTCCCTGTGGACTTTGTTGTGATAGACATTGAAGAAGACAAGCAAGTTCCACTACTACTGGGCAGACCATTTCTGGTCACTGGAGAGCAGCCTTGATTGATGTGAAGAAAGGAGAACTCACTTTTAGGGTGGGAAATGAAGTACACTTCAACTTGAATCATACCTTGAAGCATCCTGATTTTGAAAAAGCTGAATGTAAGAATAGTGAAAATGTAGTTCCTATCAGTTTTGAATTGACTGATGATTGTAAGAATCAAGATTCAATGAATCAAAATATGATGAATTTCCATTATATTGAGAGTCTTGATACTGATAATCTGAATGCCAGTTTTGAATTAAAAGAAACAATGTTAAGTCTAAATGAAGACAATGCAGAAAAATCAAGCAACAGTGATGAGAAGGCACGTGAGAGTGAAAAAATTTATGAAGGGTTAATTATGAAGGAATTCACCCAAAACTTCAACCAGACTTCTTAGGAGCTGAAAGATCTAACTTATAATGAGGTAATGTACCTTAACTCGATGTAAGATAAAGATGTAAACTGATTAAAATTTCGTGAAGCATAAGGAAGCAATAGCCTGATCAGTAGAAGACTTGAAAGGGATCAGTCCTTCAATTTAAATTCATAAAATCCTCCTGAAGGAAAATGTAAAAACATCAATTGAACATCAGAGAAGGCTGAATCCAATTATGAAGGAAGTTGTCAAAAAAGAAGTACTTAAATGGTTGAAATGCACCATCTATGCAATCTCAAACAACCTCAGAGCTCAGCTCATGTGGTTCCCATACGTGGATCTGCTGGGCCATTAGGTTTTATATGAAATCGAATTACTACCAACAGAATTATGACCGATGGAGGGTATGCATATAGATTACAGAAATCGACATTACAAATCAAAAGGATCATTATCCTTTTGCCATTTAGAAATGAGATCAAGTGATGCTCTACGATTCCAAGCTTCACATTTTTTGAGCAAATCCTGCCGAGGTGGATCGGGTCCTTCATCATCCATCAAGTCTACCTAATGATAGTGAATTGTCAAACTTAAAAGACAACTAACTATTAAAGTGAACACAAGACCCGCCATGCAGTGCCCTTCACAGCAACTTACAAGGAGGAACTTCTTCCCTTTAGCCTCCAAATGTTTAACGAGTCACTCTAAAAGACCCACCTTATGAGACTAAAAGTCCACTCTTCTTGTTTGATATTTTATTTCATTTTATTTTATTTATTTTTATTTATTCCGCTTCTCGTTTTTCCTTAATTTAACTTAATAGTAGATTGATTTTTATTTTCCGTGTTTTTTACTTTGATATCACAGTGTTTGTTTCTTTACGTGAATTGCCTAATTATCGGGTTGTGGTGGTATAGTAGAAAATTTTAGAAAG